>SJXQ01004774.1:0-23965 GCA_006408695.1 Aepyceros melampus
TATAAGCCACCAGGGAAGCTTATATACCATACCATTCACTTACTTATTTATATCTATCTATTTATATTTATTTCTTTATTACTTATTTTGGGAGAGTACACAGAGAAACAGTTTGTTTATTTAAGACAGAAACAAGGCAGCGATACACACCCAGAGAGAAAGGGGCGTGGGCGTCTTCTCTAATGAGGAGGAGCCCCGTGCACCTATTTAAAGCATATAGTTCAGTGGCTCTTACTACATTCACATAGTTGTGTATTCATCATCACAATCAGGGAATATTTTCATTCCTCCAGGAAGAAACCCCATCCCTGCCAATCCCCTTTTGCCTCACATGCCCTTAGGTAATCCCTAATCTAATTTCTGTCAGTGTAGCTTTTCCCAATCTGAGCATTTCAGGTAAAAGGAGTTGCACACTCTCGGGTCCTTTGTTACTGGCTTCTTCTACTTAGCATAATGCTTTCAGGGTTCACCTGTGTTGTGACATGGATCAGTATTTCATTTCTTCTTATTGTCCAATAGTTCCCGTGCACCTATTTAAAGCATATAGTTCAGTGGCTCTTACTACATTCACATAGTTGTGTATTCATCATCACAATCAGGGAATATTTTCATTCCTCCAGGAAGAAACTCCATCCCTGCCAATCCCCTTTTGCCTCACATGCCCTTAGGTAATCCCTAATCTAATTTCTGTCAGTGTAGCTTTTCCCAATCTGAGCATTTCAGGTAAAAGGAGTTGCACACTCTCGGGTCCTTTGTTACTGGCTTCTTCTACTTAGCATAATGCTTTCAGGGTTCACCTGTGTTGTGACATGGATCAGTATTTCATTTCTTCTTATTGTCCAATAGTATTTTATCGTATGGATAGACTACATCTTATTTATCCAGTCATCAATTGATGAGAATTGAGTAGTTTCCTTTTTTTTTTCACTTTCATGCATTGGAGAAGGAAATGGCAACCCACTCCAGTGTTCTTGCCTGGAGAGTCCTAGGGACGGGGGAGCCTGGTGGGCTGCCGTCTATGGGGTCGCACAGAGTCGGACACGACTAAAGCGACTTAGCAGCAGCAGCAGCATTATGAGTAGTACCGCTCTGGACATTTGTGTGGACAGACGTCTCCAGTTCTCTTAGATATATTCTGAGGTGTGAAATTTCTGGATCATATGCTAACTTCATGTATAACGTTTAAGGAGCTGTTTTCCAAAGTCACTGGAGCATTTGCATTTCCACCAGCATTGTATGAGGGTTCCAGTTTCTCCACTTCCTCCTCGATCCTTACGATTATCTGTCTTTTGATTCAAGCTGCTTGGATCAATAAGAGGTGGTATCTCACTGTGGTTTTGATCTGCATTTCCCTGAAGGCTGGTGATGCACATCTTTTTATGTGCTTATTGCTCATTGCTACATCATCTTTGGAGAAATGACTGTGCAGATATTTTGCCCATCTTTCAATGGAGTCATTGGTCTTTTTATTATCCTATTTGTTGTTCAGTCGCTAAGTCATCTCTGACTCTTTGTGACTCCATGGACTGCAACCTGCCAGGCCTCCTTGTCCCTTACTATCTCCTAGAGCTTTCTCAAGTCCATGTCCACAGAATCAGTGATACTATCCAACCATCTCATCCTTTATTATCCTAAAGCATCATTTAAAAATAATTTTTAACCAGACAGACGGTCAGTGATCACCACTTAAGTGTACAGTGGTTGTGAAATAAATATTTATCGAATGAAGGCCTGTGAAACACTTAGCATATGTGTTTGCATTTTGCAATGTCTAGTGGGTTGTTGATCTTTCTGTCTCCTCCCTCTTTCCTTAGGAGCCCATTTTTGCAGCTCTCACGTTTTTGCAGAATGCTGTAAACGATTGTCACAGCTGTTTCTCAAGAAGTAGAAAGCGTGGCACCCTCTTCCTCACAACAGAACTTTCACAGTTGTGTTCAATGCCTAACGTTGCAGAAGCAGAAGGGGCAGATGATTCTGGAAATGGTGAGCACAAATCCGAGAGAAGGTCTCCCGAAGAGAGCCTGCAAGGTGCCGTTCAGTCTTTCTGCACCCGAGCCTCCGGAGAACCCCTGGGTCCCAGAGGGGATGGTCATTATCCATGGAGCTGTCCAGTAACCCACACTCGGGAGAAGATTTACGCCATCTGTTCAGACTATGCCTTTCTCAACCAGGCCACCTCAATCTATAAAACTCCAAATCCAGCCCGTTCTTGCCTCTCCGATAGTACCTCTTTATCTGCAGCAAGTAATTCCTCAAGGTACATTGGCATCTCAGCCAGTACGTCGGACATCATCTACAACGAAGAAAACAGCTGGAGAACTTATCCAACAGCCTGGGCAAGCTACCTCTCGCATGGGAAATTGATAAATCTGAATTTGATGGAGTGACCACGAATTTGAAACACAAATCAGGTGAGGAAGGAGCCTGGATGTTTCCAAGTGAAAATAAGGAGAAAACAAGCAATATCACTTGTTTAAATTTGCAATTAGGCATATTTTCTTGCAATACAGGAGACCCAGTTTGGGAAGATCCCCTGGAGAATGGAATGGCAACCCATTCCAGTATTCTTGCCTGGAGAATCCCCATGGACAGAGGAGCCTGGTGGGCTGCAGTCTGTGGAGTCACAAAAAAATGGACACAACTGAGTGACTAACACTTTCACTGTGTTGTTTTTCATTATCAATTCAGTTTAGTCACTCAGTTGTGTCCAGCTTTTTGCAGCCCCATGGACTGCAGCATGCCAGGCCTCCCTGTCCATCACCAACTCCTGGAGCTTGCTCAAACTCATGTCCATCGAGTCGGTATCTCATTATAGTTTAAAAAAATAACCTTGGGTGTAAGACACTTAGTTCATTAATGTGTTGCCATTGGAAATTTCAAACTTAACCCTTGTCTTTTGAGAGCTTGGGACAAATCTAAGAGTGCTGTTAAACGGAAGTATTACAGCTAAGTACAAAGTAGTTTAGAAGTGGGTAACGAGGTGGCTAGAATAACATAATATTTCTGTTTTGCAGCGATGTGAATTCATATTTCCCAATTAAGCATCTGGTTCTCTTTGTTACTATATAACAGTCTGACTTTTCTGTTGTTAAAAAGTTTTGAGCACTCAGCAGGGTCTCCAGGTGCCACCGAGTAGGTTGCCCGCTGCACAATGTAAGGGGGTGCGGTGCAGTCTTCACTATCGCAGCGTGGTAGTTCTGGAGCACATGCTAATGCCCTTCATGTCTTTCTTTGGAACGCACAGTAAGACTGGAATTTTGTGAGGTAGGTCCTGTTGTCTTCATTTTATAGGTGAAGGAATGGAGGCATAGAGGGGATAAATTTTGGGATACACTGCGCAGCTAGAAAGAGGCAGAAGTCAGGTTCGTATTATTTCTTGGCTTTTCGGATCATTTTGTAAAATCTCTGTCCATCTGCTCGTTCATTGACAAAATCAACTTGTTACACAGAATGTTTTGTAAATTTGTCATCAGAATTTCACTTTGTGTCTCTATTTGTGGGTGATTGGTCTATAATTTTTTTTTTTTTCGTAGTATCTGTTCAGGTCTCCTAAGACATGTTGGGAAGTGTTCTTTCTTCCCTCAGAAAGAGGGGTTTTCAGAGGGCTGATAGCAATCTCTAAATACGATGGTAGAGCTGTCTTGTGTGTGCTGTGTGTGCTAAGTCACTTCGGTTTGTGTCGGTCTCTTTGTGACCTTATGGACTGTAGCCCGCCAGGCTCCTCTGTCCATGGGATTCTCCAGGCAAGAATACTGGAGTGGGTTGCCATGCCCTCCTCCAGGAGACCTTCCTGGCACAGGGATCACACCCGCATCTCTTGTCTGGGGGAAGTATTCTCTCATCCTATTTTCTGAGGGGTTTTCAGAGGGCTAATAACAATCTCTAAATACAGTTATGGAGTTGTCTTAATTCCCATCGATTCTGTCAGGTTAGTCTGTGCATTTATTTCATCTACATTGTCAAGGTGTTGACATAAAGCTGTTCCTAACAGTTCCTTTTATCCCTCTAATACCTGTGGGGTCTTTAGTGTTAACTCCTTTTTCATCCCTGATGCTAGTAGTTTATGTGCTTTTTTTTTTTCCTAGCGGTGAGTGTATCAGCTTTGTTTGTCTTTTCAAATAACCAGCTTTGAGTTTTACTAATTTTCTGAATTGTCTGTTTTTTGTTTCACTGATTTATGCTCTTTACTATTTTGTTCCTCTTATTTTGGGTTTACTTTGTTCTTTATTTTCTATCCTCTTGATGCAAGACTTTTCTGTGAAAGTATTAATGCTCTAAAATTGCTCACCAAGTACTATTTGGGGGCTTCCCTGGTGGCTGTGATGGAAAAGAATCTGCTTGCAATGTGGAAGACCCAGTTCGATTACTGGGTCTGGAAGATCTTCTGGGGGAGGAAATTGCATATCATTCCAATATCTTGCCTGGAGAATCCCATGGACAGAGGGGCCTGGCGGGCTACAGTCCCTAGGGTCACAAAGAGTCAGACACCACTGAGCAACTAACACTTTCACTTCAAGTGCTGTTTTTGCTGAAGACCATAGATATTAATACACTTTATTTTCAACTGTCATTTAATTTGAAGTATTTTCCAATTTCCCTTGTTATTTCTTCTTTGATAAATATCTTATTTAGAAATATGCTATGTTATTTCCATGTATGTAGGGTTTTTCTAAATACCAGTGTCTAATTTAGTTCCATTGTGGACAGAGGACATACGACCTCAGTATTTAAAAATTTTTTTTATTACACTATAGTTGATTTACAGTGTCTTGCTGTTCCAGATGTACAGCGCAGTGGTTGGGTTATACATATACATAAATATTTTTCAGATTCTTTCCCCTTACAAGTTATTACAAATTATTGAATATAGTTCCCTGTGCTATACAGTAGGTCTTTGTGGTTCCAGCTGGTTTTGGGTGCCAGATGGTTTCATTGTAGAGCGTCTTGAATGAAAAAATGGATCTTCTTCCACGTTTGTTTTCTAAACATGTATCTCTATAATCTATATTGTCTAATTTATGACTGACTCATGACAATGAAATATTAGCTTTTATTTAATTTTTATAGCAGATTGATTTTGTTTAAAATGTAATACGTGTGAGAGATTTTAAAGTGCACCTAGCTAGGACTTCCCTGGTGATCCAGAGGTTAAGACTTTGCCCTTCCAATGCCGAGGGCATGGGTTAGATACCTGGTCGGGGAACTGAGATCCCACATGCGGTGAGATTGAAAATAAAAATAAAGATAAATGCACATAGCTGTGTGAAATGTTCATGGTGTTTTAGTGAAACGAGACTTGGATGTTAATTAATAATATTTTAATTTATATTATTTTTTGACTGAGTGATCCACTGAATGGAAATAAAAAAAGTATGGAAACAAAGAGTATAAAAATTCCCTTTTGTCTCCCCTAGGTGAGGCTCCCAATTTTCCCTCCTCCTCATAAATAACCACTGTGTTGTCTTTTGTGTCTTTTTAGAGAATGTGTGTGGTGTCTGTGTGTCTGTCTGTGCACACATATATATCTACTTGCCCAGAAAGGAGACTGTTTTCCATTCTGGCTCCTGGTGCTAAAGTTGCATTTTAATAATGTACTTGTATGCATCATTCTTAATTCATTTTGTGGTCCCTGTAGGCCTGGAGCTATTTTTAAACATCACATCATCAGATTATCGGATCTGCTGCTTTTACTTTCTCCGCAGAGTAACATTAATGTGGTTTTATTGTTTTATAGAAAGGATTCATTTTCTGGAAATTGGTCTCGTTAAATATTTTACCAATGCTAATTTGATTTTCTAAATGTGGCTAAGCATTTTGTGATTGATTATTTTGCTAGCTAAGTGACTAGTTCAGGGATTAAAATATAAGAACCTGATAGGAAATAACATTCATGGTTGTTTAAATGTATTTTTATTCTCTATCCCTTTCTTTAAGGCAGAAGGTATTCTTGAAGATACATACAGTTTTGATTATGTTTGTGAATAGCATTTTTAGACCTAGCTACTTTGATATTTGTTACATAATTAATTGCATTGTTTTGAGAGTTTACTTCATCTTACCTTATTTTTATACTCTTGTGTTCCAGGCAATGGAAAGAAGCAAGTTTCCAAGAAAAAAACATCAGATAAGAAAGGAAAACATCAAAGGGAGTGGCCTCAGTATTCTCCTCTTGAAGATATTAAGCAGCGGAAAGTATTAGACCTCAGACGATGGTAATCGCTGAAAATTGACCTTTTTTACCTAACCACAGTACCACTGTCATACCTAATGAAGTTAACAAATATTTCCTTAGTATCTAATTTTTAGGCTTCCCTGGTAAAGTGGTAAAGAATCCACGTGCCAATGCAGGAAGTGCGCATCAGGAAGATCCCCTGGAGAAGGAAATGGTAGCCCACTCCAGTTTCTTCCCTGGAAAATACCATGGACGGAGAAGCCTGGAGGGCTCCAGTTCATGGGGTCCTAAAGAGTCGGGCATGACTGAGCTACTGAGCACACACACAGCGGTCCTTGTAACCTGGAAGTTAGGTGTAAAGACATGATTAGATTCTGGTTGAATACCTGGGGGCAAGAATACTGTCTTGGTGACCTTGTGTCCTTCATACTGCATCCCATCATAAAGTCTGTGGAGTCTGCTCATTCGGGATTAGAGCTTCTAAGAGTGGTCCCTGGAATAAGGGGGCCACAGCCTCAGCCACACTGTCAGGCCCCTTTCTTCCCTCTGCAGCCGTCCAGTCATCACGCTGTTGACAGTGGCTTCGAGCTAACATCTAGACAGCCATCAACTTTTCACCTAGTGGTTTTAACCAAACCCACTGATGACCCCTGCCTGAATCCTGTTATAAAATGGTGATTTTTCAAAATTCTCTCATTTCTTCTGCCTTTACTAACTGGCATTCCTTTAATGAGAAGATCTTCCACTTAGCAGCTGAGGCTATTTGGTGGCCTTAACATAGAATCCCTATTCTAAAGAAAAGGATGTTTAAGTCATGATAGTTTTTAGGTACTACAAATCTGTGATTTGAGGTTTTTAAAAATTCTTTGGTGTGATGTTTTAGAAATATTAGATTTCTTTCTCTTAGTTTATAAATATTGGACACTTTGCTGTGGGCTGAGTACAGAGAGGCAGAAAACAGGACTTTATTCTCTAATCTAGTTGAGAAGAGAGAAAAATGTAAAATATCTCAGGACTTGGTCAGATGGTGGGTGGGAATAAAGAACCAACATGAGAGGAGGTAATGATCACTGAAGCACTTCACTGAGGAGCTGGGGCTTAAGAAAGGAAAACGAGGGGGCAGAGGGTCTATAGGTCTTTAAATGGATGCTAGGGAAGTGTCTGGCAGGTTGGNTGGACAGGGAGGCCTGGTGTGCTGCGATTCATGGGGTCACAAAGAGTCGGACACGACTGCACGACTGAACTGAACTGAATGCAGAAGAAACATCTTGCCAGACCAATACTGCGTAGCCGATACCAGGGGGTGTGTTAATTTGCTTAAACAGGGAAGCTGCATCTGGTGCAGCAGCTGCAACTGGGATCACCATCTGGTTTAGTTTATGAAGATCCAGTGTCATCCTTCAGGCTCCGTCTGTCTTCTTCACAGGCCACATCGGCATGTTGGATGGGGAGGTGGTAGAAATCACCACCCCTGCATCTTTCAAGTCCTTGATGGTGGCATTACTCTCTGCAGTCTCTCTAAGAAGGCAGTATTGCCTTTGGCTAACTGGGGAATGCTGCCACACTGTTGGTCCTGCTGTTGGCGGACTGGACCCTCAGCGGTGGCCCCGGTCAGACTGGCTTTGCTGAGGGCAAGTCTGTATTGCTGAGTCTCTAGATAACTTCTGGGACTGCCACCGCAACCACTTTGCTCATCCAAGGCAGAGGCAGCTGTAGAGGCTTCCACTTGGCTCTTTCTCACAAAATAACCCTCACTTCAAGGGTCATGGAGCCCATGTAGGGGTTCTGCCAGTTGCTGAGTGTTATTCTAATTATTCTAACAGTGCATTCCAAAACTGGAGAAATAACCCCAGTATGGGTGCAGAGACCACTATGAGATGAACCTGAGCTAAAACTCCATTCATCACCTGACCTCTACAAACCCTTGCTTGGAGTAGTACCACAGTTATGTTCTGGATGTCCTAGACTCAGTGTCAGTTCAGAGCCAGTGTCCAGTAATTCCTGAAAAGTCTGATTATTTCCTTTTCCCCAATGCACAGTCACCCTAGTAAAAGGCCACATGTCCCTTTGGGGAAGGCTCAAAGTAAGAGTTATATATTTTTGACAATGTTGCAGAATCTTGGAGGAGACAAACACCCACTTTGTTCAAGGAGTTTTGGGTCTGCAAATTGACTCAAGTCTGGGAATTGATGGAGTTCTCTGTTTTAGTAATTTAAGTTAGGCTTTTGTTTGCTTGACCAAGAACTTTCCTGCTCATACAGATCACATAAGAATTCAGTAGAATTCTCATCCTGGATTGCCATGACTAACTGGTCCATGGCATAGGCCTGTGGGGGTGAGACTATTCTGGTTGCTGCTTTGCCTTTGCTGTCCATTACAGAAACCACACCCTGCCTTGGGTGATTCAGTGCCACCATTTGGCTCCAGCCACGCTGGGATCCAACTATTCTCACTGCATTTAAGGACCCACCCTGCAGTGGTGCAGTTTCCACTGTAATTTCTGATCTACAGAGAAGAGTTAACCAGGCATGCCGGGTCACAGAGTTATTTCTCAGAGTCACGGTGCTCTGTCCTCTGGACCCTCTGGGAGTCAGTAAGTGGGTCTTAGGTAATAAATCTATGCTAATATTTCTATCTCCCTAAGCCTTTAGATAATTCCTTTACAGTGTACCAAAGCAGTTCTGGCATTTCCACATCATTCAGTGCTGGGCAGCTCTTGCCTCCCATTTCTGTCAACTAGCTATGCAAACAGAGCTAGTTCTAATCTCACAAACTGCAGTGAATCTGGATCTCTGCTTGGTGGTGACTGTCATTACATTCAGCCTCATGCAACGGTTCCCCACACGCTTCATATTCACGCTCACATTCATTCTGTCCCACAACACTCCGACTTCTAAGCATATACAGGTGTTTTCACTCACATGGTTCTGATCTTTTGGACCTTGATTCTCCTCCAGTTCTAGGACGATCCTCCCCCTTCCTCCAGGGAGCCTTTCTGACCCTTCTTCACAACACTCCCTCTTACCGCCCCTCCCTGCAATGTTTCGTGACAGACCTCTGCTCTTGGCATTTTCTGCTGTACGTCGTTATTTAGTTTTACACGAGCATGTTTATCTCCCCCCATGGGAGGCCTGGGAAGCTCCTTAAGGGCGAGAACCATTTCTGGCAGGTGCGTCTTCAGGGATGCTCCGGGAGCCTCCTGAATGAACACAAGAGGAGCAAGTGGGCTGACTTAGAAGCTCAGCACGGATCGCAGTTGTGTCCTGGGCTGGCTGCCCAACGTGGGGAGGCGGATCTGGGACCAGCCCAGTACTGCCAGAAGATTCAAACAGTTGGATCCTCATTTCATGTAGAACTACTCGCCCCGCTCTCTTTCCCAGGGTGAGCTGCAGTCTCCCCTCATCTACCCGCCCCCTCCAAACGAGTCCCTCTCACTCCCTCCAGCTCTTCCATCAACCCTGTGGTCACTTCCCTAGTTAGAGTCTGGGAGGCACCCTCGTAGATCACCCCTCCCGTCCCCCAAGGAGGGCCTCCTAGTCTCTCCTTCCCGAACACCCGTCCTCTCCACCGCACTTCCCCTCTCATTTTCGTCCAACACCGAGGGAGAGTGAAAATATAAGCCTTCCGAGGTCTGTGACCCAGGCTGTGGGCTTGCGCGCCCCGCCCGCTCCAGCCGTCGGCTTGTGTGTGTGTGTGTGTGTGTGCGCGCGCGCGCGTGCTTGGCCCGAGGCTGGAGAGGAAACAGCCGGTCCAGCCCAGGAGGAGGAAGGAGCCTCCCCTTCCTCGCCAGCCCCCTCCCCACTTCCCGTCCGGCTCGGCCGCTGGCTTCCCCGGACGCGGGCCTCGGGTGCACACAGCCCTCCGGCCGCAGCGGAGCTGGAGAAGGCGGAGGCGGATCGGGAGGAGCCGGCGGGGCGCATGCTGGGCGAGGGTCCCCAGGGCGCCCCGGCCGGTGGCGGCAGGGGCCACCGCGCAGGTAGGGGTGCTGTCACGGCCGCCCGGCTGGTCGGGGCGAGGGTTCCGCGGCGAGGGTGAGCTCTGTCCTCTGGAAATCGTTTAGGTCCGGGGTGTGCCTCGGTTGATATCTAGGGTTTCTGCACTCTTGCGGGGTGAGGGAAACTGAGGCAGGGCGCGTGGCGTGCCGAGCTGAAGTCTTTGTCGGGCCTGGGGCTGCCCGCCAGCGCCGAGCCGGGCCAGGTCCTCCCGGAAGACGGTGCTGAGATCCCGGGAGCCGCAGTTCCGCCCGCGTGGGTCCCCGTGGCCGAGGAAGGCGGCTTGAGCGTGCGCCGGGTTTCGCTGCGCCCGGGGACTGAGCCAGCCGAGGCTCGGGGCTCCGCACACCCTTCCCTGCGCACTCGCCGGACAGGGGACGCCCCACCGCCTGGTCCGGGGACCGGACCGCGTCCTGACACCCCGCAGAGTCTCGGGTTTCAGCCCTCGAGGACCTGGAAGGAGGAGGTTGGGGTGGGATGGGGAACGCGGTGCTGGCACCGTCCCAAGGGGCTGCTCTGCGAGCAGTTTCACCTCCCACTTCCTCCGCGTCTGTGATGCCCGCGGCTGGCTCGGAGCTGGAGCCGGGGAGCCCCAGTCAAGCTGTCAACGCTGTCAGCGCTCAGGGTTGACACTGAGGCCGTGAAGTGCACAGTTGCTTTGCAGGAATGACAGGATGTCTCCTGCCATCTCGCTTTTAAAATACACGTGCAAAGGAATTTGAGACTTTGGGATGAGAATGAGATTTGGAGTGAGGGAGTTATGTGTCCTTGCTGGACTGGAAGGAGGCCGGTAACTTCGACAGCTCCTTGAGTCTTCCCCGGTGGCTCAGATGGTAAAGCGTCTGCCCGTAATGCGGGAGACCCGGGTTTGATCCCTGGGTTGGGAAGATCTCCTGAAGAAGGAAACGGCAACCCACTCCAGTGCCTGGAGAATCCCACGGACGGAGGCTGGTAGGCTACAGTCCATGGGGTCGCAAGGAGTCGGACCTGACTGAGCGACTTCACTTTCACTTTAACAGCGCTGAGCTGAGCTCGATTTCATCACATATACAAAAGAACGCTGGTAACCTCCCCCCTCCCCATCCCGTCTGGATATCTGCTGTGTGTGAAAGCACTTTGCAAAATGTATGGTCAGTTGGGCAGGCAAGTGCGATTTGGATAACACCAGAGTCTTAGGAGCTGGAGTTTGAGACAGTTAGCTTGCATCTTAATCCTGCACTTAGTTGTGCCTTAGTTGCGTCCCCATTTCATAAATGGGGACAATGACAATACCTCATAGAGTCGCTGTGGGTTTGACTGTGGCCATGGATGTGGACACCCAACCTGGTGCTGAGATACTTAGTAAGCTCTAAATAAGAGCCTCAGATGCTCTTTTCACTAAGCAAAACCCAATTAATTTGGAGTGGTGTAAAAAAAAAACACACCACCAGTTTCATTTGATTATAGTATGAATGTGTGTGTGTGTGTTCAGTCGTGTCTGACTCTTTGCAACCCCACGGATTCTAGCCCACCAGGCTCCTCTGTCCATGGGATTTTCCAGGCAAAAATACTGGAGTTGGTTGCCATTTCCTTCTTCAGGGGATCTTCCCGATCCAGGGATCGAACCCTTATCTCCTGCATCTGCAAACAGATTCTTTTTTATTTTTCTTATTTTATTTATTTTTTAATTATTTTTTTAGTTTGTTTTGCTTTACAATACTGTATTCGTTTTGCTGCACCTCGACATGGATCAGCCACGACTGTACAGCCCCACACCCTCTCTCTGGATTATCCCCGTGCATCAGTCCCAAGCATCCTGCATCCTGCATCAAACCTGGACTGGCGATTCGTTTCACTTACGATATCACACATGTTACACTGCCACTCTGCCAACCCATTCCACCCTCTCCCTCTCCCACAGAGTCCAAAAGGCCTTTCTATACATCTGTGTCTCTTTGCAAACAGATTCTTTACCACTGTGCCATCTGGAAAAACCACATCTCTTGTAAAGTATGAATCAGCTCAGTTCAGTTCAGTTGCTCAGTCGTGTCCAACTCTTTGCAACCCCATAAATCGCAGCACGCCAGGCTTCCCTGTCCGTCACCAACTCCCAGAGCTTCCTGAAACTCATGTCCATCCAGCTGTTGATGCCATCCAATCTCATCCTCTGTCGTCCCCTTCTCCTCCCACCTTCAATCTTTCCCAGGATCAGGGTCTTTTCCAATGAGTCAGTTCTTCACATCAGGTGGCCAAAGGATTGGAGTTTCAGCTTCAGCATCAGTCCTTCCAATGAATATTCAGAACTGATTTCCTTTAGGATTGACTGGTTGGATCTCCTTGCAGTTCAAGCGACGCTCAAGAGTCTTCTCCAACACCACAGTTCAAAAGCATCAATTCTTCAGTGCTCAGCTTTCTTTATGGTCCAACTCTCACCTCCATACATGACCACTGGGAAAACCATAACTTTGACAAGATGGACCTTTATTGGCAAAGTAATCTCTGCTTTTTAATATGCTGTCTAGGTTGGCCATAGCTTTTCTTCCAAGGAGCAAGTGGCTTTTAATTTCATGGTTGTAGTCACCATCTGCAGTGATTTTGGAGCCCAAGAAAATAAAGTCTGTCACTGTTTCCGTTGTTTCCTATCTATTTGCCATGAAGAGATGGGACCAGATGCCATGATCTTAGTTTTCTGAATGTTGAGTTTTAAGACAACTTTTTCACTTTCCTCTTTCACTTTCATCAAGAGGCTCTTTAGTTCTGCTTTGCTTTCTGCCATAAGGGTGGTGTCATCTGCATATCTGAGGTTATTGATATTTCTCCCAGCAACTTGATTCCAGCTTGTGCTTCATCCAGCTCAGCATTTCTCATGATGTAGTCTGCATAGAAGTTAAATAAGCAGGATGACAATATACAGCCTTGACGTACTCCTTTTCCTATTTGGAACCAGTCTGTTGTTCCATGTCCAGTTCTAACTGTTGCTTCTTGACCTGCATACATATTTCTCTGGAGGTAGTTCAGGTGGTCTGGTATTCCCATCTCTTGAAAAAATTTTCACAGTTTATTGTGATTCAGACAGTCAAAGGCTTTGGTGTAGTCAGTAAAGCAGAAATAGATGTTTTTCTGGAACTCTCTTGCTTTTTCAATGATCTAACAGATGTTGGCAATTTGATCTCTGGTTCCCCTGCCTTTTCTAAATCCAGCTTGAACATCTGGTAGTTCACGGTTCACGTACTGTTGAAATCTGGCTTGGACAATTTTGAGCATTACTTTGCTGGCGTGTGAGATGGGTGCAATTGTGTGGTAATTTGAAATTTTTTTGGCATTGCTTTTCTTTGGGATTGGAATCAAAACTGACCTTTTCCAGTGCTGTGGCCACTGCTGAGTTTTCCAAATTTGTTGGCATATTGAGTGCAGCACTTTCAGAGCGTCATCTTTCAGGATTTGAAATAGCTCACCTGGAATTCCATCACCTTCACTTGCTTTGTTCATAGTGATGCTTCCTAAGGCCCACTTGACTTCACATTCTAGAATGTCTGGCTCTTTGGTGAGTGATCACACCATCGTGGTTATCTGGGTCATGAAGATCTTTTTTGTGCAGTTCTTCTGTGTATTCTTGCCACCTCTTCTTAATATCTTCTGCTTCTGTTAGGTCCATACCATTTCTGTCCTTTCTCGAGCCCATCTTTGCATGAAATGTTGCCTTGGTATCTCTAATTTTCTTGAAGAGATATCTAGTCTTTTTCATTCTATTGTTTTCCTCTATTTCTTTGCATTGATCACTAAGGAAGTCTTTCTTATCTCTCCTGGCTATTCTTTGGAACTCTGAATTCAAATGGGTGTATCTTTCCTTTCTCCTTTGCCTTTAGCTTCTCCTCTTTTCTCAGCTATTTGTAAGGCTTCCTCTGACAACCATTTTGCTTTTTTGCATTTCTTTTTCTTGGGGATGGTCTTGTTTACTGCCTCCTGTACAATGTCATGAACCTCCCTCCATCCATAGTTCTTCAGGCACTCTGTCTCTCAGATCTAATCCCTTGAATCTATTTGTCACTTCCACTGTATAATCATAATGGATTTGATTTAGGTCATACCTGAATGGTCTAGTGGTTTTCCTTACTTTCTTCAATTTAAGTCTGAATTTGGGAATAAGGAGTTCATGATCTGAACCACAGTCAGCTCCCTGTCTTGTTTTTGCTGACTGTGAATAGCAGAGTATTTAAAAAGAAATTTAATCATAATAAGTTCACAAGTGGCACATGAAATCTTTTGAGGGAATCTTCCCACCCAGGAAACAAACCCAGATCTCCCACATTGCAGGCAGATTCCTTACCATCTGAGCCACTAGGAAGCCCAGTTGAGAATCTGGCACTGAGCAGAAAGAGGCCTGGAGCTTCTTTCTAAGCTGTGTGTCCTCGGTCCTCAGTTTCTTCATCTGTTTACACAAAAGGTAAAACAGGGACAGTAACTCCTGGGTTAGAGTTGCCTGAGGATTCAGTGAAGTACATGGAGCGTATGACTGACTGTGCAAATAGAAGATATCAGTGCTACCAGGAGGGAATAAGAAAGCCTGCAGTTTTTTTAGAGCTTGCAGTATGCCAGGCGGTCTAGCAGGAATTGCTGTGATGAAATCTGCCCCAAACCATTTTAAGGTAGCTACTTATAATTTTCATTTTCCCCATACAAATCTGAGATGCAGATCCACCTCTCCTATTTCCAAGTCACATAGCCATTAAATGTAGAACCAGAGTTAGAACTGTGGGTTGGTGCCTCTGACAATTGTATTCTCAACCACTGGCTGAACTAAAGTTATGGAGA
Source organism: Aepyceros melampus (assembly GCA_006408695.1). Lineage (NCBI taxonomy): Eukaryota > Metazoa > Chordata > Mammalia > Artiodactyla > Bovidae > Aepyceros > Aepyceros melampus. The sequence continues at coordinate 14,956 of SJXQ01004774.1, forward strand.
CAAGCTGATGTTCAGAGCAGGCCTATGTTAGGTCACTGGTAACTATATACCCTACATATTATAGACTCTAAAACATGGGTGAATTGTTAACTCTGGATGAAGAGACTTTGAAATAATCTTGTTTTCATCCCTATGTGAAAAAATGCCATTTTAAGCTATCTTCTTTCCAAAATAAACAATGAAAATTTGCAGAGAAAAAAAGCATTAAAATGTGATATAAAAATATATCACAAGAAATCATCAGAAATCTCCTTTTAAAAAATAATTGCTCTGAGAAAAAGAAAAAAAAAGAGAACTCATCAGAAATCTCAAAACTAAATGGAATTTGCATGAATGCTTTATTTTAACACATATATTTGCCTGGACCCTTAAGATGGCACAAGAAGGGTAAGCTGGGATTGAGGCTTTTGGGGTTATGATTACCTGGCAAGTCTAGGACCCAGGACATTTCTGCAGGGACCTCACTGCTTACATGAGATGCCCCCAGCAATGGGCTTTCAGGCAAAGTCTGTATACCTGAGGGAGAGTGAATGCCAGGTTTCTGTGCTATAGAACCAATTCCCTGTTCTATTGTTTCTCTTATTCTTTTTTTTTTTCCAGAAGTAACTTGTGCTCTTAGGAAACTACAAATGAGAAAAAGAACATTGAAATCCACCATAATTCCACCAATGTAGATCAATAGTTTGGTGTCTCTGTTCTTATAATCCATTTCTGTGCCATATTCATTAATTTATATGTTTCCAAAACACTGCATGCAAATTGTTATTGTTTAGTTAGATGACAAAAATAATACTTGTGCTTTGTGCAAACATTAAGGTATTAGTTTAGAAAAAAAAGAAGTCCAAATTTATTATGTTCATTAAAACATTTCCTTTTTTTAAAAAAAATTCTTGAAATTTTGACTGAAGAAGGATTAGAGATTATATCATTAATGTCTGAATTTTATCGTGATTTTGGTTAAAGTTTGATGAAAGATCTCCAGAATGAAGACAGTGATGATATTTGTGCGTGCCAAGTTGCTTTAGTAGTGTCTGACTCTTTGCAACCCTATGGACCTCAGTCAGGCTCCTCTGTCCATGGGATTCTCCAGGCAGGAATATTAGAATGGGTTGCTGTGACCTCCTCCAGGGGATCTTTCTGACCCAGGGATTGAACCCGTGTCTCTTATGTCTCCTGCATTGGCAGGTGGGTTCTTTACCACTGGAGCCCCCTGGGAAGCCCCTGAAGGAGCATGCTGCTGCTGCTAAGTTGCTTCAGTCGTGTCCGACACTGTGCGACCCCATAGACGGCAGCCCACCAGGCTCCCTTGTCCCTGAGATTCTCCAGGCAAGAACACTGGAGTGGGTTGCCATTTTCTTCTCCAATGCAGGAAAGTGAAAAGTGAAAGGGAAGTCGCTCAGTCGTGTCCGACTCTAGCGACCCTATGGACTGCAGCCTACCAACTCCAGGGGATCTTTCTGACCCAGGGATTGAACCCGTGTCTCTTATGTCTCCTGCATTGGCAGGTGGGTTCTTTACCACTGGAGCCCCCTGGGAAGCCCCTGAAGGAGCATGCTGCTGCTGCTAAGTTGCTTCAGTCGTGTCCGACACTGTGCGACCCCATAGACGGCAGCCCACCAGGCTCCCTTGTCCCTGAGATTCTCCAGGCAAGAACACTGGAGTGGGTTGCCATTTTCTTCTCCAATGCAGGAAAGTGAAAAGTGAAAGGGAAGTCGCTCAGTCGTGTCCGACTCTAGCGACCCTATGGACTGCAGCCTACCAGGCTCCTCCGTCCATGGGATTTTCCAGGCAAAAGTCCTGGAGTGGGGTGCCATTGCCTTTTCCGCTGAAGGAGCATAGTCATTTACAAACCTGCTCATCACTTGAGGTCTTGTTTCGGCTGTGGCACGTGTGATCATAGTTCTCGACCAGGGATCGAATCTGCATGCCTTATGTCTTAGCACTAGCGCCACCTGGGAAGCCCGGTGATATTTAGATAATAAGATCTGAAGCTTGGCACAGGACAGTGTCTGAGCATAGAATTTTTAGATTAGTATCATTAGACCAGAATTAGAATAATTTTTTTTGGCAGTGATAATAGTAATTCAGCTTATATGCCAGGTTCTCATGCAAAGCCAGAAGAGAATACCGCTTCCAGGCAGGCCCTGGGCAGTAACCCTGGGGCTGGGGAGGGTCCCCTCTGGGCACTGCTGGTGCTGCCCTTGGCCAAGCACTTTCCACATAACACAATCTAGTCATGTAAGGTTTTTTAGCCCTTGGGAGTCTTCTGTTGCTATTCTCAACTTGAAATGCCACAGATACCTTGACCATTCTGATCCATTTTCTCTTTTGAAATCAGTTTACCAGCTGCTTTTTTGGGCACAGACTTCACCATCAGCTTCCCATTTTTCATACCAAGTGGAAGTGGGAAAGGAGAACTGTGGCTGACCAGTGAGTGACATAATATTTTTCTCTGGCTTTGGAAGGCAGTGGGGGCCCATGTGGTGTGCTCACTTGCTGACATGACATGATTTTCTGTCTGCTTCCGTTTACTCGGTGCTCCTTCCTTTTGGCCACTTGCCTCCAGTTCATGGCTCAGAAATGGATGATAGAGACGTGGAGCTTCCTGAGTCACTCGGGTCGGTTGGTGTTTATAACAGAATAGCAGAACTTACTGCTGGGTGAAGCCTCAAAAGAGCAAGTGGTCAAACCTCTTGAGTTCTGGCTGGTGAGGCACGGACAAGTGTATTTATCAAGTGCAGGGCTGAGAAATATATATTTGGTCCTTATAATGGTAAACATGAGTGCAGAAGGCCTGGTCTCACATTAGGTAATTGAAATAAATAGCTCTAGGTTCTCATTCCCAATCAACTTCAGGTTAATTTCCCAACCATGCTGCCTTGTGCTCATCCTGAAAACAGGTGGATATAATTCTACCTTTTCAACCCTTGCATTTGCCTTCCATGGTAGGACCGCTTTTTTTTTTTTAATTCATTTATTTGGCTGTGCCAGGTCTTAGTTACAGCCCATGGGATCTTTAGTTGCAGTATATGGGATCTTAGTTCTCTAACCAGGGATTGAACATGAATCTCTTGCATTGGCAATGCAGAGTCTTAGCCACTGGACCACGAGTGAAGTCCCTTTGGTAGGACTTTTACCCTTTATTTGCAGATGGGTTTGAACTCTCAGAGAAATGCAGTTAAGACAGAAATTCCTGGAGGTTTGGCACCTCCGTCTTTGGAGATAAGTCACATCAGAGTCCTGACAGTCTTAAGTGATGGTGGAGATCTCGAGATCTGGCTGGCTTAGTTGACAGGTGTGGAATGTGGGTGGGAGCAGCAGAGTATTAGGTCCTGAGTCCTCTCCCCTTACTTAGAACTGTTTCCGTTAAGTGTGCTTCATTCTATAGTTCTTCATAATCCCCCTCTGCTTAAGTAATATTAAGTGAATCAAACCACATCCTTATTTATATATTTTTGAGCCATCATGGCTCTTAAAAGCTTAACTTTGTGAGTGATTCCTTTTTGCAATATTGTGATTGATCTGTAAGGCCACATCTGTTCACTAATCATTCGTCATTCATTCGGCATTTAGAGTGCCTTCTTGGCCCAGAATTACAAATAGAGCCACACATGAGCAGGATGTCGATTTTGAACTTCAGTTCAGTTCAGTCACTCAGTCGTGTCCGACTCTTTGCGACCCCATGAATCGCAGCACGCCAGGCCTCCCTGTCCATCACCAACTCCTGGAGCCTACTCAAAGTCATGTCCACTGAGTTGGTGATGCCATCCAGCCATCTCATCCTCTGTCGTCCCCTTCTCCTTCTGTCCCCAATCCCTCCCAGCATCAGGGTCTTTTTAAATGAATCAGCTCTTCGCATCAGGTGGCCAAAGTATTGGAGTATCAGCTTACAAATAGAGCACACATGAGCAGGATGTCGATTTTGAACTTCAGTTCAGTTCAGTCACTCAGTCGTGTCCGACTCTTTGCGACCCCATGAATCGCAGCACGCCAGGCCTCCCTGTCCATCACCAACTCCTGGAGCCTACTCAAAGTCATGTCCACTGAGTTGGTGATGCCATCCAGCCATCTCATCCTCTGTCGTCCCCTTCTCCTTCTGTCCCCAATCCCTCCCAGCATCAGGGTCTTTTTAAATGAATCAGCTCTTCGCATCAGGTGGCCAAAGTATTGGAGTATCAGCTTCAACATCAGTCCTTCCAATGAACACCCAGGACTGATCTCCTTGAACTTAACCTAGAGAAAAACTTGCTAAAAAGTTGTCTGTCAGGGGAAGAGGCCATCTTGAAAAGTGTTAGCTTTTTGCCCCAGAAACATTTAAGTTAGTGTTGGCTGATTCTGGGGTGCCCATACGGGAGAGTCTGCATGTGGGGCAGGTGGGGGCTGCAGTGGATGATGTGTGGGGACCCTTCCAGCTCTTGGATTCAGCGACTTTTGTCCTGGAAGACTGGGATTGTCTGGGACTTGGGGGACTGTGTGAATTTCCTAGTCTCTGCTCTGTGGGGTAACCCACTCCAGTACTCTTGCCTGGAAAATCCCATGGACAGAGGATCCTGGTAGGCTGCAGTCCATGGGGTCGCTAAAAGTCAGACATGACTGAGCGACTTCACTTTCACTTTTCACTTTCATGCATTGGAGAAGGAAATGGCAACCCACTCCAGTGTTCTTGCCTGGAGAATCCCAGGGACGAGGGAGCCTGGTGGGCTGCCGTCTATGGGGTCGTACAGAGTCGGACCTGACTGAAGTGACTTAGCAGCAGCAGCAGCAGCAGCAGTAGCTCTGTGGGGTTTCACATTTTGCCTCCTCCCCCCACCCACATGGTTCCATTTCAAGAGGCTCAGACAGCTCCCCGAAGTCAGCTGCCTGAATGCAATTGGTACTTGACCTTCCCAGGGTTATCTGTATCTAGGATTGATATTAATCATAACATGATCGTGTTCACTCAGGCAAACACAGCGACCAGGAATAGAAACGTGCATTTGACAGGTGGCCCTGCATGGAGACTAAATGCTTTCACAGGTTGAAGGGGGAAAATATCTAAATTTAATGACTGAATTGCGTCTTGAATGTAGAATCTGACTTTAAATTTGGTTTTGGGATGTGGACACCAACGTAACATTTCTTTTTCATACCTGTGGTTTCTTACTTTGCAAGTAGATTGATAAGATGATTTGGCATAATTATTAGGCTTTATTTTTGACACAGGAGAAGGTGTTTTGCATTTATAAATGAAAGCAAGTCTCATCTTAGTAAAATACTGATAGCCAAAGAAGGACTGTTTCACAGTGGTCAAAAATAGATCAATGGGGGTTGTGTTTCTAATGTACTGGAAACATAGACTTGTGAATGCTGCTTTGTGATTACAAACCTTCAAATGAAAAAAGTTTGCACATCTCAGTACAATTCTTTTTTTTTAATTGAGATATATTTGACACGAACAAGATTAGACTAGGTGTTCAACATGGTGATCTGCTATTTATGTACATTGTGAAATGATCACCGCAGTAAGTCTAGTCACATTCGCCACCTTACATGGTTACCAAGTCTTCTTCTTGTGATGAGATCTTTTAACGTCTACTCTCTTATAGACTCTGTGCAATTATTAATATTCCCCTGGTGTTTTTCATTATAGCCATGGGCCAGGCATAGTGAAATGCGAGACAGCTGACTTTGGGCATAGATATTCTGCATTCAATTCAAATAATAGATTTGGGGCCTCAAATTACCTTGACTCCGATCAGTTGTTTTGTTTTCCTTTCTCTGGTTATAGAATTCTCTTCTAAAGACTCTAACTTATCCATTTATTCATTCCATTATATTTATTCACCTGTTCAGGAACATTTATTTGGCACCTACTGTCTGCATGGCACTGTGGTATATATAGCAGTGTGTTTAAAGATGGATTGGATTGTCCACAAGGACCATCCAGTCTAAAGGGAAGATCTAAAAGCCTGGTATTCTTCCCAGGAGATTTAAGGCAACCCTCAGAGCTTCACAGCCATTCTTAGGATGCTTCTTCCAAAGGCATCTGTGTCTTCCAAAGACCTTCCTGTGCCTTTGCAGTCCTGACACTTGTTTGTGTCGGTATTTCTCTGCTCAGTCCCTCTTGACAGTCAGGCCTGGATACTGCTGCCAGGAATCATCTTTCCCAAGGAGAGATCTGATTAGATCACTCTTCCTTGTGCAAACACTCATTACTGTCCTGCAGGCAAATTCTTAGCACTCCTTTCCAGGCCTTCCATAAAGTGAAAGTGAAGTTGCTCAGTCGTGTCCGACTCTTTGTGACCTGTGGACTGTAGCCCATCAAGCTCCTCTGTCCATGGGATTCTCCAGGTAAGAATACTGGAGTGGGTTGCCATTTCCTTTTCCATAAATAGTCCACCAATCCCTAAAATGGATGCTCTGGCTCGCTTGATTCTGCCTACCAAGAACATGATGGCATCTGCCCTCTTTGTCCCAAGTCTCCACACCTCATTTTACTGTATCCAAAAGTGGGGCCTGGCAGCTCACCGCTCAAAAGCCAATAAAGAGGCAAGACTGGTGGAAAGGAAAGTTTGCTTTATTTTGGATGCCAGCAACTGGTAGGGAAGATGGGGAGAGCAGACTCCTGTCCAAATCAATCTCCCTCCTCCCTGCTAACAATCAGGGGGCAAGAGTTTACAGACAGAGGTAGGGGGCTGCATGCAGAAATACCACAGTCAGCTTGAAATTGGTCATTGGTGGTCTGACCAGCATCATCTTGACTGTTAATCTTCAGTTTCCGGGTCAGTTCGTTCCCATTTCCTTGAGACCAGTTCTCGGCTTATGTCATGGTTACAGCCTGCTCATCACGTGGTTAACTTCTTCCACCTGGTAGGGGTTTCAGTATCTATAAGATCACTCACAGTACATGGTTCAGAATATTAGCTATATCCCCTGAGGAGGATTGATAGGTCTTTATACTTAATGTCTAAACTATTATTGTTGGACATTTTCTTTTGTTTCTGCATTTTCTCACTTCTCTCGTCAAACTTATTTTGTGGCTAAAGTTTTTCCACAGACAAACGCAGGCTGAGGACGGGGTGGGAGCAGGGGAGAGGAGAAATAGCATCTTGTGCTATTTCAATACTTCCAGGCTTCCCTGGTCTTCTGGAATCATCTACTCCTTGCCACTTGTGTTCTCTTGTAGGTTTTTTTGTTTCTTAACCTGCTTTCTGCATCCAGTGTAAACCCCTTCAGCTCAAGGAAGCTCTCCGGTTATCTCCTTGTCTCTCATGTATGTAGTACGCCATAGTTTACTACACTCTGAGTTGAATTAAATGCTTTACTGTATTTTAGATTGAGCAATCCAGTGGGTGGATTAACCAAGTCTGTTAATTGTTATATCTTTTGAAACCAGAGTTCCAGAAGTTCATTTCAGTTCAGAAGTTTATTGTAATGCACAAATCACATTGCTGGATACCACGGTGGCCTTTCGATTAAAAAGAAAATTGTATAGACTGTTGTTTATACCCTTGACAAGTCACAGTGCAGTGGAGAAAGGAGAATTCATTTTTTGGTGTTTCTGGATGCTGTTTCATCAGAATGATTGGCCACTGGGATACACCAAAATTATCAAGAAGTAACTAGCAGCTAGTGGGTGTCCAGTGAATATTTTATAGGATGGATAGCTGGGTAGGTGAGTAGAAAAAGAAAGAAGAAATTTGTTAATTTAGAATTTATCAACTGTGGTGTTTATTACTAATTATAATAATTGTGTTGAATATTATAGTGTTTTTATTATTAAAAAAATTTTACAATGTTGTGTTGGTTTCTGCCATACAACAATCTGAGTCAGCCATCAGTACAGTTCAGTTCAGTTCAGTCACTCAGTCATGTCCAACTTTGCGACCCCATGAATCGCAGCAGGCCAGGCCTCCCTGTCCATTACCAACTCCCGGAGTTTGCCCAAACTCACATCCATTGAGTCGGTGATGTCATCCAGCCATCTCATCCTCTGTCGTCCCCTTCTCTCCTGCCCCGAATCCCTCCCAGCATCAGAGTCTTTTCCAATGAGTCAACTCTTCACATGAGGTGGCCAAAGTACTGGAGCTTCAGCTTCAGCATCATTCCTTCCAAAGAAATCCCAGACTGATCTCCTTCAGAATGGACTGGTTGGATCTCCTTGCAGTCCAAGGGACTCTGAAGAGTCTTCTCCAACACCACAGTTCAAAAGCATCAATTCTTCAGCACTCGGCTTTCTTCACAGTCCAACTCTGACATCCATACATGACTGCTGGAAAAACCATAGCCTTGACTAACCTTGACTAGGTGGACCCTTGTTGGCAAAGTAATGTGTCTCCTTTTGAATATGCTATCATAACTTTCCTTCCAAGGAGTAAGTGTCTTTTAATTTCCTGGCTGCAATCACCATCTGCAGTGATTTTGGAGCCCCTCAAAATAAAGTCTGACACTGTTTCCCCATCTATTTGCCATGAAGTGACTGCATTCTAAAGGAGATAAGCCCTGGGTGTTCTTTGGAAGGAATGATGCTAAAGCTGAAACTCCAGTACTTTGGCCACTTCATGCGAAGAGTTGACTCAATGGAAAAGACTCTGATGCTGGGAGGGATTGGGGGCAGGAGGAAAAGGGGATGACAGAGGATGAGATGGCTGGATAGCATCACCGAATTGATGGATGTGAGTTTGACTGAACTCCGGGAGTTGGTGATGGACAGGGAGGCCTGGCATGATGTGATTCATGGGGTTACAAAGAGTCGGACATGACTGCGCGACTGAACTGAACTGAACTGAACTGAACTTAACTGATGGGACCAGATGCCATGATCTTAGTTTTCTCAGTGTTGAGCTTTAAGCCAACTTTCTTACTGTCCTCTTTCACTTTCAACAGAGGCTTTTTATTTCCTCTTCACTTTCTGCCATAAGGGTGGTGTCATCTGCATATCTGAAGTTATTAATATTTCTCCTAGCAATCTTGATTCCAGCTTGTGCTTCTTCCAGCCCAGCGTTTCTCATGATGTACTCTGCATAGAAGT
>SJXQ01004775.1:0-44316 GCA_006408695.1 Aepyceros melampus
TGAGAGAAAATGTACATAGGTGATACCATTAGTCTAAAAGTGATCCACGGTCTTTGTTCTAGCTATGCTTTTATTACTGGTTAGATGACTTTGAGAAAATATGTTTTTCTATACTTCTATTTATTTTAAATAAATGTAATAATTATAACTATATATTCCATATTTCTAGAGAGATAAAAATGTATTAACTGCTTAGTAGATTTATTTAGTTAAGTAAATCTTATAGTTATACTTTTCCTGTATTTTTTTCTTTTTGTGGGGACCTCAGGTTCAGAGGGACCATCTAACACTATTCCTCAGTTTGTAGCACACAGTCCTCATACCTTACCCTTCTTCTTATACATTTTTCCTGCTCCCTGCTTCTCCTTTTCTGCACTTCTCTAATGACTTTGATATATTAACTTTGGCCATTTTCATAAAAACATTATGTCCTATTGTGAATGCTTAATTTATGTAGCTGTAACTCAAGTTTCTTATTTTCACTCAGTCCTGTGTTTAAAATACTAAGGATTCTAATTGTTCCTTCTGAATACTGCAAAGAATTCCATTGCATGTATCCACTATAATTTCCTGATTTATTATGCTAATGTTGCTCCCATCTACCTTAGTGAAAATGTAAGTTGCTCAACACTATGTGATTTTTTGCGACCCCTTGGACTATACAGACCATGGAATTCTCCAGGCCAGAATACTGGAGTGGGTAGCCTTTCCCTTCTCCAGGAGATATTCCCAACCCAGGGATAGAACCCAGGTCTCCCACATTGTAGGCAGATTCTTTACCAGCTGAGCCACTAGGGAAGTCCTCCATCTACCTTAGATTACCTCCAATTCCCTCTTACTGCAAAAAAGGCTAAGATAAAGCTGCCTTCTTTCTATAGAGGTCTGCTCCTGTGTACAATAGCATTACATATTGATGAATTCATCAGAAGTTGAAAATACCCATCATAAACCAAAAATGTGTTTAAACACTTAGCTTACTAAGCATCATAGCTTAGCCTTGCCTAAAAATATGCTAAAAACATTTACATTAGCTTACAGTTGGGCAAAATCATCTAACCCAAAATCTGTTTTGTAATAGAGTGTGGAACATCTCATGTAATTTATCGAATACCATACTGAAAGTGAAAAGCAGCACAGTTGTATGGGTCCAGGATGGTTGTGAGAGTATTGGTTGTTTACTCTTCTGATTGTGTGGCTACCTGGGAGCTGTGCTCACTGTCACTGCCCAGGTTTCAGGTCAGGTTAATGCTTGCCTAGGAGAAGATCAAACTTCAACGTTTAAAGTGTGTTTTCTATTGAGTGGGAATCACTTGCATACCATCGACAGTTGAAAAATCCAAAGTTGGGGACTGTCTATACCTTTTGTTTTGTGTACGAATTTTTCTAAGGCTTTAAACCATGACTGGAATGCCTGCATCAAAGAAAATGCTTAATCTAATTTGTTTTAATCTTATCTAATATATATACTTAATTTAATTGAATGTTTTCCATTTTCATCAAAGGAGTCCATAATTGGTCCACTGTATCCACCAATTTTGAGAATGAATATTTGTTGTGGTGGTTTGGTTCTGAACATTATGTAGTTACTATGTTGGTTGTTGTGCTTTTTATTCCCGTAAGTCGCCAGGTAATATGGAGTGCTTGTTTAATTAATAAACTTTAATTTTTTAGAGAAGTTTTAGATTTACAGCAAAACTGAATGAACAGTACAGGGACTTCTGTGTAACACCTGGCCCCACAAGCAAGCAGAGGCTCCTCCACTGTTGACATTGTACATAAGAGTGGTACATTTATTACAATAATGAGCCTACATTGACAACATCATTGTCATTCAGAGTCCATGGTTTACATTAGGGTTTGCTCTTAGTATACATTTTATGGGTTTTGAAGATATGTATCCATCATTTTAGTAACACACAGTGTAGTTTCACTGCCTTTAAAAATCTACTGTGCTCTTGCTATTCACTCCTCTCTCCCTACCTGTTATAATTAGTGATCTTTTTTGTCCACATAGTTTTGCTTCTCCTGAATGTCATATACTTGGAATCATACAGAATGTATCCCTCTTGGACTAGCTGAGTAATATGCATTTCAGTTTTCACCATGTCTTTTTAGGGCTTTGTAGCTCATTGTCTGGATATACCACAGTTTATCTGTTCAACAAGTGAAGGACTTCTTGGTTCTCCAAGTTTTGGCAATTATGAATAAAGCTTCTATAAATATCTATGTGGAGTTGTTTCCTTTTTTTTTTTTTTTTTCCTGGGCTTCCCAGGTGGTGCTAGTGGTAAAGAACTCACCTACCAAGGCATGAGACATAAGAGATATGGGTTCGATCTCTGGGTCGGGAAGATCCCCTGGAAGAGGGCATGGCAACCAATTCCATTATGCTTGTCTGAAGAATCCCCATGGACAGAAAAGCCTAGAGGGCTACAGTCTATAGGGTTGTGAAGAGTCAGACATGACAGAAGTAACTTAGCACACACTCACACACACATGATAAAGGTATGTTTGGTTTTGCAAGAAACTGCCAAAACATTTTCTAAATTGGCTGTACCGTTTTGCATCCCCACCAGCAATGAATGAAAGTTTTCTATTGCTCTGTATTCTTACCAATGTTTGATATATCATTGTTCCATATTTTGACTGTTCTAATAGATTTGGCCATTCTTATAAGATTTTTGTTATTTTCATTTGTGTTTCCCCAGTGACTTAATATTGTTGAACTTATTATTATATGACTACTTGCCATAGGAATATCTACTTTGGTAAGATGTCTACTAAAGTCTTTAACCCACTTTTAATTGGATTGTTCATTGTATTTATGTTGAGTTTTCAGTTCTTCAGATATTTTGGATAATATTTTTTTACCAGGTCTGTCCATTGAAAATATTTTCTCCCAATCTGTGGCTAGTCTTCTCATTCTCTTGATGTGGGTTTTTTTTCTTTTTTCTTTTTTTCCTAATTTCCTTTATTATGACCAAGAAAGTAGAAAGAGGAAAGTGTAGTCAGTTCAGTTCAGTTCAGTTCAGTTGCTCAGTCATGTCCGACTCTTTGCAACCCCATGAATCACAGCACGCCAGGCCTCCCTGTCCCTCACCAACTCCCAGAGATCACTCAGACTCACGTCCATCAAGTCACTTGTTCAATTCTTTGCGAACCCATGGACTTGTAGCCTACTAGGATCCTCTGTCCATGGGATTTTCCAGGCAAGAATACTGGAGTAGGTTTCTATGCCCTCCTCCAGGGGATCTTTAATTTCCTTTATTATGACCAAGAAAGTAGAAAGAGGAAAGTGTAGTCAGTTCAGTTCAGTTCAGTTCAGTTGCTCAGTCATGTCCGACTCTTTGCAACCCCATGAATCACAGCACGCCAGGCCTCCCTGTCCCTCACCAACTCCCAGAGATCACTCGACTCACGTCCATCAAGTCACTTGTTCAATTCTTTGCGAACCCATGGACTTGTAGCCTACTAGGATCCTCTGTCCATGGGATTTTCCAGGCAAGAATACTGGAGTAGGTTTCTATGCCCTCCTCCAGGGGATCTTCCTGATCCATGATTGAACATGGATCTCTTGCATTGCAGGCAGATTCTTGACTGTTGAGCCACCAGGGAAGCCAAAGACCAGAATAGAGGATAGACAGCCCTTTTAAAATGAATTGCTCCTTTTTTTCCTAGTTTTACCCATGGTCAAATTTTGTGAGTGTTTCATGAGACCTGCAAAATATTTATTGCCTTGAATACAGCATGTAATGTTCAACATAATGTACTATTTAATAGTACAGGCTTTGGAATTCAGAATAATTGATTTGAAACCCTATTTGCCACTTCTTTCTGAGCAATCTTGAGCAAATTAAACATTCTGTGCTTAGTTTTCCCAAATAAAATATTGAGGATAGGAAGACATATTCTATAGATTCAGACTGAATAAATAATTTGTGTTAAGCATGTACACAGTAACTGGTGATGTGTTAAGTACTGTCAAGATTATTATTTATTAGTTTGGAATCACTGTGGAATTTATTGCATTTCTATGTATTTTTTTCTGCCTGAGCTATCAGTTTCAGATAATAATATATTAATTGCTATTAATATTTCATAATTTAGTTGCCTTATTTACATGAATGTAATCTGAAGTTATACTATTAGGTATGCTGAAAATGCTGTATTGATTCATTTTTCTTTTAACAATGTGTAATATATCACTTTGCTTCTTATGACATTTTGTTCAATTTTTTTTCTTTGTTTTCATGGAATACCAAAAAAAAAACCCCAAAATATTATTTGATATTAAAATTGACATCTTAGATTTCTTTTGTACCATGGTCTTATTCCTTTAATTTTAGATTTCAGTCTCCTTCTGGTTTATCTCTCATGTTCATGATATAGTGCTCATTCTTACTTTTTACTTGTTTGAGGATCTCTGATTACATTGGTTTAGCCATTTACATATGTTAAGATTTGTTTCTTTCATTTTCTTTCTTTCAAAATATTTCTAAGAAATATTTTATTTCTTCACTTCTTTTGGATTTTTCACACTGCAGCTAATTTGAAGAACTTCTTAATCCATTTATATTCTTTTAAAGATTACCTCTATTAAAACATATTTATTTTTATCTTTTTATTTCTTACACTTATCAATGTGTGTAATTTCTGCTGAATAAAATTTCTAGTATTAAGTACTCTCCCTTCCCTCTTTTCCTATTTTGTGTCCATACTTCTGCTTCTGCCATTGTGTTGATTTTTGTTTAGAATTTTATATTTGTATAATCTTTTCTATGACAAAAGCAACTAACTAAATTATATTTACTAACTAAATTATACTTTAATATCTAATTTATATATATATCTATATTAAAAATTTTTACCTTATAAAACAAATGCTACTTTTGCTAGATATAAAATTTTTTGCTTGAATTTCCTTCCTTATATAATTATCATTTATCTTACAGACAATATTGCTGTTAGAAAAACTATTAGTTTATAACTTATTCTTTTATAGGTAATCTACTTCTGCTTTCTGGGAAGTTTTCCAATTACTTTTATCTGCCTTTATAGCATGTATAAGATATATACATGTATGTATACACACACACACACACACACACACACACATATGTATATATGTCACTTTATCTATTCTTTTTATGTTTTGTGGACCTTTAAAATTGGGCCTTTCTGCTTTCTTTTTTTTTAATTAATTTTTATTTTTTAGTTTGTTTTGCTTTACAATACTGTATTCATTTTGCTATACATTGACATGAATCAGCCACAAGTGTACATGAACTCCCAATCCTGATCCTAGAAAATTCTGCAACAGTATTTTCTCATGTTTCCCTCCTATTTTTTTCTTAATATTCCTTCCTAGGTTCCTTTTGTACAAATCTGGATATCTTACCATTTATTTCCATATTTCTTAATTTTAAATTTCTATTGTCAAACTTTCCTTTCCTTAATTTTATAATGTTTATTTTTACTTATTTATTTTTAGCTATCCTGGGTCTTCATTGCTATGCGGGCTTTTCTCTAGTTATGTCAAGCCGGGCCTGCTCTCTAGCTGTGGTGCTTGGGCTTCTCATTGTGGTGGCTTCTCTTATAATGGAGCACAGGCTCTAGAGTACATGGGCTTTAGTAGTTGTGCCTTGAGGGCTCAGTAGTTCTAGCTCCTGGGCTCCAAAGCACAGGTTCAGTAGTTGTGGCTCATGGGCTTAGTTGCCTTTCAGCTTACATGCCCTGTGGGATCTTCCTGGATCAGGGATCAAACCTGTGTCTCCTGTATTAGCAGGCAGTTTCTCTATCACTGAGCCACCAGGGAAGCCCTCCATTCTTTCTTAATTTCTTCTGAAGAGAACTGTATTAAATTCAATTTAATAGAAAATTCCACTTTAATTCATTTTTAATTCAATACAGTTAAAATTTTCTATTAAATTTAATAGAGAATTTAAATGTATTAAAATAAGAACAGAAAACTAATGGTCGTCTTCTTCACTGAATATCATGTGCTGTGAAAAGTGCCTGCTTTGTAGAAGTTTAATTAATATGTATTTGAGAAATCAGTGAGTTAACTGAACATATTCTTAACTTACAGTTGAATTTCAGAGAGTCATTGATAGCTATGCTCTTAAAATCATGAGCCATTAGTATCATATGGATCTTTAATTAGGTATTAATACATAATTTGTAAGATTTTGAGTTAATATGTATTTGAATTCCAAAACAATAAAAAGTGGCCTTTAAACTATTGTTTACAAGAAATCTTTAAAGTACTGTTTTTGTGAAATCTATGTAAGTTTTACATATTCTGAACAATATATCTGCTATAGAGAGGCAAACTTGTGAAAATATTAGAAATAAAATAAAAAATTAATTACATATATAGGCATGTATCTGTGTATATACAAAATCTGAGAGAAAGATTATTGAAAAAATACTATTAATTTTAATGTATTTGAAGTAATGGTAAAGCACTGGACTCTGGTATATGTTCCCACGTGACATTTGGAAAATTACTTATTCTGAATCAACAAAAGCTAAATGTAGATGTATCTAAACTTCCACTTGGGAGGCTAGAATATAAAGGCTCCAGGCTACAAAACATTTTATTAAAACAGAATTTAATAAAAACAAAAATAATGATAAAGATTTTTTTAAATAGCCTATTATAATGGTCTTAAATAAAAAATGGTTACAAATAGATTAATTCAATTTATGAGCAACTTTAACATAGTACAGCTGAACAAATTTTGAAGAAATATTTCACAAAAGTAGATACAAGAATGACCAATAAATACATGCAAAGATTCTGAACATTTGTCACCAGGGAAGCCCAAAATAAAACCACAAAGAGATTCTTTTGAAATGGCTATATTCAAATAACAGATAATATCAAGTGTTGCTGAAAATGGTGAGAAACTGGAACACATACAATGCTGGTGGAAAGTAAAATAGCTCAATATTTTAGGGAACTATTTTAATAGTTTCTAAGAAATTTAAATATAACCTAGCATACGACTCATCAGTTTCACCATCTACTCTATGGAAATGAAAATATGTATCTCCCCAAATATTTATACAGGAATGTTCATGTAGCATTACTCATAATAGTGAAAAATAAATAATCCATGTCATTCAACTGGTGAATAGATAAATAAAATCTGTTGTATTCATATAGTGCATGCTATTCAGAATAAACTACAGATACATGCTACAACAGGAGTATATCTCAAAGACATTATGTTAAGTGGAAAGAGCTAGAGGCAGAAGACTATTATATGACTGCATATTAAAATATGCTAAAAAAGAAATTTTATAGAGATGGAAAGCAAATCAGTAGTTGCACAGGACTAGAAATGTTTCTGGTGACTGACTGACTGCAAACAGATGTGTGGATACATTTTAGAGGATGGAAAATTCTAAAACTCAATTGTGATGGTGCAATAAATATCTAAGTTAAGAAATCTAATCTAAGTTACATATCTAAATATGTAAGTTAAAATGAACCTTACAAAGAGTGAATTTTATGACATTTATTTTTCAGTAAATTTGTAAAAAATATTCACTACTATATGGACAAGGGAGAACTACTGCATGTTTGGATTTTGTCATAAACAATTAGAAATTGAGTGAAATTACATAAAAGATTTTTCTTAGCATTAAACAATAATATCAAAACAATAACAATAATAATAAACATTAAGTGCTGTCCATATGCCAGATTAACTCATTTAATCTCACCACAGTCCTAAGAAGTACCTAATTAATACCCCCATTTAAATACAAAAACCAAAACTAAAAAAGTTAATCTACTCAGTAATCATACAGCCATTATCCAAAACTAGGTTATTAATCCAGGTATTTGGTCTCCAGAGAGAGTCTCTCTTAACCAAATTGCTCTGTTGCTACTATCCATGTTTTGTGTGGAGTTACAGTAAGAGAAAGTGCAGTCCATTGAGAGAAAGGTGAGGTGGAACAGTATAAATTTTTACATAGAAATTTCAGTGTTGTTAAAATAATGATTAGTATATTAGAATAATAATATTACATGAAAAATTAGAGTATATGACTAATATTTAAAGTGCTAGCTAAAATGCTATGAAAAATACAGGTACTATTTGTGATAATTAAGGCATAACAAAACAAAATAAGCTGAAAATCTGCAGTGAAAATGTTATTTTCTTTGAAAAAGTGCACCCCTAGAAATTATTCCTCTCTCAGAACCAATTATCCTTTTCTCAGAATCAATTTCATCAGATTGATGAAAATCAATCACCCAGTGTTAAGGCAGTTCTTATGTTACTTTACATTTGTTGAAGTTACAGATTTTAACAAAAATAAAACTAAGCGACTTTCTTTCTGAGATAAATTATAAGCCTGCAAATCAAGATGTTTGGGTTTAACAAAGTTCTTAGTGGTATTACTTTTTTCCGTAACTAAGAAGATTTTTAGAGTCAACCTACTGGGGAGAAAGAAGAGTCCAAAAGAGGAGAGAGTGGTCAAGCCAGTAATCTCACTCTCAGGTAAAATTGGGTAATGAAGATTGGGTTTTTAAATGTAAAGAATTGACAACAAATACCAAAAAGCAAAGATTAAAAATTTAAGAGTCGAGGTTGGATTTTCAAAAATACAATATTAAAGGAAAGAAGAAGAACAAGAAAAAAAAAAGTCACAGGAATTATTAACAACCAACACCAATAGCCACTCAAAAAAAAACAAAGAAAAAATTGTATATATATGTATATATGGCATTCGCTTTAAAAATAGGGTCTTTTTTTTTGAAAAGTGATAGTAGGTTAAAATTGACAACAAATACCAAAAAGCAAAGATTAAAAATTTAAGAGTCGAGGTTGGATTTTCAAAAATACAATATTAAAGAAAAGAAGAAGAACAAGAAAAAAAAAAAGTCACAGGAATTATTAACGACCAACACCAACAGCCACTCAAAGAAACAAAGAAAAAATTGTATATATATGTATATATGGCATTTGCTTTAAAAATAGGGTCTTTTTTTTTTGAAAAGTGATAGTAGGTTTAAAAAATCAAAATTGAAAGAGTAATAGAAGTCTTTAAAAATTAAAAAAAAGAAGATTTTTTCCCTATTTTTATAGGAAGAAAAAGCAATCAAACAAAAACATCTACCAGAAAAAAATAATAATACTAAAAAATAATAATAATAATAAAGAAAGAGAATGGTCAAAAAATGGTAACGATATTTCTGGGACTTTTTCTGGTGTTGTAGGCAGTGTGGGGTCACTTCCAAGGCGGTTCCCACTGTTCAGCTTCCTCTGTTTGCTGGTCTCTTCAGTGTCCTATTTCCCCCCTAACACAGAGGGGCGGTGGCAGTCACTCTTTTTTTTTTTTTTTTTCTTTTTTAGGCTCACTTGGTCAGTCGCACTGTGGGGAGGGAGGGATGCTGCTACCAAATAACTCTGGCATATATTCGCAGTGTCTCAGCCCCACTGGGCCTGCCCCTACACCTGGCACACAATGCTCAGGCTCTACGTTTCTCCGCCGGGGACCGTCTGGGGCTGGCCCTAGGCTGCAGGCACCTCCCTGGTCTAAGCCTCTCAGGCTCAGCACCCAGGTAGTCGCAGACTCGATTGGGCCTGTGCTTTGTGCCCTTCCCAGGACCGAGCAGCTCAGGTGTTCGGCGAGCGCAGTCGCGCGGCTTATCGCCCTCTCCGTCTGCTCAGTTTTCCGGGTGTAACCCGGGACTCCTCGTCAGGTCAATTGTATCTGTCCAGCACCCCAGGAAGTCTCAGTTAGCAAAGAAGCCTGCTTGCAGTTTGATCAGCAAAGTCCCTCCGGGGCTGCGATTGCCATGTTCCAGCCCTTAGGCTCTGGCTGCCTGTTGCTGGCAGGGGCTGGCGGGCAGCCGGCTATTTCTATTCCATCCTTTGTTCTGTGCGTGGTCCCGGCGGTGTCTTATGTTCGAGCTTTTCACGTGGTAACTGTCCCTCAGTCTGGTGTGCTAGCCTGAGTTAGTTCGCTCCGGTTACGCGCGGATGTTCCGGCCCGGTTCTTAAGAAGCGCTGCCACCCGCGTCTCCCGTGCCTCCTTGCCCAGCCCCCACTTGCTAGTGGCAGATGCAGGCATCTGCTCTGCCTCTCCCCCGGGGGAATCACCGCAGGGCTCGCAACCTACTGGTCTCAATCACCATTCATTTTTCCTCCCTGCCATGTGCCTCCAAGACTTGCCACAGATTCGGCAGTGAGAGGGCTCCCAGCGTTTGGAAACTTCTCTCCCTTTAAAACTCTCTTCCCAGGACAGGACTCCCTTCCCAGGATGGAGCTCCCTCTCCACCTCCTTTGTTTCTCTTTTCGTCTTCTGTGTTTTTCCTACCTGTTTTTGAAGACAATGTTCTGCTTTTCTGGATGCCTTATGTCCTCTGCTCGCATTCAGAAGCTGCCCTGTAGAATTTACCCAGAGTGGAGATGTTCTTTTGATGAATTTGTGCGGGAGAAAGTGGTCTCTCTGTCCTATTCCTCCACCATCTTAGGCGCCCCTTCCATAACAAGGATTTTAAAATTTGTTTCACTATTTAATGTCTTTAACTCTAGTGGGGTAGGAGTAATTTTTCTCATATATATTTTGAGTTGAATAAATT
This sequence comes from Aepyceros melampus, assembly GCA_006408695.1. NCBI lineage: Eukaryota > Metazoa > Chordata > Mammalia > Artiodactyla > Bovidae > Aepyceros > Aepyceros melampus. The sequence continues at coordinate 10,601 of SJXQ01004775.1, forward strand.
ATGCTCTGTTTTAATGGTTGAAAAATCATATGAAGTTTTGAATTTTCATTAGAAAGCTGAAATTTTTCTTCCTAAGTATTCTGATAGTTGGCTTAAAACTCAACATTCAGAAAAGTAAGAGCATGGCATGTGGTAACATCACTTCATGGCAAATAGTGGTGAACAATGGAAATAGTGCCAGAATATTTTGGGGGGCTCCAAAATCACTGCAGATGGTGACTGCAGTCATGAAATTAAAAGACACTTACTCCTTGGAAGAAAAGTTATGACCAACCTAGACATCATATTAAAAAGCAGACATTACTTTGTCAACAAAAGTCCATCTAGTCAAGGCTACGGTTTTTCCAGTGATCATGTATGGATGTGAGAGTTGGACTAGAAAGAAAGCAGAGCACCTAAGAATTGATGCTTTTGAACTGTGGTGTTGGAGAAGACTCTTGAGAGTCCCTTGGACTGCAAGGAGATCCAACCAGTCCATCCTAAAGGAAATCAAACCTGAATATTCATTGGAAGGACTGATGTTGAAGCTGAAACTCCAATCCTTTGGCCACCTGATGCAAAGAACTGACTCATTTGAAAAGACCCTGATGCTGGGGAGGATTGAGATGACAGAGGATGAGATGGCTTGATGGCATACTGACTCGATGGACATGAATTTGAGTGAACTCCGGGAGTTGGTGATGGACAGGGAGGCCTGTCATGCTGCAGTCCATGGGGCTGCAAAGAGTTGGACAAGACTGAGTGACTGAACTGAACTAAAGAAGAATAAATAGCGACTTCCCTGGTGGTCCAGTGGTTCAGAATCTGCCTTGCAATTCAGGGGACATGGGTTAGATCCCTGGGTGGGGAGCTAAGATCCCACATGGCACAGAAAGACTAGAGACTTTGTGTGCCACAGTGAAGATCTCGCATGATGCAACTAAGACCTGTCACAGACAAATAAATAAATAAATATTTAAAAAGAAAGAAAACAAACAAAAAGAATAAACAGCATTTTATTTCCCCTGAAATTTCTTTTCTGTCTTTTCTCCACTTTTAAATATTATGGAATTTTTTTAAATTTCTTTCTTTGTACTTGAGGTTTTTTCCCTCTCTATCCCTTTCTCATTCTCTCTTTCTCACCAATAGTTATTTTCAATCTATCATATGTCCAGAATTACTGAATTAAATTCTTAAAATGATTTTAATAAGTAGGTAGCACTATCTTGCTTACCACCCCAACTGATGATGTGCCTACAGTTTAGACACTAGAGATAGTTTCCCAAAGTTGTTTATTTAATAAGTGATGGAGCTGAGATTTGAATCTGAGCTGACTGACTTTAGAGAGTAACCAAACTCTAAACTGCTCAGATGACCCTGCTTCCTCTGATTCTTTAGGGAGTCTGGTAGTGGTGAGCAGTTGAGTGTATACCCAGCTCTCTGATAGTCCATTTAGAGGCTAACTGTGTCTCCATTTCAGATACTGGGCAGACCAATTATAAATCTATATATGGAGAGAAAAGTGAAAGTGAAGTCACTCAGTCGTGTCTGACTCTTTGTAACCCCATGGACTGTAGCTCACCAGGCTCCTCCATCCATGGTATTTTCTAGGCAAGAGTACTGGAGTGGGTTGCCATTTCTTTCTGCAGGGGATCTTCCCAACCCAGGGATCTAACCTGGTCCCCCGCATTGCGGGCAGACGATTTACCATCTGATCCACCAGGGAATCCCTATATGGAGAGAATGTATTTGAAAACATTGTAGACTTTTAATAATTTAACGAAGCTTATCCAGGTATGCAATGTTGGGACAATTCATTTGCAGAGAGATTTGAGAAATCATAAGAATTTTAAACAAAAAGCAAAAGAACAATTGGGGGGTGGTAGGAGTTCTGCTAGAAACTTATTCTGTTCTTTTCACCTGTCTAGGAACATACAGTAGGCTTCATTTTGATCTAGGTTACTCTGGTCCCTTGCTTATGGTCTTCTCTCTTCTATCTTGGATTTCAACCGTACCAGTCCAACTGATCAACACAAGTCTGAGGGCGGTGTTTCCTAACGAACTCTGAACTCTGATTCTACTCCCCCCCCCACCCCTTCTTATTAATTCATGTTAGCTTTTTAATCCAAAGATACGGACTTACCCTCTTTATAACTACTTTGTTTACTTATATTGTTGTGTACTTTTACAGTTGTTGCTTAATTTATTAGCAAGTAAATTACTTCCAATTTCTCTTAGAAAATGCTAGAACTGTTTCTATGCTTATCTGTGTGTTTTATCTTTGTTTTCTTGAAGCCTCTAACTTTTTAATATTTTAACTATATATAAGTAAATGTATATATATATTTGTATATCTGCATTCTCTAGGCTGTTTACAAGAAAAAATACAGAGACTAAACCTGATATTTCTACTTAACACAGCATATTACCTAGAAAGTCTTCAAATTTCCCAGTGTTATATTTAAAGACAAACAACTAATAAAGTAGAAAGAAAAGACATTCAAAATTAAATTTTAAAAATTTCATTACTGGACTTTAACTGGAAAAATTACAAGTTTAAATGAAGACTATAAATTATCCTTGGACTCCTTACATCTTTCTCTTGCCAAATTGTGTTTGGAACATTTTTACAAAATTAATTGTACAACCTTTTTAATGAGTATTCTTGTTTGCAGCTTGTCATAATTGTTAGAGGTCATTTGATTCTGTCATGTTATTTCAATCACTTATTTACATAAAACAAATCTCTATGATATTTGTATAATTTGGTGAAAATGAGGACATTAAAATGAATATATTAAAATTAGTTTCTTGGGGAAAACATATTTTATTACTCTTGAATGAGTTGCACGCCTTTGTTCAACTTTCTAAATATTTTTATTATAAAATAATTGTTTTCATAATAGTCATTAATAAATATTAAATGAGATTATCTGTTTTTGGCATTCAAATGCATGACTTCTTTCTTTAGTAGAAATGATCAGATTGTAGGCATTGATTTGATAACTATAAACTGAAATACATAGTTTTTTGATGTTAAAACCAACAAAACAAAAATTGTGAAGAGATACAGAATGCACAAATGACTTGGTTAGGGTTATCAGGAATAGCATTAAAGTGCAATTAATAAAACTACTCTTTATATATTACTTATGTGCTACACTTATTCCATGAGTATACATATATGTATGAGAGTGTGCATGTGTGTGTCTATATATTTTTTCTAAACCCTTCTCCTCTTATGTCTTCTATAATTTAGTGGTGAGAGTTGAGCCTTCATAAAAACCTATGCATGTAAAACCTAGGATTATAATTATTCCATACTTTATTTTTTTAACACTTAGTATCCCAAAGAATCTTCAAACAAAGCAAATTATTCCCTGATTGAGTCAGAATAATTTACATGAAAGTTTTAATAAAAGATATTCAGGAAATTCATGTTTTTTGTTCTATAACTATTTGCATGTGTAGTAATTTAGCTGTCATCTCAAGATAAATAATTTTGAGAGAAATAAAATTGGCTTTGGGAACATACATGATAATTATGATGTTTAAGGATGTAAATTTATGAATAAATGGTCACATAATAAGTAAAAACACTTCACAGGAAACTTTTTTTTTCTTAAATTAGACAACAATTTCATGGGGGCAATGTTTGTATGTAAAAAATAAGATAAATGAATCACATTACACTTCACAATGACTTTGACTGCATGACAAAGGCAGGTTTCCTTAGATTGAGTTTGCTCTTAAATAGAACAGGCCCTATGCTTTCTTCCATCTGAACATATATAAGGAGATAGAGAGGGAAAATGATGATAAGGTCCCCAAGAAAGTAAATCCAGAACAGTAATAATGAATTAAAATGTAGATACAAAGAATTTTAAATGGTTATGTGTGTGGGTATGTATTATTTTTGTATTTCTACAGTGATAAATGGAGAAGGAAATGGCAACCCACTCCAGTGTTCTTGCCTGGAGAATCCCAGGGATAGGGGAGCCTGGTGGGCTGCCGTCTCTGGGGTCGCACAGAGTCGGACATGACTGAAGTGACTTAGCAGCACAGTGATAAAGCTCCATAAAGTGGCAGCTGAGAACCATGCACATTTATTATTTTACAGTTCTGTAGGTTAGGAGCCTGATATGATCTCCCTGGGTTAACACAGGTGTTGGCAGAGCTGTGTTCCTCTCTGGAGGCTACAAAGGAGTGTTTACTGCTTTGACTTTTTCAGCTTCTGGAGGCCACCTGCATGCTTTAGTTCTTGACCCCCTTCTTCCATAGAAGCCAAACAGTTGCATTTCTCTGGAAATTCTTCCAGGGTCACAACTCTCTTTCTGACCACAGCCAAGAAAAGTTCTCTGCTTTTTTAAGGGTTCATATGGATGGCATCACTCATGCACTGGACATGAACTTGAGCAAACCTCAGGAGATGGTGAGGGACAGGGAGGCCAGGCGTGCTACAATCCATGGGGTCACAAAGATTTGGACATGACTGGATGACTGGATAGCAACAACAACAATGATTAGACTAGATATGCCGGAATAATCCAGTATGATCTCTCCATCTCAAGATACTCAATGGCATTTGCAAAGTCTCTTTAGATATGTAAAGTCCATGTATGGACACATATAGGGCTTCCCAGGTGGTTCAGTGGTAAAGAATCCACCTGCCAATGCAGGAGATGCAAGAGATAAGGGTTCGATCCCTGGGTCGGGAAGATCCACCACAGGAGGGAAATGGAAACACTTCAGTATTCTTTCCTGGGAAATTCCATGGACAGAGGAGGCTCACGGAATACAGTCCATGGGGTTACAAACAGTAGGCCATGACTGAGCATGCACACAAACACAACACACACATAGTAACATATACACATAAGTTACTATTTATATAAATCCTAGAGATGACAACACAGACATCTGTGTGTGGAGGGGAGGGGGTCTTCCTTCTGATTATCACAATGTGCAACATCAGATTCATAATGAAATCTTTCTCAATAATGATTTTTTTAAATTTTAGCCCATGCTATATATCAAACCAAAAAGACAGAAGCAGGATGCATAACTTCCTTAATGATTTGATGATTAAATCAAAACTTACCATTTTCCTATGTTTAGCATATTTGGGGTAGAATATTTTTTTTAATCCTCTTATAAATAATTCTGAATTTCTCTATTTCTAACTTCCATTATAGACACAGTGAAGCAGCCAGTGCTCTGCTGACTTGTTATTTTGAACTAACTTTTCTACTGGGAAATTCTATCTATCAATAGACTTCTTAAAAGGATTTGTTTTAAGCCTTCCACAGATACTCTGATATTAAAATCATGTCTGGGTAAGCAGGTGCATTCTGTGTAGTTAAGATCAAATTCTGCTATAAATATGCCCAGCCGTGTAATCCAATTTTCTATTCACTTTGGAGTTGATATGAAGGTCAAAAGGTGCTTGGCAATATGTTTGGGATTAGGATTGTTTGTAGGTTATTTATTCTCCAGAAATAGTGTTATATTAAAGATAGAATGCATTATTTCTTACAAACTCCCCAAATCAAAATGGGACTGCTTTACATTCTGATTTGAGCTGCCTTTTACTGTGTACATGCGGAATCAATTCTTTGCTATTATAGAGCCAATTATAGGACCAAACCATAATTTGTTTTTATTTCTTCTTTTTTACTCAATATCCTGACGCTTATAGCTAAACTATGTTTTGTAATTTTAAAGAAATGTTCTAATTGTAACTTTACAAGCAATTTCCATTATTCTATAATATCTGTATTATATAGATTAAAAACAGTCACTAGCCGCTAAAAGGGTAACCAGGGAATATACAGTCATAAAAATGTGCCGGATGGCATGCAATTACTGAATTGTCATTTGAATTGATTAGCATGTTTTTATCCCCATGCCAGTGGTTCTCAACTCTCAATCAGAGTAAACTGGCAAGATTTTTATAAATACAGATACCTGATTCATACCTTCTTTTCTGGAGATTCTTCTCTCACATACACACACAGGCTACCCAGATGATACAAATGTGCAGCTGAGGTTGACAGCTGCTGATCTTGGTGAGAATATATCAACTAGATGGAGTGAGTTATTATTGTCCACAAAATGCCAATGGTTAACGGATTTGGTTGAAAGCTGGTTCTTAGCATTTTAACAGATTTTGCCTCAAGTTTTAAGACAGAGTTAACATTTTGAGAGGAGGACAAAGAGGGAACATTTAATTAATCCAATTAACTGCATAAGAAATGAATGAGTATTGCCCACTAGATTGTGCTTTTCATGGAAGGAGGAACTCTTAATTTAAAATCTTTAGAAATACTTTTAGTGTTGGAATAAATGAATAAAATTACTTGTTTTCAGTCATCCCAGCTTCAATAGGTTGTGATTAATCAGTAAGAGCAAAAAGCTTATGCTTTCTCTTTCCAAAAATATACTTAAAAGTGATAAAATTAGCAAATTCCAATTTCATATGATTACTTTTCTATAGTAATAAGAATAAAGAATTTCATAATATTTTGTCATTATGGCAAAAACTCTGCAAGTTAATAGAAAACTATTATCATCAGGATTATATATAACTTGCATTATTTATACAAAATGACTTTTCCATAATTTAATAAAAATAATTGATTTCATACTTAAGATATACAATTGGACTTACAATAACCTGAATCTATAAAGTGTATATACTTCTTTGATATACTTCCTTATCAAAAATTTTATGAATAATATATATATTACATTAAATAAAAATGAATTTGTTGATAGCATTCAAACCTGAATTATGAAGATTGATATCTAATTCTTTATAGTAAATTATGAGTTGAATTAAGTATATTTTATAAGTTCTGGACTTCAATTGCCTATATGGCTATGTTTGTGTGTGTGTGTGTGTGTGTGTGCATGCACACATCGGTGCTCAGTTGCTCAGATATGTCTGACTCTTTACGAACCCATCCACTGTAGCCCACAGTCTCCTTGGTCCATGGGCTTTCCTAGTGAAAATACTGGAATGAGTTGCCATTTCCTTCTCCAGGGGATCTTCCCAACTCACTAATCAAACCTGTGTCTCTTGAGTCTTCTGTCTTGGCAAGCAGATTCTTTACCACTGAGAAACTGGTTATGTCTACAATGAATTAAAAATCAGGAAACAAAACAAAAGGTTGATTAAAAAATAAAACAAGACAAAGTTTGTGAACCCTAAAATTACTTTGGCAACTAAGGTCCTTCTAGTCAAGGCTATGGTTTTCCCAGTAGTCATGTATGGATGTGAGAGTTGGACTGTGAAGAAGGCTGAGCACCGAAGAATTGATGCTTTTGAACTGTGGTGTTGGAGAAGACTCTTGAGAGTCCCTTGGACTGGAAGGAGATCCAACCAGTCCATTCTGAAGGAGATCAGCCCTGGGATTTCTCTGGAAGGACTGATGCTAAAGCTGAAACTCCAGTACTTTGGCCCCCTTATGAGAAGAGTTGTCTCTTTGGAAAAGACTCTGATGCTGGGAGGGATTGGGGGCAGGAGGAGAAGGGGATGACCGAGGATGAGATGGCTGGATGGCATCACTGACTCGATGGAAGTGAATCTGAGTGATCTCCAGGAGTTGGTGATAGACAGGGAGGCCTGGTGTGCTGCGATTCATGGGGTTGCAAACAGTCGGACATGACTGAGTGACTGAACTGAACTGAACTGAACTGAAAGTTTTTTTGGAAAGGCCAGCTAGGAAACTTTGTGATAAGCAGGCTTGGATTGCTGGGGCACTATGAATGCTTGAATTGCTGGGACAGAGAAAATATTTCAAAAGCATTAGAAGGAAGGGGACAGAATGGGGAGCTATGTCTGCTTTAGTGTTCGAGAATTTAGTAAGGATCTACTACCTAAAATTTGTTTCATTTCTTGGAAATCCCTAAGGGTAAAATGAATGACTCTCACATTTTCTCATCTCTATGTGAATCAGGTAACACTCTAGTGTGAGTTTAATGTTTATTTGTTTTCCTATTAAAATATATCACAATGCTTCTGTATAAACACCTAGGACTATAATAAGTACTTGAAAGAGAGGCTTGTGTGTAAGGAAAGGGAAAGTGAATTGAAATCCATGCCTGGCCGTTGAGAGGTCACTCTGGTTACCGTCGCCTCTGAACTACCTGGGTTTTGAGAAATGTGGCAGGACACGGTGAAAGGATTCTATAGTTTGTCACCTTCTCCTGAACAGCCACCACCACCAGTACCAACGCAAGGACAACACAAGGGCAACCATGCAGAAGTCACAACAGCCGGTTATTCAAGATGCATTTGTCTCTACCAAGTAGCTAGACCCTTTCCTGGAGTTTGTCATATACATTGCCCCAGGGTCCCTATTAGCATTTCTAGTTAAGCTCAACATCCTTGCTTGACAAAATGGTGATCTGTTTAATATTATCAGATAGTATGTATTTTTAAAGAAATAACATCATATAAAATACATTGTTTAAAAATTTATAAATTACCCAGGAATTACTTACATAATTGAAAAGATTAGTAACTATTCTATGTTTCTAATAAAAGAACATTCCCTGTGACTATTATCTCCAGGAAAACCTAGAAATCTACAGGAAAATTTCTGTTCCAAGAAATTTAAGTCATTCTGTAAAATTATCATTGCTACTTACTATATAAGTGGAACTGAGAGGCGGCATTAGAGGAATTTATTTCAGCAATCTCCTCTCAAAGAACCAGCAGTCAATATTTGATAAATACTCTTGCTAAGTTCTATATTTTCTTGGAAGAGGGTGTTTGCTATGACCAGTGCATTCTCTTGACAAAACTCTATTAACTTTTGTCCTGCTCATTCCGTATTCCAAGGCCAAATTTGCCTGTTACTCCAGGTGTTTCTTGACTTCCTACTTTTGCATTCCAGTCCCCTCTAATGAAAACGACATCTTTTGGGGTTGTTAGGTCTAGAAGGTCTTGTAGGTCTTCATAGAAAAGTTCAACTTCAGCTTCTTCAGCACTATTGTTGGGGCATAGACTTGGATTACCGTGATATTGAATGGTTTGCCTTGGAAACAAACAAATCATTCTGTTGTTTTTGAGATTGCATCCAAGTACTGTGTTTTGGACCGTTTTGTTGACCATGATGGCTACTCCATTTCTTCTAAGGGATTCCTGTCCACAGTAGTAGATATAATGGTCATCTGAGTTAAATTCACCCCTTCCAGTCCATTTAAGTTCACTGATTCCAAGAATGTCAACGTTCACTCTTGCCATCTCCTGTTTGACCACTTCCAATTTGACTTGATTCATGGACCTGACATTCCAGGTTCCTATGCAATATTGCTCTTTACAGCATCAGACCTTGCTTCTATCACCAGTCACATCCACAGCTGGGTATTATTTCTGCTTTGGCTCCATCCCTTCATTTTTTTGGAGTTATTTCTCCACTGATCTCCAGTAGCATATTGGGCACTTACCAACCTGCGGTGTTCCTCTTTCAGTATCCTATCATTTTGCCTTTTCATACTGTTCATGAGGTTCTCAAAGCAAGAATACTGAAGTGGTTTGCCATTCTCTTCCCCAGTGGACTGAAGACTCTACACATGAACATCATCAGATGGTCAACATCGAAATCAAATTGATTATATTCTTTGCAGCCAAAGATGGAGAAGCTCCATACAGTCAGCAAAAACAAGACTGGGAGCTGACTGTGGCTCAGATCATGAACTCCTTATTGCCAAATTCAGACAAGTTGAAGAAAGTAGGAAAAACCACTAGACCATTCAGGTATGGCCTAAATTGAATCTCTTATGATTATACAGTGGAAATGAGAAATAGATTTAAGGGACTAGTTCAGATAGATAGAGTGCCTGAAAACTATGGACCGAGATTCATGACATTGTACAGGAGACAGGGATCAAGAACATCCCTATGGAAAAGAAATGCAAAAGAGCAAAATGTCTGTCAGAGGAGGACTTACACATAACTGTGAAAAGAAGAGAGGTAAAAAGCAAAGGAGAAAAGGAAAGATATAAACATCTAAATGCAGAGTTCCAAAGAATAGAAAGGAGAGATAAGAAAGCCTTCCTCAGCAATCAATGCAAAGAAATAGAGGAAAAGAACAGAATGGGAAAGACTAGAGATCTCTTCAAGAAAATTAGAGATGCCAAGGGAACATTTCATGCAAAGATGGGCTTGATAGAGGACAGATAGTATGGACCTAACAGGAACAAAAGATATTAAGAAGAGGTGGCAAGAATACACGGAAGAACTGTACAAAAAACATCTTCATGACCAAGATAATCACGATGGTGTGATCACTCACCTAGAGCCAGACATCCTGGAATATGAAGTCAAGTGGGCCTTAGGAAGCATCACTTCGAACAAAGCTAGTGCTGGTGATGCAATTCAAGTTGAGCTAGTTCAAATCCTTAAAGATGATGTTGTGAAAGTGTTTCACTCAATATGCCAGCAAATTTGGAAAACTCAGCAGTGGAGACAGGACTGGAAAAGGTCAGTTTGTGTTCCAATCCCAAAGAAAGGCAATGCCAAAGAATGCTCGAACTACTGCACAATTGCACTCATCTCACATGCTAGTAAAGTAATGCTCCAAATTCTCCAAGCCAGGCTTTAGCAATACGTGAATAGTGAATATTTATATGTTCCAGCTTCTTTTGGAAAAGGCAGAGGGATCAGAGATCAAATTGCCAACATCCGTTGGATCATGGAAAAAGCAAGAGAGTTCCAGAAAAACATCTATTTCTGCTTTATTGACTATGCCAAAGCCTTTGACTGTGTGGATTACAATACACTGTGGAAAATTCTGAAAGAGATGGGAATACCAGACCACCTGACCTGCCTCTCGAGAAATCTGTATGCAGGTCAGGAAGCAACAGTAGAACTGGACATGGAACAACAGATTGGTTCCAAATAGGAAAAGGAGTACGTCAAGGCTGTATATTGTCACCCTGCTTATTTAACTTATATGCAGAGTACATATTGAGAAACTCTGGGCTGGAAGAAGCAGAAGCTGGAATCAAGATTGCCGGGAGAAATATCAATAACCTCAGATATGCAGATGATATCACCTTTATGGCAGAAAGCTAAGAAGAACTCAAAAGACTCTTGATGGAAGTGAAAGAGGAGAGTGAAAAAGTTGGCTTAAAGCTAAACATTCAGAAAACTAAGATCATGGCATCTGGTCCCAACACTTCATGGCAAATAGATTGGGGAACAGTGGAAACAGTGGCTGATTTTGTTTTTCTGGGCTCCAAAATCACTGCAGATGGTGACTGCAGCCATGAAATTAAAAGATGCTTACTCCTTGGAAGAAAAGTTATGACCAACCTAGATAGCATATTCAAAAGCAGAGACATTACTTTGCTGACTAAAGTCTGTCTAGTCAAGGTTATGGTTTTTCCTGTGGTCATGTATGGATATGAGAGTTGAACTGTGAAGAAGGCTGAGTGCAGAAGAATTGATGCTTTTGAACTGTGGTGTTGGAGAAGACTCTTGAGAGTCCCTTGGACTGCAAGGAGATCCAACCAGTCCATTCTAAAGGAGATCAGTCCTGGGTGTTCTTTGGAAGGAATGATGCTAAAGCTGAAACTCCAGTACTTTGGCCATCTCATGTGAAGAGCTGACTCATTGGAAAAGACTCTGATGCTGGGAGGGATTGGGGGTAAGAAGAGAAGGGGATGGCAGAGGATGAGATAGTTTGGTGGCATCTGCAACTTGATGGACATGAGTTTGAGTGACCTCCGGGAGTTGGTGATGGACATGGAGGCCTGAAGAGCTGCAATTCATGGGGTTGCACAGAGTCAGACACGACTGAGTGACTGAACTGACTGAACTGATATTGTCTTTATCTCACTGAAAATAATCACTTCTCCTTAGGAATCACTTTAGTCTTCAAAATACAACTTTAACTCACACCAAATGAATAATTGGCAGAGTGGAGACTGTAAAATTAAAGGTGTTCAAAGATCTCAAGATAATATAAGACTTAGAAATCTAAAATAACTACTGCATTGTACAAATGCTATTTTCCCTTGTGTAGAAACTAATTTCTGGGCTGAACGCACTTCATGTTAGTTCACCTCTTGAATCTGTCTTTCTTTTGATGGATGATTATGGGCACTACTAGGTTCTGAGCGCCACAAAGAATCTGGCTAAATGAAGAGGGTCCTTGTTAGGGCCCTCAGTCCTTCAGATGTTAACTCATTATTGATTTTTGGAGAAACTAACCACTGTGGATGACACTCTTTATCTTGGCTGGTCAAAATTTGATTCTGTTATTTCACTAACACTTTGTGGGTCATACACTTAATGGTTACACCTAACACACTTGTGAAGTCTTCTCCAGCTTGGGAGTTTCATTTTCACTTCTTGTATCAGAATCAATCACTAAAGTTCCCTGTCATTTTGTTGGTCTAGCATTCACATTGCCTGAATCAGAACTATATTCTGAAGAAATATCATCTTCTGAGACACAAGTATATATGATGCTCAATCAGGGGAAGTATCTACATAAAGTTCAACAAAAATTCTTCACTCAGAAGTGGCACATATTATCTCCAATGGTCTGATATATTTCTCATCTGAATATCTCTCAATAATTAATCATCTTGAACAAGATGTGCTGGCCACGTTAATAAATTTAGAATTAGTATTTCTACATTCTTAAATAAAGTCGTATTATTCTAATACTTTTAAAATCTTCCTTGTCTCTCTAAGAACTTGAAGTCCTCATGATTCACCCTCAGTATAATGGAACTATATTCCTTAGAAAAACTCAAATGATTTCACAGCTGGCTCAGACGTGAAGCACAATACTTTCCCAAACCATACTCATGAATCACTGATACATTCTACCTGTCTCAGGAGGAGGATTTTACTTCTTCTTCCAGAGATGTTTTTGGTCTTTCTTCCATTTAATTAACTCTGTATCTCTCAGGGAAACTTTCCTGAAATCTTCATCTTTCATCTGGGTCATAGAAATTGGCTCACAATTTCTTTGGGTATAGCTTCTAAGGAGACTGTGTGCCCTCAGTTTTTTGCTGTGGGTGTGCTATTGTACTAAGAGTAAAATTAAGTGGCAGGGAGTCAGTACTGTTACACTACATCCAATAACATATGCTGACATTTTCTTCTACAAGATTTATGTCCCAGCTTTGCTCTGTGGCATACTAGTTCAGCACTGGCTTGCATTTATGTGACCCATCCATGTTTTTTTGCCACAAATAAAGGGGTACTTTTGATAAAAATATTATTTTTATGAATGCAAGACAATCCAGATCAGCATAGCCTAATATGTAAATTGACTATCATATCTTGCTAATTCCTTTTAATTTTTGGTGCCTTAGGTCTTTCAGACAAGACTGCAAAAAAAATAGCAATAATAGCTAGTTTATTATGTTGTTTAATTTCATGGAAATGTTTGTATCACTTCTCTTCTAAGAATGTGTAGATTTTAGTGGATGCCATTTGTCAAGTTAAAATTATTTTTTCTATTTCTTATAATCTATAAATTTTTACATTTTAATCTACATGAAATTTTATCAAAAGTTTTCCACATCAATTGAACTGATCATTGTTTTTCCATTTTTAGTAGGTTGAATTGGTAAAGTACATCATTTCCTAGGCTGTCTAGGGAGATCTAAGAGTGATTTAAGAATTCTACTAATATTGAGAGTAAAATATTTATATAATATTTCATAATTTTATGAAGTTTACTCTAATGTACCTCAAAGAATACAAGTGAAATACTTGAATTGACTTTTTATTTGTTTTAAAATTTTCTAGTATCTTCCCTTTGAATATATCCCAAGGTTCCAAAGTATATTGTACTTACATAGAAAAGTAAACCCATTAATGCATGTATAAATACAATTAAATACATATAAAAAGAAATATTTTGTTCTACTTATTGAATAGAATAATAGAATAAAGTTTTGTAATTTGAAGGTCCAGATTTTGACTTTGTTAGTTACTAGCTATGTAATATTAGGCAAATAATTTAATTTTTTGAACCTCTTTTGCCACACCTATGATTTAAAGACTTGTACCTCTAACATGAATTTGTTGTGATATTTAAATACAATGATGTTTATAGAGTGGTTAGCACCAGGCTTTAAACACACAAGTGCTAAAATATTGTTATTTTCTTTAAAAAATATGTATTGTGCATATTTAATTTCTTTCATCAGTGTTTTATAATTTTCTATATATAGGTCTTTAGTTTCTTTAGGTAGGTATATTCCTAAGTATTTTATTCTTTTTGGTGCAATGGTGAATGGAATTGATTCCTTAATTTCTTTTTCTACTTTCTCATTATTAGTGTATAGGAATGCAAGGGATTTCTGTGTACTGATTTTATATCCTGCAACTTTACTATATTCATTGATTAGCTCTAGTAATTTTCTGGTGGAGTCTTTTGGGTTTTCCATGTAGAGGATCATGTCATCTGCAAACAGTGAGAGCTTTACTTCTTTTCCAATCTGGATTCCTTTTATTTCTTTTTCTGCTCTGATTGCTGTGGCCAAAACGTTCAGGACTATGTTGAATAGTAGCGAAAGTGGGCACCTTTGTCTTGTTCCTGATTTTAGGGGAAATGCTTTCAATTTTTCACCATTGAGGAGAATGTTTGCTGTGGGTTTGTCATATATAGCTTTTATTATGTTGAGGTATGTTCCTTCTATTCCTGCTTTCTGGAGAGTTTTTATCATAAATGGATATTGAATTTTGTCAAAAGCCTTCTCTGCATCTATTGAGATAATCATATGGCTTTTATTTTTCAATTTGTTAATGTGGTGAATTAGATTGACTGATTTGTGGATATTGAAGAATCCTTGCATCCCTCGGATAAAGTCCACTTGGTCATGGTGTATGATCTTTTTAATGTGTTGTTGGATTCTGATTGCTAAAATTTTGTTAAGGATTTTTGCATCTATGTTCATCAGTGATATTGGCCTGTAGTTTTCTTTTGAATGTTTGCTGTGGGTTTGTCATATATAGCTTTTATTATGTTGAGGTATGTTCCTTCTATTCCTGCTTTCTGGAGAATAAATAATTTTTAAAAATCTATTATTTACATGAGACATATGTAAAACATATAAACACAGAAATTCTGGGAAAATCATACATATATGATATATATTTTATATCACAACAAATAACAATATTAATAAATAGCAAATAAAATTAAATGAAAGATCAGATAGACTAGGTGTCAAAACTATTACTAAATGTAAAGGTCATTGCAAACATTAAAAAATACAATTCATTCAAAAGAAATAGCAAATTTAAACTTGTCATTACAAAATAACATATCCTTGAGAATATATATAACCAACATGAATGCAATTACTGAGATTTCTAAAATTCATCAATATCGTGGGAGACTTTAGCACCTCTTTTCAGGTAACAGGTTGACATGCTTCTTAAGCATATAGATGCCTTACTACTACTACTACTACTACTAAGTCACTTCAGTCATGTCCGACTCTGTGCGACCCCATAGAAGGCAGCCCACCAGGCTCCCCCATCCCTGGGATTCTCCAAGCAAGAACACTGGAGTGGGTTGCCATTTCCTTCTCCAATGCATGAAAGTGAAAAGTGAAAGTGAAGTCGCTCAGTCCTGTCCAACTCTCACTGACCCCATGGACTGCAGCCTTCCAGGCTCCTCCATCCATGGGATTTTCCAGGCAACAGTACTGGAGTGGGGTGCCATTGCCTTCTCTGATAGATGCCTTAAATAACATTAATAATGAACTTAAGGGCTATGTCTAGGATCCTGAATGTAGTAATTCAGTAATCCACATACTTCTCAAGAGCACATGGAATTTTAAAATAATTTAACATATGCTAGCCCATAAGACAGGTCTTAAACTTTAAAGAATAACTGTTGTGAGGAGTGTTTTATATGACAACAAGGTAATAAATTAAAAGATATATAAAGATATAAATAAAAATAACTTAGTTAATAAAAAGATAGTAAATATATCCTCTGAATAAATCATGGATCAAAGAAGAAATCACAAAGGAAATTAGAAAATACTTAGTTGTAAGTATTAAAGAAAATGGTGTAGAACTCAACTCTCAGGATCCAGTGGAAATAAATTGAGTGACATTTATGGAACTGAATCTTGAAGAAGAAAATCATGAAGTGAATATTTGATTTAAAAATTTGAACAAAGAGATGATAGAATAATCCACAGAATTGTTTCGACAGGTAATAGTATAGAGCAGAAATTAATCAAATGAGATGAACAAAGATGCATCAAAGGAGCTTGAAAAACTCAGTGTTTGAATTGATAAGGCTCATAAATTAAAAACAAAATCCTATGAGAAAATGAGAGAGTATGTAGAAATAACAAAAATATTATAAATTAAAATGGAGATAAAACTATAGTCAGAAACTAATAAATTAAAAGGTAAATGACATTAACTTACTTTAGGAAATTTGTGGAAACACGACAAAATGGACTGTTTCCTAGTAAAGCTTAACAGCATAAATCTGGCTTAAGGAGAATGAATAAGCATCCACATGGCCACAAGTATATTGGAAGAATTGAATCTGTACTTGTATCTACAAAAAGAGGGAGAGCGAAAAAAAATTTTTTTTGCCTCAGATAGTTTTGTAGGTGTTTCACAAAAAATAAAAATTAAAATGGTGTGAATTTCAAGTATTCTACACAGACAATTGTCTGGTCCGCTCACAGATAGATAAAGAGACCAGTGAAATTAAATAAGCCTACACACAGACTTATTATCTACCAAAAAAACAAATGACATAAGAGAGAGGTGCTGTGCTGTGCTTCAGTTCAGTTCAATCGCTCAGTCCTGTCCGACTCTTTGCGATCCCATGAATCGCAGTACACCAGGCCTCCCTGTCCATCACAAACTCCCGGAGTTCACTCAGACTCACGTCCACTGAGTCCGTGATGCCATCAGCCATCTCATCCTCGGTCGTCCCCTTCTCCTCCTGCCCCCAATCCCTCCCAGCATCAAGGTCTTTTCCAATGAGTCACTCTTCGCATGAGGTGGCCAAAGTACTGGAGCTTCAGTTTTAGCATCATTTCTTCCAAAGAAATCCCAGGGTTGATCTCCTTCAGAATGGACTGGTTGGTGGTGTGGTATTCCCATCTCTTTCAGAATTTTCCACAGTTTATTGTGATCCACACAGTCAAAGGCTTTGGCATAGTCAATAAAGCAGAAATAGATGTTTTTCTGGTACTCTCTTGCTTTTTCCATGATCCAGCAGATGTTGGCAATTTGATCTCTGGTTCCTCTGCCTTTTCTAAAATCAGCTTGATCAGGGAGTTCACAGTTCACATATTGCTGAAGCCTGGCTTGGAGAATTTTGAGCATTACTTTACTAGCATGTGAGGTGAGTGCAATTGTGCAGTAGTCTGAGCATTCTTTGGCATTGCCTTTCTTTGGAATTGGAATGAAAACTGACCTTTTCCAGTCCTGTGGCCACTGCTGAATTTTCCAAATTTGCTGGCAAATAGTCGTGTCCAATTCTTTGTAATCCCATGGACTGTAGCTAGCCCACAAGGCTCCTGTCTCCATGGGAATTCTCTAGGCAAGAATACTGCAATGGGTTGCCATGCCCTCCTCCAGGGGATCTTCCCAACCAAGAGATCATCCCAACCAAGAGGTCGAATCCAGGTGTCCCACATTGCAGGTGGATTCTTTACTGTCTGAGCCACCAGGGAAGCCCAAGAAGACTAGAGTGTGTAGCTTACCCATTCTCCAGGGGAACTTCCTGACTTAGGAATCAAACCAGGGTCTCCTGCTTTGCAGGAGGGTTCTTTCTCAGCTGAGTTATCAGGGAAGCCCAAGAAAGAGATGAGGAAATGATAAATGAAATTTTTAAAAAGTCTAAACAAGTGATACTCTATGAAAAATAAATTTGAACTCCCCAATCACCCAATATATAAAGATCAATGGGCAGGTATAAGAAAACCTTGTTATGGCCATTGGTACAGAAAGCTTTTTGTGAACAATATAAAATGATGCTTGACTGTATTAAAATTAAAAGTGCTTGTGGAACAAAAGAAAAAACATCTGAGTTATAGGGAAATAGAATATTCTCAATGTATGTAACTCTTATGAGACTAGTAGCGATTACATCAGAGATACTTTAAAATCATTAAGCAAATTATGCAGCTATAAATAACAAGGTGAGCAAGTAATATTAAGGGAAAAGTCATAGCAAGTAAAATCTGAAAGAAGAAATAAAAATATGAAACGAAATTTCAATAATCAGGAAAACACAAACTATAATAATGAGATACTTTTTATTAATGTAGTCATGAAATTAATAGTCCAGTTTAACTGAAAGCTTTTTTGTTAATGAGAATGTTAAATGCTATAATCACTTGGAAAGACAAATTTAAGGAATAGCTAGCACGTTTGAAAATACTAATACCTTTTCTATCTCTCTCATATATACTCAAGATTTTATGCATATTGAGATGTGTAAAATGTTTAAAGCAACACTGTAAAGCAAGAAATTGGAAAATATCTATTAATAAATGCTCACTTAAGGAGAAATAGATTTTGTATCCATATAGTGTCAATAGTGAATGAACTAGAACTGCATGTATCAACATGGATAAATCAAAAAAACATAAATTTGAGTGAAAAAGATAAAAGGACATGAAGATAATAATATTATCTGTATACAATCTAGCAGAAAAGGATTTTGTCTCATTAAAAATTAGGTTTCTGTAGTAAGGTTAAAAATAATGTGTGTGAAATAATAAATATAAAATTCAATGTAATGATATCCTCATAATGGGGAAATAGGTTGATGGAGTGGCAGACAGTGAGGTTTTCATAGCCATTTGTGATGTCTTGATTCATAAACTGAGGAGTGGTTATACAGGTGTTGATTATTTGATTCTATATGCCTTTGGGCACAATTGAGGTAATCTATAATTTATTTTGAAAATCAGCTTCAGATTTTCCACTTTTGGTTATGTGGGGAATTACTTGCCACTTTCATGAATCTAAATGAGAATAATGACATAAAAGTGTTCTTCTATGTAGCTCAGCTGAATCTGGTTTCTGGTATTTAAACAACAGAACTTAGATGACAGAAAGAAACATGATAATGCTAGACAATACTTCTACTAGATAACAGAAATAGCATATAACAAGATAGTCTGAGTAAAAATATTTATTTTCCTTAGAACAGTTTGATGTCCCATACAAGGTCCCTTCCTGTGTAGCCGCTCCCATCTCCCTTCGGCTAATTATAAGTATCCTCACTGTCAACACTCAGAAACAGAAAGTTCTGGGGGAGATAATCTTAGATGTAAGGTTTTTTGTTTGTTTTTGGTCTTTCTGATCTTTGACATCGGAAAGGCCTGTCTCTCCAGGGCCAGTGGCCTCCATATCTCTAGGGGCAATTCAGAAGATAATATCCAGCTGCCGTATGTTAAGTCAAACATCTTTACTGGAATATATACACATTTCAGTGAGTTTCTGGTTATTTAATACCATCACAGAAAAGAGGGGTTTAGTAAATAGCCTTCATGCCTGCTCAGGAGGGCCTAAAGAACCCCAAAGAGAAAAGTCAGGCTCTGCATGTTGATTGAAACTGTTCTTTCTACCATGAAATAATATTGTTTGGTCAGTTGATCACATCTGGGTTCTAATTCTGAATCCTTCACCTACAACCTCTGAAAACCTGAAAAAGACCCTTGAACTATTGAGAATCAGTGTTTTGTTCATTTGTTAAACTGGAACAGTAATATTTAATTGATAAAACTGCTGTGAGAATTAATATGTAAAATTATATATGTAATATGTAAAATTTTAAACTATTGGTTATTTTTGATAATTCATTAAAGTGTATGCATAATCTCCAAATTTGACCTTTCTTCTATAGATATTTCTGATGCTCAAATATAACTTATTCCATGAAATCTAAGATTTCAGAAAAAAATAATGAAAATGCTAGTTAAAACACATGCACACACAAAGTGTCAGTTCCAAATTGATACATTTTCAGTGCCTAATCTAGCAATTCCCATTGCTTCAACAGGGAAGGAGAATTCAGATCTAATGCAGAATTAGGCATTGTGTCAGTGTCTGCTGGAGATCTGATTTTTTGTTGTTGTTTGTTTTTTTTTAATTTGATGCAGTTCCTTATTAAAGGCATATTAATTTTTTATTGTACTTATGAGGAATAGAGGTGGAACAATATTTCTGAGATCTTCAAATACAGAATAAAATTTTGCAAAAATCACAATATGTAACTTTATAGCAGAGTAAACCATAGGCTTTGAGGGTTCACTAGCTCAGTCATGTCCGACTATTTGAGACCCCGTGGACTCTAGCCTGCCAGGCTCCTCTGTCCTTGGGATTATCCCCGCAAGAATACTGGAGTTGGTTGCCATTTCTTCCTCCAGGGGATCTTCCCAGCCTAGTGATGGAACCCTTAGCTCCTGCATTGGCTGGCAAATTCTTTACCACTGAGCCTTGGAGGAAGCCCCATACATTAAGGAGATCTAATTAAAAACATAACAAGCATGTCTTAAATAAGCATGTCTTAAAATGCCATAGAGATTTTTTTTTTTTAAAAAGATACGGCAGATAAGGCACACCTGAACTCTGAGCTGTGAAGTAGGTGTCATTACTAGCCATGTTTAACAAACAACCAAACTCAGGTAGTTGTTATAATTTGTACCTGTAGCCAAGTCAATGACTGAGCTAGGATTTTAAGCTATCTCCTTGCCTATTGAGCCCATGTTCTTATATTATGACCAGTGCCCAGAAACCTCGGCTATTTTCCATTGGCCCTGAAAGGGCTATAACTTTCCATTCGAAGAATATTCTATAATGACAAACGATGGAAAGGCAGTGCCGCCCTGAGGTCTCCAAACTGCAGCAGTAGCTATCAATCACACAGCAGATAAATAGATTTCAGAAGTTTTGTGTACAATATGTTCTTGAATTTGGACTTAAGCTCAGCCTGACATATAGTATTTCACTGCTAATGTGATCTCTTTATAGCAGAGGGAACATTCCTTTATAAAATTGTGTTGCATAACTTGTTTGCTTCCTAGCAAAACAGTTTTTGAATTTCCGTATAATTTCTGTTAAATCTATTTTTAAAGTTGAAGCTGAGGTCAAGTGCAAATATGAATATAGATTTATCCAGCATGCATAATTTGCAGTCTGTGTGGAACTGACTCATATGTCTTCAGTATCCGGCAGTCACGTAACAGCTCTCCTGCTAAGAGTGACCTATTCATCCTTCAAATAAACATCCACAAGAGGAAGAAAAACAGTATGTACAGTTCCAAAGAAGGGACAACATATCATGCGTGAGCCAATGTGCTTGAGCCAATTCTGTCAACAATCTTTGGGATTAAAACTTTCTTATTCAGAAAGCTTGTGGAAATGCTGAGAAATTCTAAATGTAAGCAATCCAAAAATACTAGGATTATATTCCTTTTTAAAAAAAAAAAAAGTGAATGACCAAATGAGTAAACAGTTTTCTTGAATATCTGCAGGATTATTTTGGAACTTGAATTATTCAGAAAAAAAAAAAAAGGTCTATATGACATAGAGGGTTTTTTTTTGTATTTCCCCTGGTTAAATTTAGAAAAATGTATTACTTTATTTTCCCTTATAATTTATATACTTCTCAATGTCATCTGTATCTGTAGAGATATATAGAAGGCAAAATGCTTCAGGTACTCTACATGTGTTTTTCTATGAGGGAANATGCTAAAGCTGAAACTCCAGTACTTTGGCCACCTCATGCGAAGAGTTGACTCACTGGAAAAGACTCTGATGCTGGGAAGGATTGGGGGCAGGAGGAGAAGGGGACGACCGAGGATGAGACGGCTGGATTGCATCACAGGCTCGATGAACGTGAGTCTGAATGAACTCAGGGAGTTGGTGATGGACAGGGAGGCCTGGCGTGCTGCAATTCATGGGGTCGCAAAGAGTCGGACACGACTGAGCAACTGAACTGACTGAGAGAGACCCTGAAAATCACAGAAGCCAAAAGATTTCATAACCTTTATTAAGGATGAGGTTTTGCTTTTGTTTTTTGTTTTGGTCCTAACGTTTCTCTACCTACTCCCCAAAGAGTGTGCAACGCTGAGTAAATTGAGTAATTATTGTCTAAGTCAGGGACTGCTGTGATTGAGAAATTAACCATGTCTGTTTTTCTTCTACAGGCTCACTGGAAAAGAATGTGAGCTATTTTCCCCTCTTCCTCTCCAGAGGCCTCTGTGTTTTGGAGGGCTAGGTTTCTCTTGCCCCAGGGAAAAGTTAGAGGCCTTTCTTAGATTTTCTAAGGGTTTGGAGTCTTAACACTACTTGTTAGAGATGGAGAGGGTTGGGACGGGGCCTAGGGCCCAGAAGTCATTAAGGGCTGGCAGGACCCTTGAGTGTTGGGCCTCCCCCAGGCACTCTGGAGTGGGCAGGGCCTTGGGGGGAGTGACTAAGAGGGGAAGGGATGCCCGGGACCTAACACTTGCACTATGGCCTTGGATTTGGAGAGGATGCTGTGGGCAGCAGCAGCAGCCTCCAAGTGATCTGCTAGAGCTTAGACAGGAGGCCACTCAGCAGTGACCACCACAGACCAGTGCCCTTCTCCATGTTTCTGGAGTCCTGAAGGCCTCAGAGTTCTATGTGGAAGGAGAGTGATGGGCCTTGGCAAGTGGCTGGGAATTTTCTGCAGTCCTAGTAGATGGAGGTCTAACTATGATTCGATTTGATTTAGAAAATTCGTGAAATGTGTCATGGAACACATTCCTAAGTGTCGTGGAACAATTTATACTGGTTACGCTAATAATGACCAAATCCTGAAGGGAATTTTTATAACATATTTGGTAAAAACAGGTCTATTTTTTTTTAATCCTTTGGAAATGGTTGATCAATAACTGACAGGATATAACTATTCCAAGCCCTTCTTCTGGTAAAAATATCCTCTCTCCTGGTAATTTAAATTCCAAATTACCTCCAGATGAGGTTTTAAAAATACTCTGTGATTAAATGCACACCAAACGGAGTTTCTGTGGGAACCTTTGCTGACTCAGAGGGATGACCTGTGAGTTTTTTTTAAAAGGCCCAAGGTCTGGCCGGGCTAAAACTGAGACTTGGGGCTTGAGGAACCCATGACTCAGCCTCGGGGCCCCAGGCTCTGGACGCTAGCCCAGAGCTGAACATTTGACTGAGAGGCTTTCATAGGACAGCACTGAGAATCTCTCTGGAATCGCATGACCCTTTCTCACCCACCCTTGTTAGACCACAGAGTCAGAGCTGGAGAGGGGGGACCACTGGGCCTGGGGGTTTGGAGAGAGCCAGTGCGTCTGTGCATTTTTGTGTCTGACCACGCACGTGCATGTGTGTGTGTGTGTGTGTGTGTGTGTGTGTGTGTGCATGTAGCTGCCAGGCTCCAGAACATCCCCTGGAGAAGGAAGGAACTGACTCCAGCCTTGGCAGAGGGCGGTGCTCAGGAATACATCTGATTCTAGGTTTCCTAAGAGAAGGTGGCTCATAGCGCAGGTGGCCAAATTTCTTGGACCAGAAGCCCACTGAGGTCTCGCCAACCACCTGCTGC
Organism: Aepyceros melampus; assembly: GCA_006408695.1. NCBI lineage: Eukaryota > Metazoa > Chordata > Mammalia > Artiodactyla > Bovidae > Aepyceros > Aepyceros melampus. The sequence continues at coordinate 34,156 of SJXQ01004775.1, forward strand.
CCAGCACACATGGCTGTGACCTGTGTTGTGGACAAGGAACAGGATCTTCTTTTTGGCTGGGAGTAGGATGGAGGGTATATGGAGAGCCAGCCAGCACCCTGGGCAAGAGGATAGGGAACCTGAGGCAGAGAGGGAAAACTTAGCGCTCAGAACAGGATGGTGTCCACCCTCTTCCATTCCACCCACACACACACCCACCTCCCCATTCTCTCCTATTCCAGATCCTGCTGTGGGACCACTGTCTCAGGTATACCTTTGTCTTCAAGCTCTACTTTAGTTAGACACTCAGCTGGGCACATCCCACTTGGGATTTCCTTGAATGTGCTTGCTGACAGTAACCTAAGTTTTGTTATCCCTGTTTTACAGAGAAGAAACTGATTCCCAGAGAGAGGGGACGGGTTGGGTCAAGAGAACAAGCTGGTGAGTGTCAGAGCTGAGGCAGTAGCCGCATGTGCTGAAAGCAGTCTTGCCTGACAGTCCTCTACCTGTGGATGGCCCTCATACATTTAGAGGTACACACACATGAACACACCCACCTCCTAGGTCCCTTTATGAAAGGCCACAGCCCAGGAAACAAGGGGTTCCACTTCATGGTAATCTCTATGATAGAGACAAAACAGCAACAAAACTGTAGGCCTAGTGAAAGCTAGCCATTCTTTTACATCCCTCTCCTTTCTGAGGATGGAAAAGAGTCTTAATTAGCATAGCGTAAAAACCATGAGTTTTGGAAGGCTTCCCAGGTGGCTCAGTGGTAAAGAATCCGCCTGCCAACGCAGGGACACAGGTCGGATCCCTAAGTCAGAACATCCCCTGGAGAAGGAAGGAACCGACTCCAGTATTCTTGCCTAGAGAATCCCGTGGACAGAGGAGCCTGGCAGCTACAGTCCACGGGGTTGCAAAGAGTCCAACACAACGGAATGACTAAATAATAACAACAACAAATGAGCTTTGGAATCAGCCTGTGATTTCAATTTCCATTTATTAGCTCTGTGACCCTGGATGAGTCACTCAGCCTCTGTAAGCGTCAACATTTTCCTCTGAAAAATGGGATGACAGTATTTACCTTATTGGTTGTTGTGTGGATTAAATCAGACCATATCCATGGAGGAACAACATTTGATGCCCAGTAATCAATCAGTAATTGGAAGCTGTAATTATTCTCAATAATAATGTTGGTAGCAACAAAAACAGCCAACACATTTGGATGATCACAAAAAGCAAGGTGAGCTTGGTCCTCTCAACAGAGGACATAACATCGTGTTGTCAAGAGTCTGGAGGTGTGCCAAAACCAGGAGAAAGAGGTGAGCAATCTGCTGATTGTTCTACTTCCCGGAAGAGGGAGGGGACAGACATCAGGGCCGCTTAACCTTGGGGTGGAAAGTTCTGATTGATCCTGATGGGTGTCTCTAACCTCCACCTCTTCTGTTCTCAGAGTTTTAGTGGTGTACACTAAGTGCTGGACATTGACAAAGATAAGACGAGTGTGACCCAAACCAAGGGCTGGAGGCCAGTCCTGGGAAGCAAAGAAAGGAAGTCGGGCGGCCTGGCACCAGGTGCAGAGTGTTCTGCTCTTTGTCCCCATCACCTGTCAGTGGGGAATTCTACACGTCATCAGTACAGCTGAGTATGACCAGCCCAGAGTCAGAACCTGTTACAGACCAGCCATGGCTTCTGTCAACACCAATGTGTCCCAGAGAAAGCCCTTTCTAATGGTTGCATTGTCTTGCTTAATGAAAAAAAGATTCTTTAACATTGTAAAGAAGTATGTTAAAACAATGAAGAAAAAGTGTGAAAGTAGAGTGATGTGGATTTTTTAGGATATATATATTATATACGTGTGTGTTAGTGGCTCAGTCATGTCCAATTCTTTGCGACCCCATGGACTGTAACCCATCAGTCTCCTCTGTCCATGGAATTCTCCAGGCAAGAATACTGAAATACTGTAATGGGTTGCCATTCCCTTCCCCAGAGGATCTTCCTGACCCAGGGATTGAACCTGGGTCTCCCAAATTGCAGGCAGGTTCTTTACCATCTGAGCCACCAGGGAAGCCCTGCATATGTTCTATACACATATATGTATACAATTTTTATTATGGAAGTTTTCAAACAGACACAAAAGTAGTACACAATGCCTAGTGGTGAACCCCTAGGTACTCATGAGCAGCCTTCAACAACTGGAGTAGTATGTGAGTGGGACTTTCAATGAAAGCCACGTGGCTTTTAACACTTAAAGTGACCCCATGATGCAAATGTGTTAAATCTCCTGATATCCAAGTACCCAGAATTATTCCCCATTCCACAACTGCCTTGAACACCTATCGAATGAAGTAAGAAAGAGATCAGATAATTAATTTGGCCCAAGTCATATAGGAAGCTGGACTAGTGCCAGAAACAGAAGGTGCTCCATACAAGTTAAGAAGACAATCATTATAGCAGAACAAGAGCGAATGTTTATTGAGCACTTACTATGTACCAGCCTCTTTTCCGGCTGCTCTACCTGTATTAGTTCACTGAATTCTCATGCCAGGCCTGTAACAGGTATCTTATCTTCATCCCTGTTTTACAAGTGAGGAAATTCAACACGAAGATTTAAGCCACTTGCCCAGCTTTACACAGTTATTTAGAAGCAGAGCAAGGGTTTAGACTGAAGCTTCCTGACTCCAGAGCCTGCTTTCTTCTTTTCAAATGTTTATTTATTTATTTGGCTGAGTCTTAATTACGGCACATAGGATCTTTAGTTACAGCTCTCAAACTCTTGAGCATCCCAGGTAGCGAAGTACCTGCTAATGCAGGAGACACAAGAGATGTGGGTTCTATTCTTGAGTCAGGAAGATCCCCTAGAGTAGGAAATGACAACCCACTCCAGTATTCTTGCTTGCAAAATTCCATGGACAGAGGAGCCTTGCGGGGTTGAAAAGAGTAGGACTGACTTGAACTTTTAGTTGTGGCATGCAGCTTCTAGTTCCTTGACTAGGGATTGAACTCAGACTCCCCTGCATTAGGAGCTTGGAGTCTTTGCCTCTGGACCACTAGGGAAGTCCCCAGAGCCTGCCTTCTTAACTAGACAGACAAAACCTGACACTGGCAAAATGATTCCTGCTGGGAAAGATGAGGATGGAGAGGAGAATCGCTTGTATGAAATAGGCACTGGGCTGCATTTTCCTGTAATATTCTCAAAGCCCTGGCCATAAAGCCTGTGGCCCTCAGTGGGAAAGAAGGTCAGCATTCCTCCTAAATGAGGAGCCATTATGGTTTCCTCAGTACCAGGCCTTGGGTGGAGTTTCTATTTTGCAAAAAATAAATACGTATAAAAATTTCATAGCAAAGAGTCAGGGAAAATATCCACCAAGTATTACCAAGTGCTGGTCCTCACCCACAGTGGGATAGGATCGGGGGTGATAGGTGTTTTTCTTTTCTTTTTTAAAATTAAAAAAAATTTTTTTTTTTTTTTTTTTTTTGGCCACACTGAACAGCCTGTGACTTAGTTCCCTGGCCAGGAATTGAACCCATGCCCTCTGCATTGGGAAGTTGGAGTCTTAACCACTGGACTGCCAGGAAGTCCCTTCTTTTCTTTTTGTTCATCTCAATATTCTATTTTTTCTACAATGATATGAATTATCTGTGTTACAGAGAATAAACGGAGAAAGAGGAAAATATAAAAGAAGGAAAGAGGATACTCACCAGTGGCCTTCAGCTCTGTGAGGCTGGGATAGGGACAGGGCAGCTGGTGGAGGGGCTGGGAGCATTGGGCAATGAGAGATTGGGGGCAGGGCGGGGATGCCAGGCACCGTCTTGGTTTAGGGCCTGACTGGATTTAAAGGTCATGGCTCATGGGGCTCCCATCCCGTCCTCACAGGACCTGCTGGCCCTCAGAGGCTACAGCAAGTCAATGTGTATAAAAATACGCCCAGCTGCGCAGCTCTAGTTTCTGGAGGGGCCTGGAGTGCTGGGAAGTGGCCATGTCCCGACATCTCCAGGCCTACACTCATTTGGCAGGTACTCCAGGGCCAAAGCTGTTTGTTCTCAAGCTGCATCTTTGGGATTAAAAATAACCCTCCCCTTGGCTTGGCCTGGCTGTGCTCTCCCTGCCCTTGGGGGCAGAGATGGGTGAATAATCCCAGATTGGGTGTTTTCAGCCTAGACAGAACTTCTACCCACTGTGGTCCCTGCCCAGCAAGTTACCTTCCATCATGAGCCCTTGATTAAAAACGGGAGGAAGGGGAAGTAAGGAATTTGCAGCATCTACCAGGTAGGAAATTTACAAAGCCTCACTGGTATAGCCATGCTGATGCCACTAAAATAGCAACAGAGTGCTCATAAGAGAAAGTGCCAAACCCTTTATCAGCTCTTTATTTATCACCTGTTAGGCACCATATACATGTGAGTTCTGTGGCAGCATAAGGTAGGTTTGAGAGTGCCACAAGGCATAGCTTGCCTCCAAATATCTATGCCAGTTAAAGATTCTACCATAAAGGACTTCTCCAGTGGTCCAGTGGCTAAGATGCTGAGCTCCCAATGCAGGAGGCCTGGGTTCAATCCCTGGTTAGGGAACTAGATACCTCATGCTGCAACTAAAACCGAAGGTCTCGCATTCCACAACAAAGACCCAATAAATAAATAAGTACATTAAAAAAATTCCACTATCAGAATTGTTTCTTTCAAACTAAAAAGCTGTGCTCCCAAGTGAAAGTCACTCAGTTGTATCTGTTTGTGACCCCATGGTCTGTAATCCACCAGGCTCCTCCATCCATGGGATTCTCCAGGCAAGAATACTGGAGTGCATTGCCATTTCCTTCTCCAGGGGACCTTCCTGACCCAGGGATCAAACACGGGTCTCCTACATTGCAAGCAGATTCTTTATTGTCTGAGCCACCAGGGAAGCCCCGTGCTCTCAAAGCACCTGTTAAAATATGCAAAGTGTTGTTGCTGGGGATTAAATGTAAGATCTTTCTTAGGTTGAAAAAGATCATTTCAATTTAGAATCTTACACATACAGGGGCTCATTTCTATTCTGAGCCTCAGTCCTGGGGCCAAGGATTCATAGATGGGTGCCATTTGTTTCCTTTACAGAAGAGCCTGGTGGCTCAGAGGTTAAAGTGTCTGCCTCCAATGCGGGAGACCCGGGTTCCATCCCTGCCTGGGTTGGGAAGATCCCCTGGAGAAGGAAATGGCAATCCACTCCAGTATTCTTGCCTGGAGAATCCCATGGACAGAGGAGCTTAATAGGTTACAGTCCATGGGGTCGCAAAGAGTCGGACACGACTGAATGACTTCACCTTCACCTTCACCTTCACAGAAGAGCCTTAGCGAGAGGAAAGCAGTGAAGGGGGCGTGGCTGTGACGGGAACCCATTGCTCCTCCCATCATGGCCAATCAATTACCCCAATAATCTGTTTAGCTCCACAGGACCCTGAGGAGATTGACCTTCAGGAGAGAACTCAGCTCTGGAAGTAAAGGGAAAGAGGGGCTGAGAGGCAAAGCCACACCTCATGCCTTCACAACTTGACCTTCAGCCATCCCGCTTCACAGGAGGAAGGGTGTTGGAGCTACCCACTCTACAAACAGAATAAGTTTCCACTGCAATTGTTAAGATGCTTACTCCTTGGAAGAAAAGTTATGACCAACCTAGATAGCATATACAAAAGCAGAGGCTTACTTTGCCAACAAAGGGCCGTCTAGTTAAGGCTATGGTTTTTCCTGTGGTCATGCATGGATGTGAGGGCTGGACTGTGAAGAAAGCTGAGCGCTGAAGAATTGATGTTTTTGAAGTGTGGTGTTGGAGAAGACTCTTGAGAGTCCCTTGGACTGCAAGGAGATCCAACCAATCCATTCTGAAGGAGATCAGCCCTGGGATTTCTTTGGAAGGAATGATGTTAAAGCTGAAACTCCAATACTTTGGCCACCTCATACAAAGTGTTGACTCATTGGAAAAGACTGATGCTGGGAGGGATTGGGGGCAGGAGGAGAAGGGGACGACAGAGGATGAGATGACTGGATGGCATCACTGACTCAATGGACGTGAGTCTGAGTGAACTCCAGGAGTTGGTGATGGACAGGGAGGCCTGGCGTGCTGCGATTCATGGGGTCACAAAGAGTCGGACACGACTGAGCGACTGAACTGAACTGAACTTGTTTTGTGCTGCTGCCTGGAGTACCATGTTGAGAAACACTACATGACAGATTATGGGTGTCTGCCACAGATGCCAGATTAAAGCACGGTGAGACGTGTGTTTCAAGTGTTTTCCATCCTTGCCCCAACACCCCCTGGACCCCCACAGTTAGGACAATGATGGGAGTGGTCCTGCATGGAAAGGATGGAGAGAAGTACAGACCACAGCACCAGATACTTCTTGCCTTAATATCAAGACAACTGCTGGCAGCCCGATGCAGCTTCTAATGATGGAGAACCTGATACAGTCAACTCTCCCACCTGGAAAACGAAGTCACAGTGTTCATCAGATGCCCACTCAGCGGCTGGTGAGATAACTGGGGAAGGCTTTGTCCAAGAACACAGACTGGAGGCTGCAGCCATGCCCCTCTTTGGTCACTGATGTCTTCCTGAGAGTCAGTGTGGAGAAGGCATGGTGTAAAGGAAATGGGTAGAGAGTACTCCAGATGTGTAAGCCCAAGGAGTCCTATGGAGCCACTGAAAGGGCTCCATATGCTCTTGAGTGTGGCTTTCGTGGCTGGACAAGGAGAAAGAATAATTTATAGGTGAATAGGACAGTTCCCAGAGTGCCCAGAACTCGGGATTTTCATGCAAGAACCAGGGGCCTGAGTAGCAGGAGACTGAGCTAGCAGTCGCCTCCCCTACGTATAAATATCCATCTTGCTGAGCATCCCTGATTTCCCGCCCTCCTTCCCCAGTTCTGCCTGCTGGGTCTCAAAATTTCTTGGCTTCTCTTGCTCTGCTAGGATACCTCACTCAGGCTTATTACAAACTATGCCTTTCTCAAGCCTCCAAACTCAGGACATCATGCCCTTAACTTGAGGATCTCAGCTCCCTTTTTATCATAAAGACAAAACTTAATCTCCACTTTTTTGTGTGTGTGTGTGTGAAGGCAAAGCCTTCCTATTTGCCTCTAGGTATATCTCTCCCTTCCTGTCCTCCATCCTGTTCCTGCTGTGAAAGGCTTGTCCCCACTTTGCCGAGGAGGTCCCGCCTCCCCCGTGCCCCCTCCCTACCATCTTTCATCCCATCTACCTGCTGTTCCCTCCTCCAGTATTTTCCAGCTCTTTCTCTGCAGGGACACCTCCTGCTTTGAAGAGCTTCATGGACGGCTGAGACACTGCCTTGCACCTGGGGCATTTGGAACCACCTGTCAGCCCCTCCCTTCCCTCCATTGCCAAACACAGCCTGTCTCTGGCTTGGTGGGTTGGTTGACTGATTGATTGCTACCAAAGCTGTTTCTGCCTCCTCGCCCCCAGCTGCCCTTCCTCTGCCTTTGGGCCCCAACACAAAGGATTTCTTATCACCAAGCCCTGGGCTTTGGCCAATCCTGAAGAGTTCCTTCCAGCCCACAGATCGCTCACCTGCCTTTTCCTCATGTTTCCCATGCCCTACTTGACCTCGGGCACCCAGGTGTTCCCTGAATTCTGAACATGACTCACCTCAGAATCAACAGCTCCCTGCTAAGGGACCTCAACTTGTCACAAAGCCTCTCTTTCCTTCATCAGACAATGACAATAATACCTGCTCACGGTGTTATCATAGAAACAAATAGGATAAAAAGTGCATAGTACTTAGCATTAGTGCTGGAGGACATTAAGTGCCTAATAGATAATAGTTATGACTGATTATCTTAAAGAGGTAACACATCCTCAGTTACGGACAATAAAGTACCTTATTACTTAGACTGTTTATTGTGTACTCCATTTTTTAGCAAGTTTTCCCTTATTTTTTTTTAAACATATACTAACACAGTGAAAAGGTACTCTCTTAAATACTTTACAATTTTTAATTATTTTAACCCTCATGGCAATACAATGAGGTAGCCCTGTTTTAACAGAAGAGAAATTTAGATCCAGAGGGATTAAGTAATTTATCGGAGATCACAGGGTTGGTAAGTGGCAGAGCCAGGAATTGAACCCAGGCTGTCTGACTCCAGAACTCTGCTTAACAGTACACACAGCTGCCTGTTAAGTTGAGCTTAATTTAAGACACAACTTCTGCTCATGCTAGAGCTCTGAAGTAACACAAGACAGTCCCCTCATTGATTTCATTAAGGTCCAAACACCGCATCTTATTTTTTCATTTAAAAAGCACTTAGGGAATATTCAGTATGTGCTGGCAATATGATGTGCTGAGGCCCAATGCTGAACAAGACAGGCATGGCCTGAGCTCTTGTGCTGCTCCCAGACCTAACAACAGCTGATTGCACCTGGCACACAGTAGGAGCTTTGAGGACTGGAGTGGGCTGGGTCTCTGTGGAAAAGCCTGTCATCCCTTCCCCCAGAGGGGTTCCAGCCAGAACACAGGGTTCCCTAGAGGGCACTGCTCAGTAGTGCTATCAAGAGGACTCCTCCGTGCAAGAAAGGGGATTTGAAGAGTAGTTTTGGAGGGTGGGGTGTTCAGGGAATTCTGGAGGGTTTTAGAGGTGAAAGTATCACTCATATTTTACTGGACAGGTCCTACAGCAGGACTACGACCAAGTCCCCTGAATCCGATATACTGGTGACCCCGGCCAACTGCTGAGTCCTAGGGCAACTTCTTGGGATCACTGGACGCTCCCCTTTTTGGTTCCTACCAGCCAGCCCAGGGCTGGCCCCTCTCTCTCCATGCCTTTCTGCAGGGCATCCGCTTCCCGAACCCAAACTCTCACAGCCAGGGATGAGACAAAGTCTGGGGGAAGAAACAGCTGGCTTCAGGCTTGGAGTAGTTTGAGATGTTATTGAGTATCTATCTTTTCATGTCCTGTTGGCCATTCTGTCTTCTTTGAAAATATATCCTTTCAGATCTTCTGTCCAATTTTTAATTGTTTTTTTTGGGGGGGAGGGGGTGGGGGTTGAATTGTAGGAGTTCTTGGAAACAGTGACAGATTTTATTTTCTTGGGCTCCAAAATCACTGCAGATGGTGCCTGTGGCCATGAAATTAAAAGACTCTTACTCCTTGGATGAAAAGTTATGACCAACCTAGACAGCACATTAAAAAGTAGAGACATTACTTGGCCCACAAAGGTCTGTCTAGTCAAGGCTATGGTTTTTCCAGTAGTCATGTATGGATGTGAGAGTTGGACTGAAAGCTGAGCACCAAAGAATTGATGCTTCTGAACTGTGGTATTGGAGAAGACTCCTGAGAGTCCCTTGGACTGCAAGGAGATCCAACCAGTCCATCCTAAAGGAAATCAGTCCTGAATATTCATTGGAAGGACTGATGTTGAAGCTGAAACTCCAATACTTTGGCCACCTGATGTGAAGAACTGACTCATTAGAAAAGACTCTGATGCTGGAAAAGATTGAAGGAGGGATGAGAAGGGGATGACAGAGGATGAGGTAGTTGGATGGCATCACTGACTCAGTGGACATGAGTTTGAAGCTCTGGGAGTTGGTGATGGACAGGGAAGCCTGATGTGCTGCGGTCCATAGGGTCACAAAGAGTCAGACACAGCTGAGTGACTGAACTGAACTGAACCTCAACCTACTAGAGTAAAAGCTCCATGTAAGATGGAGAAGCCCTATACAGTCAACAAAGACAAGACTGGGAGCTGACTGTGGCTCAGATCATGAACTCCTGATTGCCAAATTCAGACTTAAATTGAAGAAAATGGGCAACACCACTAGACCATTCAGGTATGACCTAAATCAAATCCCTTATGATTATACAGTGAAAGTGAGAAATAGATTTAAAGGTCTAGATCTGATAGAGTGCCTGATGAATTATGGAATGAGGTTCGTGACATTGTACAGGAGATAGGGATCAAGACCATCCCCATGGAAAAGAAATGCAAAAAGGCAAAATGGCTGTCTGGGGAGGCCTTACAAATAGCTGTGAAAAGAAGAGAAGCAAAAAGCAAAGGAGAAAAGGAAAGATATAAGCATCTGAATGCAGAGTTCCAAAGAATAGCAAGAAGAGATAAGAAAGCCTTCTTCAGCAATCAGTGCAAAGAAATAGAGGAAAAGAACAGAATGGGAAAGACTAGAGATCTCTTCAAGAAAATTAG
>SJXQ01004775.1:46661-80384 GCA_006408695.1 Aepyceros melampus
TGCAGGCATAGCCTGCTGTTCCTCCCCTTGCCTCTGTTTTTGGGGTAATGAGCCAACCTCACTGATCTGGAATGGCCAGCGTCTATAAGGAAAGGGAATTTTGGTGGCTGCTCCTGTGCCTAAAATGTAGCCATCACTTCCAACTCCTCCATAGCCCTTTAATGAGAGTGCCCCGTAGATTGCTGGGCCCCTGTGGGCAGGGTTCAGGTGCAGGGCTTAAAGACTTCATTAGCAGACAATGCCCCGCACCTGTCCAGCCCAGGAGTGCCATTTCACGCTTCAAGGGCCTGAGCAAGAAACGCCGACCTGAGCCCCTGAGAGTGGATTTTTCTTCTCCTTTCTGACCCAAGACAGAGAGGTAATTTCACAGCAGCTGGCTCCACAGTGGAGCGCTCAGTGTCGTACTCTGCTCCTGCAGCAGTTGGATGACACAGATGCCCAGGGGCTTTGGTCAGACAGGCCCAGCCCACGGAGATAGTCTGCGCCCTGAGCACACATTTTAGAACAAAGGAGAGGAGGGTGGGAGGATGGCCTTCCTCTCAAGGTAGACGGTGTTTCTGTGTGGATAGAGGGAGGGTTTTCTGAAGCAGCTCCAGTCCTAAGATGTACGGGGTTCCTCCACTACCTGCAGGGCTGCAACCTGTCTCTCACTGGGCCCCTTGACTCACGATGATTTACTGTGGGTCTAGAAAGGTGTCCTCCTGCCAAGCAGACAAAGCTTCTCCAGGGATGGAGGGAGACGATTTCAGAGCTCCCGCAGCAAGCTTTTAAGGGAGGTGTTGACCACAAAGTTTCCCCAAGGCGGTTGGTAAAATGAAACATTTGTGGGTCAAATCTTATTTCCTATTCTCTAATACAGTGGCTCTTTCTTTCAAATATAAATACTGAAACTGGTGGAGACAAAAGTTACTGTCTGCTTAAAAGGAAGCAACTCTGCTTTGGGAGAGCTTCTGAAAACCAGACAATAGCCACAAGACAGCACCTCCACTTGGCACTGCCTGGGCATGTCCCAGCCTGTGTGGCATAATCCTCACAGAGGCTGGGGGCACACCCGTCTCCCTTACAGATGCAGGCACGGGGGCTGGTGCAGGCCAGCAGAGGTTGTGCAGGAGGTGGTGGGTGGCCGAGCCCGGGATGTCGAGAGGATTTACAACCATTACAGCTCAGTCTCCACATTTTATTTCTCGCTTTCCCTCCCCTGAAAAATTTCCTGTTTAGCAGGTAAGAAACTGAGCCACAGTGTCAATATTCTTATTGGCTTCTTGTGTATTAGTTGCTCAGTCATGTCTGACTCTTTGCGACCCCATGGACTGTAGACTGCCAGGCTCCTCTGTCCAAGGGATTCTGCAGGCAAGAATACTGGAGAGGGTTGCCATGCCCTCCTCCAGGGGACCTTCAGGACCCAAGGATCGAGCCTGCGTCTCTTATGTCTCCTGTCTCAGCAGGAAGGGTTCTTTGTTGTTGCTGTTGTTTTACCATTAACGCCATCTGGGAATCCCCTATTGGCTTCTTGGGAACAGAAGATAAATCTGAGTCTTTTTTGTTCTCTTTTCTTTAAGAACAAAGGAGAAATGGCTTTTTGCTCTGCCTGCCCCAGCCTCCCACCCCCACCAAGGGGCCTGCTGGTCACTCCAGTGGCTCGATTGCCAATAAATGTTGGAGGCTCAGGCCTCTCTGTAGGACACCAGGCGCCCTGGAAGGAGGCAGAGGTCCCCACCCTCGCCTACCCCAGGCTGATCCTGTGGCTCTCAGGGCTCCAATATGCAGTCAGACCCTGTGTGTCTCAGGAGAGTCAGTCCTGTGCCTACCATGGGTGGTAGATCCTGTCACCTGTTCTCCAGCTTGCCTGGCTGAATGCAAATATCCCTTTCCATCTCAGCCAGACTAGACTGACTTCTGGGCTGACTGGCCTCACCTCAGTCCTGCAGAGGAAGCCTGACGGTTTGTCTATAACATAGAGCAAATGCATCTGCCCTCTCAGCTAGCCCGCAGGTTTTCTTTGACTGCCTCCACTCTGTTTGCAAATGCAGGGCTACATTCTGTCAGAGATACAGCTTTATGGGTTCCATTTTCTCTACCAAGGAAAACTAATGGCTTGGGAAAAGTGAACCTAAAAAGGGCCATGTGATATCAATATATAGACAGTGAGATCGTCCTGAAATGATATTATTTTTCTTATTGTTAAATGTCATGTGTGTGTGCTTATTCAAGGAAGCCTTTCATTGCTTTATTTGGCCCTAATACAGATCCCATGGCCAAGGGAGCCAGTGATAGTCTCAGTGGGAGATGAGGCCACTGAGATGCAGAGTCAGGGGAATTTGGAACCCAGCAAGATCTAAGGAAACCCCAGCTTTTTGCTGCACCTCCTGGGCCCTGCCTCAGGGTCTGCAGCTTGGCACCAGGCCCCTCCCACGTGACTCAAAAAGAACCTTTGGGCCATGTACTTCCATAATTTACATGTGCTGACGGCTGTAAATGAGACCCTTCTGTCTATAGGACCCTCACAGGCACTCTTTTTGGGCCAACTTGAAAGCAGGCATAGCACTTGGAAAGCAAACCTTGGGAACAAATTAAGATTTAAATCATTGTTTAGATCTTGGTTTTCCCAGTTATCAGACCACAATTAAAATAAGGCTGTACTGAGAAGACTCTTGAGAATCCCTTGAACTGCAAGGAGATCCAACCAGTCCATTCTAAAGAAGATCAGTCCTGGGTGTTCATTGGAAGGAATGATGCTAAAGCTGAAACTCCAGTACTTTGGCCACCTCATGAGAAGAGTTGACTCATTGGAAAAGACTCTGATGCTGGGAGGGATTGGGGGCAGGAGAAAAAGGGGACAACCGAGGATGAGATGGCTGGATGGCATCACGGACTCGATGCACATGAGTCTGAGTGAACTCTGGGAGATGGTGATGGACAGGGAGGCCTGGCGTGCTGCGATTCATGGGGCTGCAAAGAGTCGGACACGACTGAGCAACTGAACTGAACTGATGGGCTTTCCAGGTGCCTCAATGGTAAAGAATCTGCTGGCCAAGCAGAAGACATGGGTTCGATCCTGATCTGGGAGAGCCCCTGGAGAAGGAAATGGCAACCCACTCTAGTATTCTTGCCTGGGAAATCCCATGGACAGAGGAGCCTGGTGGAGTCTGTGAGGTCACATAAGCATCAGACACGACTTAAAAACGAATCAACAACAACAATTGAGACTTCCCTAGTGGTCAAGTGGTTAAGATTCCATGCTTCCAGTGAAGAGGGAGCAGGTTCAATCCCTGGTCAGGGAACTAAGACCCCCCATGCCACATGGTGTGGCCAAAAAGAAAGAAGGGCTCGGGGGTGGGGCGTGCGTGGAAATAATGCAACATTTGTTAAAAAAAAAAAAAAAAAAGCCACCAATTACTCCAGATCAGAATACAGAGGCTGAGGCCAGATGCTTGTTTGGGATTTCAAGGCCCTGGTGTCCTTGGGAAGAGCCCTGTGATGAAGAAGCTGCAGGATGGGCTCCAGGAGAGCAGGCCCCTGGCTGTTGCTTTCTTCCATAGTGAGAGCAGTGCCTGGCATGTAGGAGGTGCCCAGCGAGTGTTTACAGGGTGAGTGATTGACCTCCACTAGTTCTCAGCATGGTTAAGAAGCTGTCCAGGCGGTAGAGAAGGGATCTGAACTGGGGGCTCCTCTGGTCCTTCTGGGAGAGCACGCTGAGCTGGGGTGCCTTAAAAGCAGAGAAGCTAGGCTCAGCCTTGCTAAAGGGAACAGAAGAAACAGAGCTACTAATGAACAAAGCTGGAACTCAAACCCAAGTCTCAGTGAACTCAGCCGAGTTTTCTTTCTCCCACTGAAACACCCATGACTGAGGCCCTGGAAGCTTCATGTGTTGAAAGGACTAGGCCCTCTTTTACTGCAAGGTTGCACGTGGTGCTAACTGTGCTTCCTGAAGTGGCCCCCATGCCACACCCCAGTTACAAGCAGAGGAGCAGAAACCAGAGCTCGCAGTTTTGGAAAGAAGTGAGGATGAGTATGTGTGTGTTTATATATCACCTGGATTCCCAAGGCAGATGGAAGTGAAATGTCTGTTTGTTCATTAACTCATAAATTACAGCCCACAAGTGCATACAGAGGACTTAAAATTCAATCAATTTGAAAATAGAAATCATGTAATATTCATCTTTATATTCTCAATGGCTAGCACGTGAACCTCAGAATTCCTAGCACATGGTAGTTTCTTAATATACATGAATTGGATGAATTGATTAGGCTTTTCACATGTCTCATGTTGATTAGAATTAGGGCTCATAAGGATGGCATCACTGACTCCATGGGCGTGGGTCTGGGTGAACTCCGGGAGTTGGTGATGGACAGGGAGGCCTGGCATGCTGCAATTCATGGAGTCGCAAAGAGTTGGACACGACTGAGCAACTGAACTGAACTGAAGAAAGAGTAGTCCAACATTGACTATGTAGCAAAATAACAATAATCCTATTGCACTTTTAGCTTTCACAGTACCTTGGGGTGTTGTATATGATTTATTTTGACCTCAAGAGATATGCAGATATCAAATGTGTATTAATAGACAAATAATAATAATAATAATAATAATAATATATAGAAAATAAAGCTAAAGCAGACAGATGATCTGGCCAAGAAACTCAGAGCTTTTAGTAGTAAGAAAAGGATCCAAAACTAGACCCTGGCCTCATCGCTCCTTTCAGCACTACCCTCCCCCTCACAACCCTGCCACAGTCTCCCAGAAAGATAGACTTCACATAGAGAAGTGTTAGACCCTAGGGACATTTCTTTCTTTCTTTTTTTAATCAAGAAGTAGATTGGGAACTTCCCTGGTGATCCAGTGGTTGAGACTTCATCTTTCGTTGCAAGGGATTCAGGTTCAATCCCTGGTCGGAACGTTAGGATCCCACATGCCTCCCTGCCGAAAAACCAAAACATAAAAAACAGAAGCAATATAGCAACAAATTCAATATAGACTTCTTAAATGGTCCATACAAAAAAATCTTTTTTTTTTTTTTTAAAAGATCAGTTTGTTGCACGTGCACAGGCTGTTCTGTGGTGCTGAGAATCCCTGTTTTTCTCAAAAGTGTTTCTAGCAGAAAGTGGCTCAAGACTTCAAGGGGCATGTGGCAAGGTAGGAAGACCTGCAGCTGTTAATCCGCTGTCCTGTGAGAGTGTGAACTGGTGACTCTAGAGGATGGGGTAAGCACGGTCAGCATCAGTTTACCCCCTGCCCCCAGCAGCTAATGTTACAGGACAACTTTGATTTGCTCTCCACTTTCAGGTATTTCCCCCACCACTTTCAGGTATGTGTGAGCCATGCACTCGGCATTTGGCGTTAAATATCTTTCTAAAATAAGCTTGCTCAGATTTTATGTGCAAAGCAGCTGGGATGGACAGGCCAGCCCAGCCACGTTCTCAGCACAAAGCCTTCTGCTCAATGGTATGAAATCCATTCCCAGACATAAAAGCCCCCATCCATCACACCTCCCTGAAGAGGAGAAATTCCCAGCTTGAACATTTCCGACTGACAAGATTTTGTCCCAGGTTACTCCTCCCTCCCCCTCGTCCCTTGCCTCACTGCCTACCATAGAAAGCACAGGTTCCAATTATTATAAGGTTTCTATTAAATGACCTCATTTTCCTGTGAGTCTGCCAAGTCTTGTGCATGTCAAAGAATTATAGAGCCAAGAATCATTCCAGTCATTATGATACACTGTCAAAAAGTAGGGATTTTTGCCAAAGAAAACGAGGAGGAGGGTGCAGAAAGAAGGTCTAGAGGAGGTATTGGTGGAATCAGTATTGACGTTTATCTCCCCATGCTGTACATGCTCACACACACACACACACACACACACACAGAGCCAGAAACCATGGCCCTCTCACTTATGTTTCTAGATGCCTTTGTGTGTATTTCAGTCTCAGCACTTATCCAAGGGCTACTGCCTGGTCCAACCTTGGCACACACCATGCCCAGGTCTGGCAGTCTAGGAACTGGAAATGGGATTGTGCAGTCAACAACTTACACAGCCGTAACTACAGCCTGGCTCACCTTCTTTGTCCTGTCACCTGACCCAGCCCCTCAAACCCCTCCCTTGCCCAGGCCTGGGCCACTGAGCATATAGGCTGTACGTATGTCTTACTCATTTTGGAGGTCCACAGTGTGTCCCGCAGCACTTCTACACAGAAGATGCTCCTCACATCTGCCTCTCTATCTTCTACAACCAAGGCTTTTGCCTGCATGTCCTCAGGGTTTTATTCTGATAATCCAGCGACTGACCTGGCAGACTTTGCAACAGAAGGCTGTCTGCTGCTTGAAAGAAGCTGGGTCCTTCTTTTAAGCCAGAATTTGAGCCAGACGTGTTTCTCCTCAACACACAAATCCTGATTTCCTGTCTCCTCCATTGTCTATTTGTCTGGCCTTCCCCATAAAAAATGCTTAGATGCTTAAGTCCAGTGGAGGGAAATGGCTGGGGAGATGTAAGAACCCTCTGGGAGACCAAGAGCATAACCTAGAGGCCGCCAGGGCTTATTCCAGATTCCAGTGCACGTGCTGATTGCCCTGGGGAAGACCCACAGAATAAGTGAAGAGGGTTGAGACAGCATGGAAAGAGGAAGTCCATACACATGGATGTTGCTTATTTTTTAAAGGCAACATTGACCTTAATAGTAAGTACTGAAATACATGCATGTATAATTTGGTGTTAAATTGCATGGTTCAAAGATAGGAAACTATCACCCCCAGTTTACGAATGAGAAGAACTGAGGCTCAGAACAATGTAGTCTTGCCCAGGAGCACAGAGCCACTAGGTAAGGAAGCAAGAGATTAACCCCAGATCTGCTTACTCAAGAGTCTAAAGCTCCTCCCATCCTGTAGTTCCCCACCTGTACTCTCCCTCAGCACACCTGAGGAGGAGGACCAGGGCCCATGGAGGACCGCCAGCTGCCTCAGCACTGGGTCTGTGGGGAGCAGGGTTGATGATCAGGGGCTCAGAGTAGGGGGTAAGAGACCAATGCATCTTAAAGAGATAGCTGCCCCCCGCCCCATCCCTCTTGCAGAGAATCTCAGCACCCACTGACTCTTTAGGCTAATGGATAGGAAACAGCCGATTGAACTGGGAGAGGGAGGCAGGATTCTTCACACAGAGAACAGGTGATGGAGGTTGAGAGGCAGAAACACAACTCCTGGACCCAAGATGAGAAGACCCATACCTGGAAGTCCTCTGAGGAGCTTGTCAGGTTCCCATCTTACCCGGAACCCGGCCCCTCCTTTCCCTCAGTCTGGCTCTGGCTGCCCAGGGGCCCAAATGCACTCTTTAGCTCTCCAGGGTCTATCCCCAGCCTCCTGCCCTTCTCCTCCAAGAGACATTGAGCAGGAGGGGCCATGATGGGATCCCACTGCCCCACCCCCAGAAGCTCCCTAGAGCCTCTGGTTTCCCATCACTCAAGAGATGTTCAGCATCCCACCCTGTTTCCCTAGTACTACCCCTGGCCCCTGCCCTTTCCAGACATTGATGGCCAAAGCCTGCACTTCATTGTCTGAGGTGATTTGTTCCTTTTGTTGTCTTTACCATCATGGTCTTTATAGTGTTATTTACTGTCATTGCTAAGACCCAGTACAGTCAGAAAACAGGTTTTATTACTCTTCAGATGCCCAGTGTCTTCAAGTTGAATGACTCCGTAGAGGTCATCAGGCCCTTCATTCTCAGCAGAGGGAGCTGAGCCCAGAGGAGTGGGTGGCTTTCCAAGGGCAACATGTTCATAACAGTTCAGGACCTGCCATGGGAAATCGTCAGGGATAATTTCTGTAAAATGAGAACATGTCCATAAATTACATAGCAGCTCTGTTCCTGTATCTGACTTCTCTGTGGGGTCAGGAGTCATGGGGCAGTTGGTTGAAAGCATTCACCCTTGATGTTGGACAGAGCTGGATTCAGTTCCCACCAGCTGTATCTCTTATAGGCTGTAGGCAGCCCCACCACTAACACTTGCAGGAGCCATGTGAGAGCAGAAATGCCATGCTGTATGGCTCAATATTAAAGAGTTAAATATATATGTGTGTGTTATATATATATATATTTTTTATATTCTTATATAAAACAAACATAAACATATATAATAAATGTATGTTTTACATGTGTATATATAACAAATGGTTAAATGTGAGTTCTATCCTTATCTTGATAAATATACCTTTGTAAGAATCTGGAAGGCCAGCTTTGATTCAGAATTCCCAGCCGCCTTGAACTTCAGCTCTGATACTGTGAGAATACCCAGGCTCCAGCCTCCTCCCCTCTCAGTGTCTGTCCCATCCTTCTCTCCCCACTTTGTCCCCAACCCTGACTGTCCTCCATCACAAGAAATCTCACATGGATGGGTGCAGACACCAGCTCACCCCTGCCAACAGTACCCCCTTGGTACCCACTGAGGCCTGGGAATACACATTAATATCTCAGCGCCCCTTCAGGGTTGTGGACTTGGGGAAGAAATCTATGTGGGCCTTGAAAGAAGGCTTGGGGGTCCTCTGACAGAGGATTCCTGGGTTGCAGGTACTTGGAGCAGCATCTAGACGAGGGGTGCACAGGCTCTGGGAAATCCCCTGACCCTGGGTCTCTTGACCTCATGGAGAGCAATCTGGCCAGAGTAAAGCCCTCTAGAGCCCACTTGCTCAGCGGGAAGGGGACTGGCTGTGTGATTTTAGGCAAGCATTAATTTCCTTGACTGCAAAAGTAGGAATAATACACCTTCATTGTCAGAGGTGCTTTGGGGATCAAATGAAATAGTTTACATAAAAACAAACTATTTAGTTTATAAATAGGTGCTCAATAAATTTTCACTTTCTTCTCTACCTCTAATGTTCCTAGTTTTCCCCTCGTCTTCTCTTCCTTTCTCTCCACTCCCCATCCTATCCCACATCCTGTCTCTCTCAAGCCCAGGTGGGACGGGGCTGGGCTCACCTGCCAACAGTGGCCCTGAGAAGGGGGTCACTCCTCCCATCCTGGCTGTAGGGCAGCTGTGATTCTCCTTTTCGAGTTCTTTCCCCATTTAGAAAAATATTCTTGGGTTTTTCTGATTGGAATGAAGGGAGTCACCACGGTTTACAGGGTGGGTGAGAATGCTCACACTGTCCTCTGGCTTGCTAATGAGAAGTTTGAAAAACTCTTTTGGGTCCTGACCAAAAACCCTTGGCTTTTCCTTGCAGAACTGTGATTTCCTGTGAGATGTCAAAACAGGCCATGAGCATAACTCACAGAGGTCTATTTTTCATTCTCTCTGGCTTTGAAATGCACAAAAGACACTTCCTTTGTGTTGCCTTCAGCAGAAATGCACGTCTGGGTAACATGCTCTCTGTCTGTCGCGCCCTACGGTCTGTCGAGGGATTCAAGACACTGTCAAGTTCAGATCTCTTTTCAAAGCTCTTCTTTTCTCTAAAAAACCCTTTCAAGAAACAGCTTACCATCTCATCTTAGTTTCTTAGGGCTTAAGCCTGTCTTTATGAATGTTGCTGCTGCATAAACGGGGAAGCTGAACCTTAATTCCTAGTAACCAGAGTCTGTGCCAGTGGTCAGACCCTGTCAGCCACCACCCCAGGGCTCACCTTGAGTCTTCAAGGTGAGGGTCTCTCAAGAGAGCTACAGTTGTCTTTGGTGTTACTGGAACTTTTCAAATGCTGCTTCTCCCACTGCACTGCCTCCAGGTACTGAGGAATAAAGTTTAACGTCCAGCCCCTCAAACTTGTCTGTTCTTCAGTTTTACATTGTTTAGGATCAGGGCAAGAGATCCAGGGTTTCTCTGTCTCTGGAGGGAGGGGCCAAAACATTAATAAAACACATAGGTTTCTTTCCTATATGAAATGTTTTCTGTGAGTTGGATTAAAGCATGTTTTCCTCCAACTTTTACCCAATTCTATCCTTCATCTTGTTTTCCCATCTGAAAAGGCACTTGCCTTTGAGCTGTAGGTGATAAATGCAATTCACAGTCATCCCTATCTTGATTTCATTCATTTGGCAAATAGACATTGAGCACCTATTCTGTTTTAGACAGTATTAGACACTGTGAGGGAGGCAGAGATTTATGAACCATGAGCTCTGCTCTCAAGTTTTTAAACCAATTTTGGTTTGGTTATTCTTTCTATTGAGGTGTTTTGCATCTTTTGCATGTGTGTCTGAGTCAGTGACTCTTTCTGGGAGCAGAACCATACCTATGCAGTTCTTTGTACATTGGATAAGAAAGGATTTATATAACAGATACTGTATACTTGCCCCAAGTATCCAGCACCAAGGAGAAAAAGAAAAGTTCAAGTCGTGAGCTGTTCCCCAATGATCCAAATAAGCAGAGAAGACAGTTATTCAGTAATATGAGACTGATGACTTCTGGGGCTAGGAGTGCTCTATTTCTTGGTCTGCATGCTTGTTATGCTGGTATGTTCGGTTTCTGATCCTTTATTTGTTCACTTTTCTGCCTACATATTATATTTCATTAAAATGTTTCAAAGATGCACCAATTTAAAATTAGTTAGAAGTCTAAATCACAAGGCAAGAAGCCTCTGAGCCTTAAGACATGATTCTGATATTTGAGCATATCCTTGGGCAAATCTTTCCGTGCGAGCTTTGTACTCCTCATCAGTGAAATGGAAGTAAGGCTTTCTTTATATGCTCCCCCACCTGGATGTTTTATTCTTGCTTTTTCTTAAAATGATTTGTTCTCTTTTAATTTTTAAAAAATATTAATTTATTTGGCTGCATTGAGTCTTAATTCTGGCACATGGGATCGTCATGGCATCTTATGGGATCTTTTGTTGAGGCACATGGCCTCTCTGCTTGAAGCACCCAGGCTCGGTAGTTGCTGCACACAGGCTGTCTACTTCTGGTGGGCAGGCTCAATAGTTACAGCCTGTGGGCTTAGTTGCTCCGTGGTACACGGAATCTTAGTTCCGCAGCCAAGTTTCAAACCTGCATCTCCTGCATTGCAAGGCAGATTCTTAACCACTGGACAACCAGGGCCGTCCCTGGATGTTTTATTCTATGTGGAGAAACCTGACTTCTGTGTGTTACTTCACTGTATGTTTAGGAGCCTGCTCTTGGTTAAAATTCATTTCATGAAATCTGGCTTTTTTCATTGTAGACCCTGAGTTGTCTTTGAATCATGCTTTCTTTTCACTGTGTTTATCCTTTTCAGCTCCTCAGTCTCACAGACCAGTTCCTTAATCTGAATGTCTTCATCTGTGACACTACTGTATTTGCCTCAAAAAAATGTGAAATGAACTATAGCACCCAACTGAAAATATGGAATCTTATTTGTTATGGTCTGGAACAATCCACATGACTGCTAAATGCAGAGCCAGTGAGAGGAAATACTGAAAACACCCCTCTTGCCACTCAAGTTCAGTTCTGAGTCTAAGAAATTATGGTTTATTCGAGGCTGGCTCTGGCCTCCTCCCACTTGCCCTGGTCTTGCAGCATTGCCTGACCAGGGAGGGGGTGTCCAGCTCCTGTCCCAAGTCCATCCCCAGGATCAGCAGCCTTGATCCTGATGTTCCTGACCCGTATCTTTCCATGCTTATCTGTTCTTCCCCAACAGGCCCAACAGAAAGCACATGGTAACCTCCTTAACCTACCATGTCCACTTTCAAGCGGGCTTCTCAGGTGTATGAGAACTTTATAACAGAATGGCTCCATTTCTTCATTCCTGGCCTTTCTGCCATTGTCACATGTTTTACTTCTACATATTTTACAAACTCCGCACTACCTTGTTTTACTTTTTCAGTTCAGTTCAGTCGCTCAATAGTGTCCAACTCTTTGCAACCCCATGAATTGCAGCACGCCAGGCCTCCCTGTCCATCACCAACTCCCGGAGTTCACTCAGACTCGTGTCCATCGAGTCGGTGATGCCATCCAGCCATCTCATCCTCGGGCGTCCCCTTCTCCTCCTGCCCCCAATCCCTCCCAGCATCAGGGTCTTTTCCAATGAGTCAACTCTTTGCATGAGGTAGCCAAAGTACTGGAGGTTCAGCTTTAGCATCAGTCCTTCCAATGAATATTCAGGACTGATTTCCTTTAGGATGGACTGGTTGGATCTCGTTGCAGTCCAAGGGACTCTCAAGAGTCTTCTCCAACACCACAGTTCAAAAGCATCAATTCTTTGATGCTCAGCTTTCTTCACAGTCCAACTCTCACATCCATACATGACCACTGGAAAAACCATAGCCTTGACTAGATGGACCTTTGTTGGCAAAGTAATGCCTCTGCTTTTCAATATGCTATCAGGTTGGTCATAACTTTTCTTCCAAGGAGCAAGCGTTTTACTTTTTATTGAGGTACAGTTAGTACATGGCATTATGTAAGCCTCAGATGTGCAACATTATACTTTGATGTCTGTATATTCTATTAGGTGATCACCACCAAAGGTCTAGTTCTCATCCATCACCGTGCAACTGACCCTCTTCACCCATTTCACCCACCTCAATCCCCTTCTCTTCTGGTTCTCTGTGTCTATGAGTTAGTTTTTGTTTTGTCTCTTTGTACTATATTTTTTTTAGATTCCACATATGAATGTAATCATATATTGTTACTGTTTTTGCCCCAAACAGTCAAAAGTCATTTAAGTTGTCTCAGATTGTAAAGAATCTGCCTGCAATGCAGGAGACTGGGGTTCAGCCCCTGGGTCAGCAAGATGTCCTAGAGAAGGAAATGACAACCCACTCCAGTATTCTTGCCTGGAAAATCCCATGGTGCATCAGAGGAGCCTTGCAGGCTACAGTCCATGAGGTTGCAAAGAGTTGGACATGGCTGAGTGACTAACACACCAAATGATTTTTCAAATCTTACTCTTTAGCCATGAAGCTAACATCTCTGGTGCTATTCATTCCTTTACTGAGATCCCTGTTTCCATCTTGTGTCATTTCCCTTCAGACCGGAGAAGTTCCTTTAACATTACTTATATTGCAGTTCTGCTGTTGTTGGATTCTTTCAGCTTCATATGTCTTAAAAAGTTTTTATTTCACATTCAGTCTTGGAAAATATTTTTGCTAGATATAGAATTATAAATTGACAAGTTGTATTTTTTAAAAACTTCATTCCTTAAAAGATATTGCTCCACTCTTTTCTCACATTATTTCCAAAGAAAAATAACTGCTGATCTTCTCTGTACATAATCCATCTTATTTTTCTGCTTGCTTTTAAGAATTTTTCTTTATTGTTGGTTTTGAGCAATTTAACTGTGCAATGACTTGGTGTAGCTTTATTCATGTTTCTTGTGCTTGGAGTTTGTCACACTTCTTGGACATGGAGTTTTTTGGAACATTTTTGGCCATTATTTCTTCAAGTAACTTTTTGTTTCCCAACTTTCTCCCATTCTCCCTCGGAGACTTCTTTTACACATGTATTTGAAGTTCTCTCATGGTTCGGTGGTGCTCTGTTCGTTTATTTCCCACTCTTTTTTCTTTCTATTGGATAGTTTGGGATCATTTTTATTGCACTGAATCATTCACTAGTCTTCAGGCTCACTATTCTGTGTAATATCCCATTAATCTAATCTCAGACATGGTTTTCATCTCTAGAAGTTTGATTTGAATATTTTTTATATCTTCCATGTTACCTTTGAACAGGTTCAGTCTTTTCATTTGTTTCTTGAATATATAGAATAGAATTATAATAACTGTTTTAATGTCCTTTTTTTATTATTTTTTTTAATGTCCTTTTAAACTAAGTTTATCATCTGTATCAGTTCTGGGTCATTTTTTTGTCCTCCCTTTATTTTTCTATTGAGTATAGTTGCTGGGTGGTATTATGTAAGTTACACGTATTCAATACAGTGACTCATGATTTTTAAAGGATGGGTCAGTTTGGGTGGATTGCTTTATTGCCGCGGCGTGGATCTTCTTTTCCCACTTCTTTGCATGCCTGACAATTTTGTATTTGATGCCAGACATTTTGGGGCACTGGATATTTTTGAATTCTTATAAATATTCTTGAGCTTTGTTCTGAGACATGGTTCAGTTACTTGGAAACATCTTGATGCTTTTGGGTTTTGCTTTTATGACTTGTTATGTGGATCTAGAGGACTCCACCTGAGGTTAATTATTCTCCACTACGGAGGCAAACGCTTCCTGTGTATTCTACCATTGCCCTCTGGAATTATGAGTTTTTCCATCTGGCTTGTGGGAACAAGCACTATTTTCAGTTCTGTGTGACCTCTGAATATTGTTCCTTTTAATCCTTTAGGGTGGTTCTCTTTCCAGCTTTGGGCAATTTCTTCATGTGAATGTACTCTTCAGTACTCAGTTGGCTGCTCTGAGGATCTCTGGAATTTCTCTCTGTGTAGCTTTCACCTCTCTGGTACTTGGCCCTGTGAAACCTACTCACTTTGGCTTCACCAAACTCCCAGTTCCATCTCCTCAACTCGGGGAGAGCACCAAGGAGCCACCTGGGTCCCTTCTCTCCATGCTACAACAGCCTGTAAATTCTCTCTACTGGGGGTAATTGTAGGCTTCCCTTAGTTGTTTCCCAGCTCTCCAAGATCCCTGACCTTCATTGCTTGTTGTCCAATGTCTTAAAAACCATTTTATCCAGTTTTTAGCTATTTCAAGTAGGTAGGTATATTCAATTCCTACTACTTTATATCAGCTAGGACAGAAAGCATAGGTAAACCCAGTTTACTGGATGACGTTTATGACATCAAACACTTTTCCATCATGTTATAGTATTTATAAGACTAGTATCTCCTAAGATTTTTTTAAATAATTTAAAAATTATGCTGCTGCTGCTAAGTTGCTTCAGTCATGTCTGATTCTGTGTGACCCTGTAGATGGCAGCCCACTAGGCTCCCCTGTCCCTGAGATTCTCCAGGCAAGAACACTGGAGTGGGTTATGAAAATGTTGCAGATATAGAGTTCTGATACATACTTTACCCAGCTTACCCTAATGTTACTATTTTTATTGGTATTTTTTAAATGAATTACTTTTAAAAAGTAATGAATGCTAATGGTAAAAAAAATCTGTCTATAAAGAAAAAATATTTTTTAAATGTTATATTTTATATATGAGAATATAAATAACATAATAACCATATATCAGAGTATTCTTTTCATGTTTCTATGTATTGGGGGAGGAGAACACTGTTCTTTTTGTATTTCTACCACAACAAATAGAGGAGGGAAGCCATACCTCCTTTCCCTTGGAGAGGGTTGGAAGGAACTCATTCTTCTGTTTTCTCTCTCTACATTCAGTCACTCTTCTCAAGTGGGCAGAAGTAGCTCTTCTAGTGAGGCCCAGCATCAGGCTCTGTTTGGCTAGTGGGCAGAGTTAAAACGTTAAAGGCCAACTCCTGAGGTGGGCTCGCTGGACCTCTCCTTAGTTTCCTCTCTCCCTGTGGTAAACTCATCCAGGGCAAGGCCCAGTGCCTCCTTCTTTTATTCTCTTTTTTTTCCCTGCAGTAACCATGCAAGTGAGACAAGCCAAATCCATGATGCCAGTAGAGGAACTGGACTCAGATAATTGGGTGGGCCTACTCATTCCTACAGACAAGTCCTTAAGTCTGTATCCAGGGGAAGAAGAGGCTCTACTTTGGCATCAACTCCAAGTCCTGTTCTCCTGTAGGCTGGTATTGGTTATTGGTGGTTCCCTTGTTAGTAATATGCTATTATTTTGATACCCTTTTGTCCAATGATTTCCTTTTGGCCAGAATCTTAAGGAAAGAGGGGGATGTGGTAAAATCTGTATACCCAACCTCACACCCAAAACCCCAGAAATTTACAGCATCATTTTTAACAGCAATAATGTAGAGCTACTTTGTAGTTACATCCACAGTGAATTCCTTCAGTTCCTTACTGTCATGCATTTTGCTTGTTTTTAATTTCTCACTATTATAAACAATGTGATTATAATAATTTTATATACTGATGTTTTCATAGGCATCAATTTTTTAATTTCTTCTTTTCATGTGGATAAGCTTCTGCCAGCTGAATAATAGTGCCTACATCTAATCTTGAAATCTCACACATAGATTCTCCTTCAGTTCAGTTCAGTTCAGTCGCTCAGTCGTGTCTGACTCTTTGCGACCCCATGAATCGCAGCACGCCAGGCTCCCTGTCCATCACCAACTCCTGGAGGTCACTCAGACTCATGTCCATTGAGTCCGTGAAGCCATCCAGCCATCTCATCCTCTGTCATCCCCTTTTCCTCCTGCCCCCAATCCCTCCCAGCATCAGAGTCTTTTCCAAAGAGTCAACTCTTCACATGAGATGGCCAAAGTACTGGAGCTTCAGCTTTAGCATCATTTCTTCCAAAGAACACCCAGGACTGATCTCCCCCATGGACTGGTTGGATCTCCCTGTAGTCCAAGGGACTCTCAAGGTCTTCTCCCCCAGAATGGACTGGTTGGATCTTGTTGCAGTCCAAGGGACTCTCAAGAGTCTTCTCCAACACCACAGTTCAAAAGCATCAATTATTCAGCACTCAGGTTTCTTCACAGTCCAACTCCCACATCCATACATGACCACAGGAAAAACCATAGCCTTGACTACACGGACCTTTGTTGGCAAATTCTCCTTAGACCTGGATAAATAATCCAAAGATTCTACTAAAGTATGTTTTTATAGAAAGATCATTTTAGATATCAAAAGAGCAGAGAACAGGCAATTTAAATTGATTTTTACTCTCCATATAAAAATATACCATTTTAAATAAGAATTAAACATACAGAATTGATGGCAAATAAACAGAAATACAGGTATCCCAGGCGGCTCAGTGGTAAAGAATCTGCCTGCCAAGTAGGAGACTCAGGTTTGATTCCTGGATGGGGAAGATCCCCTGGAGAAGGAAATGGCAACACACTCTAGTATTCTTGCCTGGAAAATGCAATGGACAGAGGAGCCTGACGGGCTACAGTCTTTGGGGTTGCAAAGAGTCAGACATGACTTAGTGACTGAACAACAACAGAAAGAAACACAAACTCTTGAGCTCAGTGTGATGTTTTATGTTAATTGTTGATTCTCCTCCTTTACCACAGTATTTAATATAAGTTTGTCCTCAAGTCTAAGCAGAGACGAAGCTTCTAATTTACCTTTTATTAGTATAAAAAAAACTTTTCTCAAGATATTCTAATTTTTTCTTTGCTGCATTGATATTTCCACTGTATAATCATAAGGGATTTGATTTAGGTCATACCTGAATGGTCTAGTGGTGTTGCCCACTTTCTTCAATTTAAGTCTGAATTTGGCAATCAGGAGTTCATGATCTGAGCCACAGTCAGCTCCTGGTCTTGTCTTTGTTGACTGTATAGAGCTTCTCCATCTTTGGCTGCAAAGAATATAATCAATCTGATTTTGGTGTTGACCCTCTGGTGATGTCCATGTGTAGAGTCTTCTCTTGTGTTGTTGGAAGAGGGTGTGTTCTATGACCAGTGCATTCTCTTGGCAAAACTCTATTAGTCTTTGGCCTGCTTCATTTGCATTCCAAGGCCAAATTTGCCTGTTACTCCAGGTGTTTCTTGACTTCCTACTTTTGCATTCCAGTCCCCTATAATGAAAAGGACATCTTTTTTGGGTGTTAGTTCTAAAAGATCTTGTAGGTCTTCATAAAACCGTTCAGCTTCTTCAGCATTACTGGTTGGGGCATAGGTTTGGATAATTGTGATAAATCCTGAAAGATGATGCTGTGAAAGTGCTGCACTCAGTATGCCAGCAAATTTGGAAAACTCAGCAGTGGCCACAGGACTGGAAAAGGTCAGTTTTGATTCCAATCCCAAAGAAAGGCAATGCCAAAAATGCTCAAACTACTGCACAATTGCACTCATCTCACACAATAGCAAAGTAATGCACAAAATTCTCTAAGCCAGGCTTCAACAGTATGTGAACCATGAACTTTCAGATGTTCAAGCTGGATTTAGAAAATGCAGAGGAACCAGAGATCAAATTGCGAACATCCGTTGAATCATCAAAAATGTAAGAGAGTTCCAGAAAAACATCTATTTCTGCTTTACTGACTATGTGGATCACAACAAACTGTGGAAAATTCTTCAAAAGATGGGAATGCCAGACCACCTGATCTGTTTCTTGAGAGCTGTATGAAGGTCAAGAAGCAACAGTTAGAACTGGACATGGAACAACAGACTGGTTCCGAAGTGGGAAAGGAGTACATCAAGGCTGTATATTGTCAGCCTGATTATTTAATTTATATGCAGAGTACCTCATGACAAATGCTGAACTGGATTAAGCACAAGCTGGAATCAAGATTGCCAGGACAAATATCAATAACCTCAGATATGCAGATGATACCACCCTTATGGAAGAAAGTAAAGAAGAACTAAAGAGCCTCTTGATGAAAGTGAAATAGGAGAGTGAAAAAGTTGTCTTAAAACTCAACATTCAGAAAACTAAGATCATGGCATCCGATCCCATAATTCTAATTCATGACAAATAGATGGGGAAACAGTGGAAACAGTGGCAGACTTTAATTTTGGGGGAGGTCCAAAATCACTGCCTATGGTGAGTGCAGCCATGAAATTAAAAGAAATGTTCTCCTCAGAAGGAAAGTTATGACCAAATTAGACAGCATATTAAAAAACAGAGATATTCCTTTGTCAACAAAGTTTCATCTAGTCAGCTCACTTTAGTTCATATCAGTTGCTCACTGGTGTCTAACTCTTTGGAACCCCATGGGCTGCACTACGCCAGGCTTCCCTGTCTATCACCAACTCACAGAGCATATTCAAACTCATGTCTATTAAGTTGATGATGCCATCAAACCATCTCATCCTCTGTTGTTCCCTTCTCCTCCTACCTTTAACCTTTCCCAGCATCAGGGTCTTTTCAAATGAGTCAGTTCTTTGCATCAGGGGGCCAAAGTATTGGAGTTTCAACATCAGTCCTTGCAATGGATATTCAGGACTGATTTCTTTTAGGATGGGCTGCTTGGATCTCCTGGCTGTCCAAGGGATTCTCAAAAGTCTTCTCCAACATCACATTTAAAGGCATCAATTCTTTGGTGCTTAGCTTTCTTTATAGTCCAACACTCACATACATAAATGACTAATGGAAAAACCAAAGTTTTGACTAGACAGGAATTTTTTGGCAAAGTAATGTCTCTGCTTTGTAATATGCTGTCAAGGTTGGTCATAACTTTTATTCCAAGGAGTAAGCATCTTTTAATTTCATGGCTGCAGTCACCATCTGCAGTGATTTTGGAGCTCCCCAAAATAAAGTCTCTCACTGTTTCCATTGTTTCTCTGTCTATTTGCCATGATTTATGGGACCAGATGCCATGATCTTCATTTTCTGAATGTTGACTTTTAAGCCAATTTTTTTCACTCTATTTCACTTTCATGAAGAGGCACTTTAGTTCTTCTTCACTTTTTGCCATAATTGTGATGTCATCTGCATATCANGTCTATTTGCCATGATTTACGGGACCAGATGCCATGATCTTCATTTTCTGAATGTTGACTTTTAAGCCAATTTTTTTCACTCTATTTCACTTTCATGAAGAGGCACTTTAGTTCTTCTTCACTTTCTGCCATAATTGTGATGTCATCTGCATATCAGAGGTTATTAATATTTCTCCTGCCAATCTTGATTCCAGCTTGTGCTTAATCCAGTTCAGAACTTCAAATGATGTACTGTACATAGAAGATAAATAAGCAGGGTGACAGTATACATCCTTGACGATCTCCTTTCCCAATTTGGAACCAGTCTGTTGTTCCATGTCCAGTTCTAAATGTTGCTTCTTGACCTGCATACAGATGTCTCAGGAGGCAGGTCAGGTGGTCTGGCATTCCCATCTCTTGAAGAATTTTCCACATTTTATTGTGATCCACACAGTCAAAGGCTTTGGCATAGTCAGCAAAGCAGAAGTAGATGTTTTTTCTGGAACTCTTTCACTTTTTCGATGATCCAGCGGATGTTGGCAATATGATCTCTGGTTCCTCTGCCTTTTCTAAATCTAGCTTGAACATCTAGAAGTTCACAGTTTACATACTGTTGCAGCCTGATCTGAATGTTGACTTTTAAGCCAATTTTTTTCACTCTATTTCACTTTCATGAAGAGGCACTTTAGTTCTTCTTCACTTTTTGCCATAATTGTGATGTCATCTGCATATCAGAGGTTATTAGTATTTCTCCTGCCAATCTTCATTCCAGCTTGTGCTTAATCCAGTTCAGAACTTCAAATGATGTACTCTACATAGAAGATAAATAAGCAGGGTGACAATATACATCCTTGACGATCTCCTTTACCAATTTGGAACCAGTCTGTTGTTCCATGTCCAGTTCTAACTGTTGCTTCTTGACCTGCATACAGATGTCTCAGGAGGCAGGTCAGGTGGTCTGGCATTCCCATCTCTTGAAGAATTTTCCACATTTTATTGTGATCCACACAGTCAAAGGCTTTGGCATAGTCAGCAAAGCAGAAGTAGATGTTTTTTCTGGAACTCTTTCACTTTTTTGATGATCCAGCGGATGTTGGCAATATGATCTCTGGTTCCTCTGCCTTTTCTAAATCTAGCTTGAAGATCTAGAAGTTCACAGTTTACATACTGTTGAAGCCTGGCTTGGAGAATTTTGCGCATTACTTTACTAGTGTGTGAGATGAGTTCAATTGTGTGGTAGTTTGAGCATTCTTTGGCATTGCCTTTCCTTGGGATAGAAATGAAAAGTGAATTTTCCAGTCCTGCGGCCCCTGTTGAGTTTTCCAAATTTGGTGGCATACTGAATGCAGCACTTTCACAGCATCATATTCCAGGATTTGAAATAGCTCAACTGGAATTCCATCACCTCCACTAGCTTTGTTCATAAGGATGTTTCCTAAGGTCTACTTGACTTTGTATTCCAGGATGTCTGGCTATAGGTGAGTGATCACACCATTGTGATTATCTGGGTTATGAAGATCTTTTTGTATAGTTCTTCTGTATATGCTTGCCACGTCTTCTTAATATCTTCTGTTTCTATTAGGGCCATACCATTTCTGTCCTTTATTGTGCCCAACTTTGCTTGAAATATTCCCTTGGTATCTCTATTTCCTTCTAGAAAGACTCTAGTCTTTCCCATTCTATTGTGTTCCTCTATTTCTTTGCACAGATCACTGACAGAGGCTTTCTTATCTCTCCTTGCTATCCTTTGGAACTCTGCACTTAAATGGGTATAACTTTCCTTTTTCTTTGCCTTCCTCTTCTCTTCTTTTCTCAGCTATTTGTAAAGCTTCCTCAGACAGCCATTTTGCCTTTTTGCATTCCTTTTTCCTGGGAATGGTCTTGATTACTGCCTCCTGTACAATGTCATAAACGTCTGTCCATAATTCTTCAGGCACTCTGTCTATCAGATCTAGTCCCTTAAATCTATTTCTCACTTCCACTGTATAATCATAAGGGATTTGATTTAGGTCATACCTTAATTATCTAGTGGTTTTCCATACTTTATCAATTTAAGTCTGAATTTAGAAATAAGTAGATAATGATCTGAACCAAAGTCAGCTCCCTGTCTTGTTTTGCTGACTATATAGAATTTCTCCATCGTTGGCGGCAAAGAATATAATCAGTCTGATTTCGGTATTGACCATCTGGTGATTTCGANATCAACCCTGGGATTTCTTTGGAAGGAATGATGCTAAAACTGAAGCTCCAGTACTTTGGCCACCTCATGCGAAGAGTTGACTCATTGGAAAAGACCCTGATGCTGGGAGGGATTGGGGGCAGGAGGAGAAGGGGACAACCAAGGATGAGATGGCTGGATGGCATCATGGACTCAATGGACGTGAGTCTGAGTGAACTCCGGGAGTTGGTGATGGACAGGGAGGCCTGGCGTGCTGTGATTCATGGGGTCGCAAAGAGTCGGACACGACTGAGCGACTGAACGGAACGGAACAGAAACATGATACAATGGTATTAAGTGAGTAATAGTTATAGTCACTCCAGTATTCTTGCCTGGAGAATCCCATGGATGGAGGTGCCTGGTAGGCTGCAGTCCATGGGGTTGCAAAGAGTCAGACGCAACTGAGCGACTTCACTTTCACTTTCATGCATTGGAGAAGGAAATGGCAACCCATTCCAGTGTTCTTGCCTGGAGAATCCCAGGGATGGCAGAACCTGGTGGGCTGCCATCTATGGGGTCACACAGAGTCAGACACGACTGAAGCGACTTTGCAGCAGCAGCAGTTATAGTT
Source organism: Aepyceros melampus (assembly GCA_006408695.1). NCBI lineage: Eukaryota > Metazoa > Chordata > Mammalia > Artiodactyla > Bovidae > Aepyceros > Aepyceros melampus. The sequence continues at coordinate 68,813 of SJXQ01004775.1, forward strand.
ACAATGTAAAAGTTGTTTACCAGTTTTCATAGTCAACAGCCAGACAAAAAAGTAATTACAATTGCAAGCCATAATGGAACATGATTAATTTAACAATATAAAATAATTACATACAATCTGAGGAAGTCAAGCAGGGTGATGTGGTAAGTGGAAGTCCAAATATGTACATGTTTTCACCCATCCAGGCAGACTATGTCTTTTCATTCCTGCATTTAATCCATTAACATTCAAGGCAATTATTAATCTGTATTATTCCATTATCACTTTCTTAATTGTTTTGGGTTTATTTTCTGTAGGCATTTTACTTGTCTTGTGTTTCCTGCCTAGAGAAATTCCTATAACATCTATTATAAAGCTGGTTTAATGGTGTTGAATTCTCTTAACTTTTGCTTGCCTGATAAGGTTTTGATTCAGTCTCCTGTGGCGTCACTGCTCCTCTCCTCTGGATCTTGGTGCATGGAAATTTTATTTGTGCTCTCTAAGACTTGAGTCTCTGTTTCCCTCAGTCTTCTGGAAGGCCTATAAGCAAATATTGCTGCCTGTCAAGGCCAGATTCCCTGGGGATTCCCAATCCCTTTGCCAGATCCCCAGGCTGGGTAACCTGACATGGGGTTCAGAACAATAGTGTGAGAAGTTCTTTGGTATTATTGTTCTCCAGTCTGTCGGTCACCCACCCAGCGAGTATGGTATTCAACTTTATTGTGATTATACCCTGCCTACCATCTCACTGAAGCTTTTCTTTGTCATTGGATGTGGGGTATCTTTTTTGGGTGGGTTCCAGTGTCCTCTTTTTGATGGTTGTTCAACAGCTAGTTGCAATTTAGGTGCTCTCATAGGTAGAGATGAGTGCAAGTCCTTCTACTTTGCCATCTTGAACCAGAAGCAAATATTATTCTTAACAATGAACATCTGAAAACATTTGCTCTAAGATCAGGAACTAGACAAAGAACCTCTCTTGCCACTCTTATTCAACATAATTTGGAAAGTCCTAGCCGCAACAATCAGAGAAGAAAAAGAAATAAAAGGAATAAAAATTGGAAAAGAAGAAGTAAAACTGTCACTGTTTGCAGAGACATGATATTATACTTAGAATATCCTAAAGATGTTACTAGAAAACTACTAGAGCTAATCAATTAATTTAATAAAGTTAAATTCTTTAACTTTAATAAAGTTAAAGACACAGAAATCTCTTGCTTTCCTATATACTAACAATGAAAGATCAGTAAGAGAAACCAAGGAAATGATCCCATTTACCATCACAACAAAAAGAATAAAATACCTAGGAATGAACCTACCTAAGGAGGCAAGGACTTGTACTCAGCAAACTATGATACTAAAAGGAGTACATCAAGGCTGTATATTGTCACTCTGCTTATTTAACTTATATGCAGAGTACATCATGAGAAACACTGGGCTGGAAGAAGCACAAGCTGGAATCAAGATTGCCGGGAGAAATATCAATAACCTCAGATATGCAGATGACATCACCCTTATGGCAGAAAGTGAAGAGGAACTAAAAAGCCTCTTGCTGAAAGTGAAAGAGGAGAGTGAAAAAGTTGGCTTAAAGCTCAACATTCAGAAAACAAAGATCATGGCATCTGGTCCCATCACTTCATGGCAAATAGATGGGGAAACAGTGGAAACAGTCAGACTTTATTTTTTGGGGCTCCAAAATCACTGCAGATGGTGATTGCAGCCACGAAATTAAAAGACACTTACTCCTTGGAAGAAAATTTATGACCAACCTAGATAGCATATCAAAAACAGAGATATTACTTTGCCAACAAAGGTCTGTCTAGTCAAGGCTATGGTTTTTCCAGTAGCCATGTATGAATGTGAGAGCTGGACTGTGAAGAAGGCTGAGTGCTGAAGAATTCATGTTTTTGAACTGTGGTGTTGGACTGCAAGGAGATCCAACCAATCCATTCTGAAGGAGATCAGCCCTGGGATTTCTTTGGAAGGAATGATTCTAAAGCTGAAACTCCTGTACTTTGGCCACCTCATGTGAAGAGTTGACTCATTGGAAAAGACTCTGATGCTGGGAGGGATTGGGGGCAGGAGGAGAAGGGGACGACCAAGGATGAGATGGCTGGATGGCATCACGGACCAATGGACGTTAGTCTGAGTGAACTCCAGGAGTTCATGATGGACAGGGAGGCCTGGCATGCTGCGATGCATGGGGCCGCAAAGAGTCGGACATGACTGAGCGACTGAACTGAACTGAATAAAGAAATCAAGATGACACAGATATATATACCATGTTCTTGGATTGGAAGAATCAACACTGTGAAAATGACTTTTTACTACCCAAAGGAAGCTATAGATTCAATGCAATCCTTATCAAATTACCAATGGCATTATTCACAGAATTAGAACAAAAAATTTTACAATTTGTATGGAAGTACTAAAGACCCTGAACAACAAAGATGGTTTTGAGAAAGAAAAACACAACTGAAGGAATCAGACTCCCTGACTTCAGACTATACTACAAAGCTAAGTCATCAAAACACTATGGTACTGGAACAAAAACAGAAATATGAATGAGTAATTTTTAAAATTAATAACACAGTCCACAGCATAGTGATTTCTTCTGCAAAGTCTGACATAGAGATTAATATCTTCAAATGAATGATTTCTAAGACTTCTGAAAAAAGGCAAGTGAACTGTAATGGTTGGCAGATTGTTTTTCCCATTCCTTTACAACAAATCTCAGGTATTTTTCCATAATGTTGGAAGTTTTTATTTAGGAATTTCCAATCCTACATAAAAATTTTTATTCTATATAAAATTCTAGTTATCTTTGCATTTGCTTGCTTTGTTTTCCTTCAATTGACATGTAAGTACATTATTTTGAAAGTTTATTTAGAGTCAAATATTCACAATCAATATTTCTCAAAAATAGATGACAAATAAAAGCTTCTCCCTTTACAGTTTGAAAAAAAAGAAAAATTTCTCTGAACCCATTAAATAAATGGAATATGTAAAAAGTAAAAATTATCATATTCCCATATGGTAAAAACCATTAATGAATTATCACAAGCTTTCATAGATGAGATAATTTTTTATAATCAAAAAAATCAAATTCTGTTAAGAATGAAAATTTTTCTTAAATCAATACTAAAATTAACACTTGCTCCACTGGTGAAATTTAACAATTAATAAAAATATTCTGAAACTCATAGAAGACTATGCTGTTCTTAAATGACTCGAAGATAAAGCTATTATTTTCTTAAGAATATGTATCAAAGTATTGGCATCCTTCTAACTGAATGCTATAGTTCTCTAGTATCTCTCCTTGAAAATGACCCTGAGCCAAGATACTGAAAGTGAAAGTGAAGGTTGCTCAACCCCATGGACTGGACTGTACAGAATTATCCAGGCCAGAATAATGAAGTGGGTAGTCTTTTCCTTTTCCAGGGGATCTTCCCAACCCAGGGATCAAACCCAGGTCTCACACATTGAAGGCTGAATCTTTACCAGCTGAGCCACCAGGGAAGCCCAAGAATACTGGAGTTGGTAGCCTACCCCTTCTCCAGGGGATCTTCCCAAACCAGGAATCAAACCAGGGTCTCCTCCAATGCAGATGGATTCTTTACCAGCTGAGCTACCAGGGAAGCCCAAGATTCTGAAACTGAAGCCAAATGCAACATTCATAGATCTCAGAAATACTGATATTATCAGAGTTCCTTAGAAGAAATAAGCACACATAAACATCATGGAAATGAAAGGTGTTTTCTGTTCCAAAACTGTTGGGATTTTTTTCATAAAGCTCAGCACAATGATGTTACAAAAGATAAAAACAGACAAAAAATATCCTGAAGTTTTAAAATTTTTTTCTTAAAAAGGATAAAATTATATCAGTCCACAATCCCTCTTCTATAATTCCAAAATCCTTAAGTCTCTAAAAATAGTAATTTTTGTTCCCAACTTTAGGGCCAAAACTAATCTGTTAGTAGAACTTCAATTGATCTGAAGCTATTCATAACTTTAATTCAATTAGTGTGAATATGATTAATGTGTTTGATTATAGGGCACTCTCCCATACTTCACTGGAAGTGTTCCATAACAAATAGTACATAAGAAATGCATAGGTACATAAGCCATTACATAACACAATACTGCCTTTCCATAATAAAAAATAATCTGAATTCTGAAATATATTTGCATGCAAGGCTGCCCTATAAGAGACTGTAGGCCTGGATTTCCTCTTCTTTTAAAGGTGATTTTACTAGTAAATCTTTAGGAAAAAGCACACAAACACATACACACGCACATACATATACACTTACCAACTAAGCTACCATTTCTTTGAGGGTATAAACATTCTGCACTTTCCATACAGTATCTCTGTCACCTGAAAAGTAGGTGCTACTATCCCAAATTTACAAATAAGGAAACTAAAGTCAAAAAAACTTAAATATTTTGCCCAACTATTAAAAAAAGATAGAAAACATTATTCTTATTTCTAGGTTTTTAAAATTTCAAGATTCTGTCTATAGATAATTTCAGATAATGTAAAGCTGCTTTTAAAAAAAGACCCATTTTGTTCACAGAAAACGTGATCAAGGTTCAGGTCCCTTTAACAGACTGTATCATTCTAAAATTTCTGCTCTACATGGGCCTCCAAAAAAATACCCAACAAACTTGGCAATAAAAGAAAACTAATTATTTTAGCAGTTACTTAGAACAAAAGCTTTCTTAATGATAGCTAGAAAGTTGAAGACCCTGAGAAACTGAAGCAGGTACAATCTAGTCTGAGACTAATATCTCTACCTTTAGTTAGCAGTAAGTATCTTTGTAGAGTTATTAATAGTCAAATTTTTGATAGGAAGAAAAATTCTAAACAATGTCCTTATTTTAACGATAACCCTGTATGTGAGACAGCAAAAGAGACACAGATGTATAGAACAGTCTTTTGGACTCTGTAGGAGAGGGCAAGGGTGGGATGATTTGGAAGAATGGCATTGAAACATGTATAATATCATATATGAAACGAATTGCCAGTCCAGGTTTGATGCATGATACTGAATGCTTGGGTCTGGTGCACTGAGATGACCCAGAGGGATGGCATGGAGAGGGAAGAGAGAGGGGGTTCAGGATGGGGAACACACGTATACCTGTGGCAGATTCATGTTGATGTATGGCAAAACCAATACAATATTGTCAAGTAATTAATCTCCAATTAAAATAAATAAATTTATATTTTTAAAAAGTATAATATTTACAAGAAGAAAATTCCTTCTGGAAATCTGACCATCTTATAGAACTGGGCGTGTACTTAGTCCCTCGACCACGTTCTACTCTTTGCAACCCCATGGACTATAGCCTGCTAGATGGATTCTCTAGCCAAGAATAATGGAGTGCATAGCCATGGATTTTCCCAACCCAGGGACTGAATCACAGTCTCCTGCATTGCAGACAGAGTCTTTACTGTCTGAGCCACCAAGGAAGCCCTTTATGGAGACACCTGCATGCTTTAAAAAAGTGTGTATCTCTTTGCTCCTTCAGGAAATTCCTCAAAATTCACCTCATACAAAGACTTGTCCCACCACACACAGTTTAGCTAACAATTCTATATTTTCCAAAACTTGATGTCTGCCTTTATTCTGATAGAAAATCAATTGTGCTAATGAAAGAAAATGAAATGTCTCATAACAGTCACTGCATGTTTAAAGAGTGTTTTTATTTGTAAAGTACATCAGTTCAATTCAGATAAGTTCAGTCACTCAGTCATGTCCAACTCTGCGACCCCCTGGACTGCAGCATGCCAGGCCTCCCTGTCCATCACCAACTCCCGGAGTTTACTCAAACTCATGCCCATTGACGTGGTTATGCCACCCAACCATTCATCCTCTATCATCCCCTTCTTCTCCTGCCTTCAATCTTTGCCAGCATCAGGGTCTTTTTAAATGAGTAAGCTCTTCGCATCAGGTGGCCAAAGTACTGGAGTTTCAGCTTCAACATCAGTCCTTCCAGTGAACACCCAGGACTGATCTCCGTTAGGACAGACTGGTTGGATCTTCTTGTAGTCCAAGGGACTCTCAAGAGGCTTCTCCAACACCACAGTTTAAAAGCATCAATTTCTCAACTCTCAGCTTTCTTTATAGTCCAACTCTCACATCCATACATGACTACTGGTGAAACCACAGCCTTGACAAGACACACCTTTGTTGACAAAGTAATGTCTCTGCTTTTTAATATGATGTCTATGTTGGTCATAACTTTTCTTCCAAGGAGTAAGTGTCTTTTAATTTCATGGCTTCAATCACCATCTGCAGTGATTTTGGAGTCCCCAAAAATAAAGTCTGCCACTGTTTCCACTGTTTCTCCATCTATTTGCCACGAAGTGATGGGACTGGATGCCATGATCTTTTTTTTCTGAATGTTGCACTTTAACATTTTCACTCTTCTCTTTCACTTTCATCAAGAGGCTCTTTAGTTCTTCACTTTCTAAGAGTGGTGTCATCTGTATATCTGAGGTTACTGATATTTCTCCCAGCAATCTTGATTCCAGCTTGTGTTTCTCCCAGCCCAGCATTTCTTATGATGTACTTTGCATAGAAGTTAAATAAGCAGTGACAATATACAGCCTTGATGTACTCCTTTCCCGATGTGGAACAATTCTGTTGCTCCATGTCCAGTTCTAACTGTTGCTTCTTGACCTGATACAGATTTCTCAAGAGGCAGGTCAGGTGGTCTGGTATTCCCATCTCTTTCAGAATTTTCCACAGTTTGTCATGATCCACATAGGCAAACACAGTTTGTTGTTTTTGACATAGTCAATAAAGCAGAAATAGATGTTTTTCTGGAACTCTCTTGCGTTTTTGATGATCCAACAGATGTTAGCAATTTGATCTCTGGTCCTCTGCTTTTCTAAAACCAGCTTGAACATCTGGAAGTTCACGGTTCATGTATTGCTGAAGCCTGGCTTGGAGAATTTTGAGCATTACTTTCCTAGTGTCTGAGATGAGTGCAATTGTGCAGTAGTTTGAGCATTCTTTGGCATTGCCTTTCTTTGGAATTGGAATGAAAACTGACCTTTTCCAGTCCTGTGGCCACTGCTGAGTTTTCCAAATTTTCTGGTATATTGAGTGCAACACTTTAACAGCATCATCTTTCAGGATTTGAAATAGCTCAACTGGAATTCCATCACCTCCACTAGCTTTGTTCATAGTGATGTTTTCTAAGGCCCACTTGACTTCACGTTCCAAGATGTCTGGCTCTAGGTGAGTGATCACACCATGGTGATTATCTTGGCCATGAGGATCTTTCTTGTACAGTTCTTCTGTGTATTCTTGCCACCTCTTCCTAATATCTTCTGCTTCTGTTAGGTCCATACCATTTCTGTCCTTTACCGAGCCCATCTTTGCGTGAAATATCCCCTTGATATCTCTACTTGAAGAGATCTCTAGTCTTTCCCATTCTGTTGTTTTCCTCTATTTCTTTGCACTGATCACTGAGGAAGGCTTTCTTATCTCTCCTTGCTATTCTTTGGAACTCTGCATTCAAATGGGTATATCTTTCCTTTTCTCCTTTACTTTTGGCTTCTCTTCTTTCCACAGCTATTTGTAAGGCCTCCTCAGACAGCCATGTTGCTTTTTTGCATTTCTTTTTCTTGGGGATGGTCTTGCTCCCTGTCTCCTGTACAATGTCAGGAACCTCTATCCATAGTTCATCAGGCACTCTGTCTATCAGATCTAGTCCCTTAAATCTATTTCTTGCTTCCACTGTATATGTACAGTACATACACATGTGTGTGTGTGTGTGTGTGTGTGTGTATATATAATATCTGAGTTTTTTATTCAAACTTTAGCAGAATTAAGGAAATACCATTTACTGAACTCTCTCTACCAAAGACAACTATACTGCAAATATCACCCGCATTTTACAACGAGGAAATTTTAAGATCAGAAATTTTGAATCTGAGGTACACATCTAATAAGTTACAGAAACATCATTTATACAAGGATTTGAGCCCCAGTTCTTTCCACTTCACTTTAATGTATGCTTAGCTTGGAATGTTTTTTGTAGGGAAGGAATTTTCAACATAGCTATTATTTCGTCAGTATGCAATATGTCACAATACAAACAGAAGGCCAAGTAATGAATCCAGATAATGTCAAAAATAGCCAAAGAAATGTAATTGTACATTAATTATTTGCAGATTGAGCAAGTTGTTTAACTTCTCTGTGCCAAAACTTCTTCACATACTAAAGATAATGCTTTACAGTGTAGCTATGATGTTGAAGTAAATTAAAACATTTAAAGCACTTAGTACAATGTCTCTCACATAAACACTGCATAAATGTCAGCTACTGCTCTTGAGATGAGAAATCACCAGATATAAATATTTTGTACCAGGTGTCTCCAGAGAGCAATAGCTGGACACCCAATTCAAAGACAATCAATCCTACACTCGCTTGTCATCTATGACATGGTCTAGTGGGAAAAGGTAATGTGTGTCAATTAGATTCTCTCTCAGGAGTCTGACTTAAACAAAAACTGAGCCAGTTTTTAGTGATTTAGAAGTTAGTTTGGCTCATACTTTCATCAGTTTCCTCTTATCAGGGACATGTATGGATGTGAGAGTTGGACCATAACGAAGGCTGAGTGCCGAAGAATTGTTGCTTTTGAACTGTGGTGTTGGAGAAGACTCTTGAGAGTTCCTTGGACTGCACAGAGATCAAATCAGTTAATCCTAAAGGAAATCAACCCTGAATATTCATTGGAAGGACTGATGCTGAAGCTGAAAATCTAATCCTTTGGCCACCTGATGAGAAGAGCTAACTCAGAAAAGATGATGATGCTGGGAAAGACTGAAAGCAGGAGGAAAAGGGGACAACAGAGGACAAGATGGTTGAATGGCACCACCGACTCAATGAACATGAATTGGAGCAAGCTTCGGGAGATGGGAAGGATGAGGTAGCATGGCATGCTTCAGTCGAAGGGGTCAGAAAGAGTCAGACACGACTGAGTGACTGAACAACAACAACAACAATGATGCTAAGTATGCTCTAAATCTAGCTCTTCAGTCTTTCTTTTTATATTACTTGGCAGCATTCAAGCTGTTAAACATGCCACAAACATTATTTTGCCTGTCCTCTTTAATCTATCTCTTTAGAATGCACTGAAATACTGTAACTGCTCAACACTTCATCCCAAGCTGCTTCTCTTTACACTCTTTACCCTCCCTTTAGGCAATTTCATCCACACTCATGGTTTCACTAATTAACTCCATGCTACCCCAGACTTTTATTGTATATTCAACTGCCTTGCCAATCTCTCCACTTATTGGATAACTCAAAGATATCTCAGATTCCATTTGTCCAAAACCAAACACATGATCTTCACTCTCAAACCCAGCCGAGATCCCTTTCAGGACTCCCTATCTCCATAATGGCATTACCAACTATTCAGCTGCACAAACTAAAAAATTAGAAGTACACTTTGATACACCCTTCCCCGGCATTCCCATCTTTCACTAAGTCGTATTAATTTTGCCTTTTAAACATTTCTCAACCCCTTCCCTCCATTTTTGGATTTTTGACCAAAATTCTTATCCTAGCCTTTAAGGCCCTGCAAGATCTGCTTCAGCTTACCTCTTTTGTCTTCCTATTGCCCTAAGTGCAGCCACACTTGTCTCCTTTCAGTTCCTTAAATATAATACATCATGCTTCCTCCTACCTTAGGGTATTTGCACATGGTTTCCCTCTGCCTGGACCACTCTTTGCCCATCTCTTCATTTATTCAATCTCTATTATATCTCAACTAAAATTTCACTTCCTCAGAGAAACTCCTTGAACATCTAGACAATATCAGGTCATTTAGTTATTAATTTAAAAATATTTATTAATAACTATACAAGGTATGGTTCTAGGAATATGGAATTAACAAACACAAGACAGACACTTGCCTTCATAGATCCTACATTTTAAGGAATGAGGCAGTAAGCAATAAAAATACTAAATAGATTAAATTATATGTGTGAAGGCAGTAAATCTATGGGAGGAAAGAAAAGAAAAAATAATAAGGTAAGAAAATCACAAGCAGGGAGTTTTCAGTGCTTAATTTGATGCCTAGAGAATACCTGTCACTCAAACATGTGTTGGGTGGAGTATGAAAAAGAATGAGCATGTTGAAGTTGAGGGAGCTTAAACTATAAAATAAGTAGAGGAATTACTTGGTTAAGAACAGAGATGCCATGAAAGAAAGACAAACCATGCAGGTCTTAAGAGGAAATGGTCTCTTAAATCATTCTTGATGGCTTTTTACAGATTCCAGTTTCAGTCACTGTATGGTCTTAGCATAACCACAACCTTCCTCCCCTACCCCCAGAGGGCTGGATAATTCAAGTGGGTCACTCATAACCAAAATACCCCCATCAGGATACATATACAAAATTATGGATACCACTCCATCACCCACCACCACACATTTCACCAAAGCCACTGCTTTTCTACACACACACACACACACACACACACAGCTATCACTTTGATGCTCCAGTTCTTCAGTTCCCAATCCCTCTTAGGGACAAACCCTCTCCCACATACACAGGACTGTAAAAGCCCTTTCTCTCTTCTATGACCCTGTAAAGTTTAGGTCATTATCTCTCCAAGCCAAGCAAATTAACAAGGCAGTCGCCTCAGGAACAGAATCCTAGGTCTCCTTGCCTGTTAGTCTCCCTGCACTTTAAAGACTAGCTTCCACTCACATAAAAGTGAATGTGCATCCCTCTGTAATTCTGAATGACCTTCAAGATTACTGACCCCATACACACCCACACTCAGGCTCCAGCCTCCTTTGATAGGGTTTTGAAGGGCTGGGTGTCCCCTCAAGCCTCTTGTCCTCTTAAGAACTCATATGAGGATTTGCATACTTTCTCTGTGACAGGGGTGACCCTCAGTCACTACACTTCCCTGAAGCACAAATACTCATATATGCCTTCCATGGCACGTCTGAAACTAAAGTAACACTCCTACTTAACCTGCCTCCTCAGAATCAGAGTCACTCTCCCTTTAGAGGACCCTCCCATAGTCCACAGGATTGTGTTCAACCCCTCCTGCGACGCAGCCTACCCTCTACAATCAGCCCCTATCACAGGTGCCCCTCGGGAGGGGAGTCGTCTTCCCTGGGGTCCCAGCCCTTTCTCAGCCAGTGTTCACTCCAAAGAGTGCACACACTCTCATACACTCCTGCGAAGCCTCGACTGACTGCACGGCCTCTGCCTCGACACTCAGAGGGGTGTGCTCCTCCCTTGACCCTTGACCCCGAGGTCATAATCTCACCGCGCAAACACAGAGGGTGCCTCTTCAGGAGCAGCGCCAGGCCCAAGTCCCCTGTCCCCTGGAGCCCAGGACAGCGCCGTGCTGCCTCAGCGCTTCCCCCTGATCGACCGCCCCGACAGACCTGCCTCAGGCGCCGTCTGGCTCCGCTCCGCCATTTTTTGTTGTCGTTCCGCCTCTGAGCCCACGCGAAAATTGCGGGGCAGTGGGGAGCGGGCGATGGGATCCGCCGGCTGACAGGAGCTCCCTCAGGAAGACGCTGCGCGACGGTTGCCAGGGCAACGGGC
>SJXQ01004775.1:80520-148630 GCA_006408695.1 Aepyceros melampus
GCCGGCGAGTAGACGGCCGGCGCGTGGCGCGTGGCGCGTGGCGGGGGGGCGGGGTGGGAGCGAGCGTGCGTCCGAGGCCCCGCCCCCTCGGAACGAACCCCTTCCGTGGCGGGGTTTCTGCCCGGCTGGGACTCCGCGGAGCTTCTTCCATGCAACCCGGCCACCGAGTCCTGACAACTGAGCATGCTCCGCCGCCGCTGAGACGCTGGGGACCTGGTACGCTGGGGTCGCGCTCTCATGCCGCGCAAGCAGGTGCACGTGCTGACCGAAGAACTGAATGGCCTGGCTTTCCTGTAGCTAGTGCTCAACTTTGAGAGTTGGGGACAGATTTCTCAATTTCCCAGCGCTTCTCCCTACCGTGTGCCTAGCACTGATCAAGGTGCTGAATAACTTGTATCTTCAGCTGGAATGCCCTGAGAATAATTATGTGCCCATCCCACCCCAAACACGTGGAGTACTGACGAGGTGGCCTCCTCGCCTTACTGCATCAGCATTAGCCCCCAACTGTAGCAAAGGCTTCACATTCCTCAGTTTCGCTAGTCTCATTTAGTCTTTTTTTGGAGAGTAAATCATGTCGGTCTCGAGATGCCATGGACGGTAGTCCGCCAGGCCCCTCAGTCCTTGGAATTTCCCAGGCAAGAATACTGGAATGAGTTGCCATTTCCTTCTCCAGAGATCTTCCTGACTCAGGAACGGAATCTGTGTCTCCTGCATTCCCAGGCAGATTCTTTACCACTGAGCCACCTGGGAAGCCTAGTCTACCTCTCAGAATAACCTAGGGTTCTCTTTCCCATTTCTGCTAATCGTCACTACCTTCTAAGACCAAACTAGAACCTTATTCTTTATTGAATTGCTCTGTCCCCCCACCGGAGAAGGCAATGGCACCCCACTCCAGTACTCTTGCCTGGAAAATCCCATAGGCGGAGGAGCCTGGTAGGCTGCAGTCCATGGGGTCGCAAAGAGTCGGACAAGACTGAGCGACTTCACTTTCACTTTTCACTTTCATGCATTGGAGAAGGAAGGGCAACCCGCTCCAGTGTTCTTGCCTGGAGAATCTCAGGGACCGGGGAGCCTGGTAGGCTGCCGTCTATGGGGTCGCACAGAGTCGGACACGACTGAAGCGACTTAGCAGTCCCCCCTCAGTCACCTGTGCATTCGTGTCCGAACATTTACAATGCATCATGCATTATTTACTTCTCTTTTCCTCACTTGACAGTGAGCTCCCTTATGCCCAGGGTCAGGTCTTTATCTTTGCATACTCCATAATACAGCATTGTACTTGAGGCAAAGGAAGTGTTAAGTAAATGTGTTTATGGAATGAAAATTTCCTAAGTTCATGCCTGCACATTCTTACCTGTTCTATTGAGCGCTTAATTTTTTACCAAATACCTTGCTAGGTAGGCTGCTAGTCCTCCAGAGGCTCACAAAAAAAGGGAAAGAGATAATGAATCTGATGGAGGTTAACTAGTCTTACAAGTGCTACAGGATCAGAGGGATGGAAATCTAACTTGGGGGAGACGGAGAGGGGATGGCTAATCAGTGAAGACTGCAAAGGGAAGTGGATACCCTAGCTGAGTCTTGAGGAATGACTAACTGCAAGCCAAGAAAGGGAGAGGAATAGTGTGCCAGGCAGAGGGAGCAGCATGTATCCGGAGAGGAATAGTGTGCCAGGCAGAGGGAGCAGCATGTATCCGGAGAGGAATAGTGTGCCAGGCAGAGGGAGCAGCATGTATCCAGGCACAGAGGGTGGGGATCACTGAAACTGCAAGAAGTCCAATACTGCCCCAGTACAAACCACACAGGGTAACATGTTGTGTCTAAAGAAGTTCTTGATAGTTAAATAATTTCCTCTCTTGGGTTCCCAAAAAGCAGAGCCTGAGGCAAGGACTTGAGTGCTAGTAATTTGGGGGGAGGTAAGACTATGAAACAGAAATGAGGTATAGACAGTGAAAGAGGGAAGGGGGGAAAAAAACAAGAAAAATATGTTATTTAGGTAATTGCTTTAGTAGAAACTAGGCTTAATCTCACTGGAGACCCTCTGAAGACATGGTATTAATAAAATGTGCCTCAACATTGTCCCACTAAGAACAAGGGTCATTTACCTCAATTTCCATCCCCATTGGTTGAGGGTTAGGACCTTGATCTCCTTCACATTTCCTGGTTACACTGGTCCAGTGCAAAGCTGCCTTCTTAAGGCAGAAAAGCAGGACTAGAACGCTTTGGGGTGGTTTGCTGGCAACAAGCATGGAACTGTCCGTTCATCTGCACTGAATCAAAGATAAGGTGTGGACACCACCAGAATCTTCTGTAGAAAATTACATAAAAATACTCATCAGAAAATACCCCTCACATTCCAGCAATTTGAAATTCACAAGTCATGTTAATACAACCATCAAGATGAAAATACACAAGCTTTCATATATCAGTCCTAATGACTGAGTGGTAAAGGCTGTGAGGCTGCAAGAATTTCAGTGTGGGAGGATGAGGGACAAAGGCGCTTCATTAAATATTGTGTGTGTGAGTGTGTGTGTGTACTCAGTCACTCGGTTGTGTCTGACTCTTTGTGACCCCATGGACTGTAACCTGCCATGTGCGCCTCTGTCCGTGGAATTTTCCAGGCAAGAATACTGGAGCAGGTTGCCATTTCCTACTCCAGGGGATCTTCCTGACCCAGGGGTCGAACCTGTCTTTTGCATTGCCAGGTGGATTCTTTACCACTGTACTACCTGGAAAGCGTAGTACATTAAATATAAAATATAAATATAAAAGGTGGAAAAAAGGGAGTTTGAAGATCCAGGTTCTACTCAAACTCTGACCTTGTAACTTTATAATCTTGGGCAGATTACTTACATTCATTGAGCCTCAGTTTCCTTTTCCAACAAACTGAGACAGAAGTCCTGCCTGCAACAAAGAATTTGCTAAGTCACAAATGGTGTGACAGCTTACAATGCATTTGGCAAGTATAAATTTAGTAAATAAAGGATCTAAGATGTTTTAGAACAATTCACTTACACATACCTTGATTTTTTTCTGCTGAGGCAGACTCTGTGCAAGTGCTAGAGACGAGAGAGGAATATAACATTGTCCATGTTTTCTAGGAGCTCACAGTCCAGAAAGGTAAGAGATTTAATCACTAATTACAACCCAGCATGATCAGTGTTCTGATAGAAGAAAGTATGGGAGATTGTGGGAGCCCAGAGGAAGAGGGCACAAACCAGTGGGGAGAGAGGGTATCAGTGAAGGGAGATTCAAGGAAAGTTTTCTGAAGGAGAGAGTGTCTGATCTGATCTGACTCTTCAAGGGCAAGTACCAGTAAGGTGAGTAAAGAATACAGGAATACAGAGAAAAAGGATGATAGAGGCAATAGGAACTACATGGACAAAGAAAAGGATAGTGTATCTGAGGTGAAGACCAAGGCAGGAGGGGTACCTCAGCAGGCAAGGGCAGACCTGGAGAATTCATGTGTGGGAGAATTGATCATTTGGTGGGTAGAAACTCACTGACAGGTTTTTAAGGAGGTCAGGGTCAGCTGTGCTGGTTGCTGTGTCAAAAGTAGATTAGCACCAGGAAGATTAAAGCCAGGAAAATCAAAAAACTGTATAGTAAATAATCTACACAAATGCATGAAGCACATAGAAGATTCTCATCAACAGGCAATCCAGGGCTTCCCTGGTGGCTTAGTGGTAAAGAATCCACTTGCTATTTCAGGAAACACAGATTCTGTCCTTGGCCCAGGAAGATCCCACATGCTGTGGAACAACTAAGCCTACACGCTGTGATTACTGAGCCTGTGCTCTAGAGCCCAGGAACCACAACTCCTGAGCCCATGCACCACAACTGCGGAAGCCCACGTGCTCTAGAGCCTGTGCTCTGCAACAGGAGAATCCATTGCAATGAGATGCCCACACACCGCAGGTAGGGAGTAGCCCCCACTCACTGCAACTAGATAAAAGCCCAAGCAAACAAAGAAGATTCAACACAGCCAAAAAATAATGTAAATAAATAAAATAATTTTTTAAATGATAATCTGAAAAGTCAACAAAGATGTTTCTATGGAACTAAACTGTTCATTTAAATTTTAAATATAAGTATTTTATTTATGTATTCAATTATTTGGTCAGACTGTCCAGTGCTCAATAGCCACATGTGGTTAGTAGCAACTATGTTAGACAGCATGCATAGAGAGAATATTTCTATCACTGCCGAAAATTCTATTGGACAGCATTGATATATAAATGCCAACTGAGCAGAGGGGATGGAATGCCTGGGAAGATCTGCACTGACAGGACCAGGTTTAGTTCTCCTGTGTGTCAGCTCCTCTTCAGAAAGGAGTGCATTCCTTCTGGAGTTCTCAAAGACTTCCCTTTTTTATGTGAAATAGCATAGCCTGGGACACAGGATAGAAATGCCCCCCACCTGGGTCATGATAGTTAGTTTTACCAGGCTACCATTCAGAGCGTCCCTGAGAGATCTGCTGTCCTCAAAGACCTCCTATGGCTTCTGCCTCCACAGACAGACACCCACTTACCACAAAGCCAAGGTGACTTTCTTCAGAAAAATATTCTGTTTAGCATTCACCTACTCCCTCTGTAAACACTTATTAAAATGACACCTACTCTGTGCCTGGCACTCAGTTAGATGCTGTATGGAATGATAGAGATAGTCAAGTTATAATTACACTCCTCACTTGCACAAACTCATTTAATTCTCACTGTAAAGTTAACATTAATGTCATCATCCTATAGAGAAGATGAAACTAGGATTCAGAGAATTTAAATGACTTACACAAAATCACAGTCAGAAAATAGCAAGCTAAAGGAAGACTTGAATGGTGCTAAGAAATTCACCTATGTTATATTATTATATTATTATCAAAAATTCATGCTTTTAATGTTTATAATCTATTTAAGAAGAAAAGATTTTAAAAAGCTCCAGTTACTTGTAGAGTTCAGGTGAAGAAAGGAAGTCCACTCTGGATTGCTTCATAGGTTACCACAACTGTCAACTAAAAACAAAATGCACAACATGAGAGTTGCAATTTAAGTTTCACTTGGGGCAAAATGAGGACTGCAGCCCAGAAGGCAGCACCTCAGATAGCTCTGAAAAACTGTCCAAGGAGCTAGGGGGAAAGGACAGTGTGTATGTGATTTTGGTGAAAGGGAGGCTACATATGATCAAGCACATATTTTTCCAAAAGGTTTCTACTAGTCTTGTGAAGCTTCTGCTAGTCACAAGAAATGGTCATCACGAGGGATTTTAGTGCTTTTCTAGATTTGAAGAGATATAAGAATTGGGTTCATAAAATCAGCTCCAAAGAATATCTTTCTGAAGACCTGTCCTGCCCATTTTCCAGAAGCACAGAGTGCCTCATTTTTGCTCTCCACCCTGAACTTCTTCAGGGGCTGTTGAAGGTCAGCAGCTGTAGTAGCACATGATTTAATCCTTGTAGAGGTAGATGGCAAGCATTCATGGCAAGTGCCGGTTTGTGGTTGACACACACAAATCCAGTTTACAAGTTCAAAAAAATGTGGTAAAACCAGTGATACAGGAGTGTACAGCCACTATGGAGAGCAGTATGGAGATTCCTTTAAAAACTGGAAATAGAACTGCCTTATGACCCAGCAATCCTATTACTGGGCATACACACCAAGGAAACCAGAATTGAAAGAGACACACATACCCCAATGTTCATCGCAGCACTGTTTATAATAACCAGGACATGGAAGCAACCTAGATGTCCATCAGCAGATGAATGGATAAGAAAGCTGTGGTACATATACACAATGGAGTATTACTCAGCCATTAAAAAGAATACATTTGAATCAGTTCTAATGAGGTGGATGAAACTGGAGCCAATTATACAGAGTGAAGTAAGCCAGAAAGAAAAACACCAATACAGTGTACTAACACATATATATGGAATTTAGAAAGATGGTAATGATAACAAGAGACAGCAAAAGAGACACAGATGTATAGAACAGTCTGCTGGATTCTGTGGGAGAGGAAGAGGGTGGGATGATTTGGGAGAATGGCATTGAAACATGTATAATATCATATGTGAAACAAATCGCTAGTCCAGGTTTGATGCATGATACAGGATGCTTGGGGCTGGTGCACTGGGATGACCCAGAGGATGGTACGGGGAAGGAGGTGGGAGGGAGATTCAGGATGGGGAACATGTGTATACCCATGGCAGATTCATGTTGATGTATGACAAAACCAATACAATATTGTAAAGTAATTAACCTCCAATTAAAATAAATAAATTTATATTAAAAAAAGAAAAATATAGGAGCATCAAAGAGAGATACTTTTAATAAGCATCAGGGAAGGATTTTTGGATGAAATGACCTTTGAGCTGAGTATCAAGGATGAGACGCGGTCACCCAGATGGAGTGTAGGGTAGAGAGAAGAGAAAGGAAAATACTATTTAATCAAACTTGTCATTTGTATTTCTACTTTGCTTATGTTTGTTTTAAAAATATTTCCAACGTTTTCTTGTTTGGTTCTTGAGATTAAATTTAGAAAAGAATTGTGCTACGCTAAGGCTATAAAAGAATTAGTTAAGGATTTTTTCTTAACCTGAATTAAGTGTTTAAAAGTTAGAACATGACTGAACTCAACAGAAAGGAAAATTATCTGAGGTTGAAAGGAAGAGATAAATCAATGATACAGCCATTTATCCTTATAATTTACTCTGCCCAGACTCTCTTTTTTCCAAATATCTGCCTGACTCACTTCATTCTGGTCTCATCTCAGACGACATTATTGGAGAGGTGTTTCCCTACAATACTACTTAAAATGTACTTCTTAGACATTTCATAGATTTTAGTACTGTGAATGGTATCTTATGTTCTATAATTTTTTATAATTGCTTTGTTTGCCATTCAGGTAAACAAATCTTATTGATTTCTTAAGTTAATAATAGAATGTGAAATTCAGTGAACTCTCACATCTAACATTTGTTGACTGTTTTCATATTTTTAAAACTATAAGAAAAATCAACAGCAAAACCAGAGTTGTCTGTATCCTTCCTACTCTTTTAACATATTTCATTTTCTCTATTATTATTTTACCAGAGTGTCTAGTATTGTGTTTAAAAACTGAGATTCTTGTCTTTTCCTGACATTAAAAGAGCTGCATCTAAAGTTTTTCATTAAATGTAACTTAAACTCAAATCTTTGTCAAACTGAGGAATTTTTCAGAGTTTTAAATTACACATTCCCAGGTGGTGCTAGTGGTAAAGAACCCAGCTGCCAATACCGGAGACATAAGAGACCAGAGTTCAATGCTGGATTGGGAAGATCCCCTGGAGAAGGAAATGGCAACCCACTCCAGTAGTCTTGCCTGGAGAATCCCATGGACAGAGGAGCCTGGCAAGCTACAGTCCATTGTTCATGAGTCAGACATGACTGAAGTGACTTAGCACACAGCACATTGAATTTTAGGTTTGTCATAGTTTTTCTTCCAAGGAGCAAGAATCTTTTAGTTTCAGGGCCATAGTCACCATCCGCAGTGATTTTGGAGCCCAAAAAATAAAATCTGTCACTCTTTCCAATTTCTCCCCATCTATTTGTCTTGAAGTGATGGGACCAGATGCCATGATCTCAGTTTTTTGAATGCTGAGTTTTTGTTTTGTTTTATTTATTTTTTAATTGAAGAATAATTGCTTTACAGAATTTTGTTGGTTTCTGCCAAACATCAACATGTATCAGCCATGGTATACAAATGTTGAGTTTTAAGCTAGCTTTTTCATTCTCCTCTTTTACCTTTATCAAGAGGATCTTTAGTTCCTCTTCACTTTCTTCCATTAAATTGATATCATCCACATATTTGAAGTTGTTGATATCTCTCCCAGCAATCTTGATTCCAGCTTGTGAGTCATCCAGCCCAGTATTTCACATGATGTATTCTGCATATAAGTTAAATAAGCAGGGTGACAATATACAGCCTTGACGTACTTCTTAAAAAGCAGAGACATTACTTGGCACACAAAGATCCGTATAGTCAAAGCTATGGTTTGTCCAGTAGACATGTACAGATGTGAGAGTTGGACCATAAAGAAGGCAGAATGCCAAAGAATTGATGCTTTTGAATTGTGATACTGGAAAAGACTCGAGAGTCCCTTGGACAGCAAAGAGATCAAACCAGTCAATCCAAAAGGAAGTCAACCCTGATATTCACTAGAAGGACTGATGCTGAAGCTGAAGCTCCAACATTTTGGCCAGTTGATGCAAAACACCAACTCATTGGAAAAGACCCTGATGCTGGGAAAGACTGAGGGCAAGAGGAAAAGGGGGCAACAGAGGATGAGATGGTTAGATGGCATCACTGACTCAGTGGACATGAGTTTGAGCAAACTCTGGGAGACAGTGAAGGACACAAACTTGGTGTGCTGCAGTTTATGGGGTCACAAAAAATTGGACATGCCTTAGGGACTGAACAAGAACATCACATTTTAAACCAAAAACCTTATTTTGCAACTGCTAAGATAATCATGTGGTTTTTTTTCTCTTTTAATGTAGTAAAATTAATTTATAGATTTTCTGATGTTAAGGTGTTTTTGCATTTTGGGGCTAAATATTATTTGATCACAGATTGTTTTTTAAATGCATTGTTGGATTCAATTAACTATTTTAGTTTTAAAATGTTTATAAATGTGCTATTTCTAGCATAAAATGGGTCATCTGAGCCTAGAGAATTTAGGAGGGGAATTTTTTTTTATCATTTCTGAGTTTTAATGGTTATTATTTTGTATCTTTCTGGAGCCAACTTTGAAATTTATATTTTCCAGAAATCCATCAATTTTATTTATGTTTTAAATTTTCATATTTTAATTGTTAAGATCTCTCTTGTGTTTATTTATATTTTTATTATGAATGGTATTTATTTCCATCTTTTCTTGATTCACATTACCAGAGATATATTTATCTTACTGATCTTTTTAAAACTTTTAATTTTGTGGAGCTCCCACCCTCCCTCTCTCTATCCCCTCTCACTCTCACTCTCCTTAATTTTTTTTCTCTCTCATACAGGATTAGATTAAGATACAAATTACAGGAAAACCCAAAATGCCAGTGGCTTGCACAAAACAAAATATGCCTTCTTTCTTAAGTGTAAAAAACCTTGAGCTAATTCATGGTTGTTATGTTTATCTAGGTGTCAGGGATCAAACTATATGTATCTTGGTGTTGTAGCTGCATGGTTTCCATTTCAGTCCAAGATGACTACTGGACTTCCAGTCATTAAAGTTGTGTTTTTAGCCAGCAATAAGGAGAAATGTTTTTTAAAAACACATTCCATAACTTGCACATATAATTCTACTTATATTCCACTGAGCAGAATTTGCTCATAGAAACACTCCTAGCTGAAAAAATAAGTCTCTATTATGGACAGTTATATACCTAGAGCAGAAAAGGATACATAACTGGAGGGGTGCAGTGAAAAATTTGAAAAACAAATTTTTAAAAAACTGTATGCGAGATAGCAAAAGAGACACAGATGTATAAAAAACTGTCAAGAATTTCAAGATGGCAAGGTGAAAGCATCAAACTAATCTTGGAACACTGTACTATGTGTGACTGCACAGGTCACATGCCCATGAAACTGATCTTGCCCCCCGAGTTCTCTATTTAATGAAGAAAAGGAGGAGAAACATTTAGAAACAGCTGGAAGTCTATGCTCCATTATTTAATTTAATCATTTCTGCCTTTTCTCCCCTTTGTGGTTCTTTGGGACTTTCCAGGTGTCTCAGTGGTAAAGAATCTGCCATGAGTCAGGAAGATTCCCTGGAAGAGGAAATGGCAACCCACTCCAATATTCTTGCCTGGAAAATCCCATAAACAAAGGAGTCTATAGTCCACGAGCCTATAGTCCACAGGGTCGAAAAGAGCTGGACAGAACTGAGCACACATGCAGGCACGCGTGGTTCATAGGGTAACTCTTCCTGATTTGAACATTTAGCTAAGTGCTGTATTTCCTTAAAAAATGTTGTGTATTTCCTTCCATGTACTTAGATAGGTATCATTACTATTGCCATTTTACAAAGCATAAGAATAAGCACTGAGAAGTTGAATAACATGATCAAGTTCAGAGTTTATTGGCAACGTAATTGAGATATGAACCCAACCAACTTAACTGGATTCCATGATTTCAACATGTGCAGCATATTACCAGTCTGCATCATGCATGCATCTTAACTGTACCTGTCACTTGAGTTGAACTTATTTTCATGTATCTTCCTTTCCAATTGTGAGTATATAGTCAATTTAAAATGTGCACAATTGTTCTGTTTAGGGACACACACTTGGGTGATAAAACCATAAAGAAACATATAGAAATGATTGTGTGTCCTTGGTAAGTCGTGATTGTTTCCAAGAAATATAAGTATCTCTCTCTCACACACACACACACACACACACACACACACACACACCCTCAGTGATATGTGATTATTTCTTGGGTGAACTAAAGAGGAAATCAGTAGTGGTATTTTTCTGTTAGGGATAGGCAATGACTGAGAAGAGCAGAAGTTAAGGGAAAACTGACACAAATCAGACATATATCAACAAAACATCATAGGACAAATTGTTCTCCTTCAGAGAGAAGTAGACTTTCAAAAGAAGGAAATGAGATCACAGGTCTCAGAGATTTGGAAGATAGAGTTAAAGAAGAAAGGTCAAGGAAACTGAGAAGGGAAAATGGTCCCAAGGATGGAAATTCCCACAAAGGCCACCCTCTTTTTGAAGGACCAAGTCTAAAAAGCTTCACTTGCTCTATAAAAAGACACTGCTGAAAATGGATGTGTTTCAGTCTCTGTTTCTCCCACTTCTTGCTAAGTGCTACCTCCTTAAAGAACTTTGTATATTTTATATAGTTCTTCATTTTGGTGAGATTAGCAGGACAGGGTAGTCCAAGAAGGGTCAGACTTCACTTCACCAACCGTTAATACCTAGGGACTCAAGCAGAGGTGAGACAGGAGAATGCATTGTACCCATATATAAATTAATTTTTTTAATTGAGATCTCACAAAATATATTGTCTGTGCCTTAGTTTTATCATTTAATGTTAATCACTAAGAATTTTCTCATATCACAAGGTCTTCTTTGAAATTGAGGTGCAATAACTAAACCATTCCCTTCTTCTTGGATATTTACATCAATTAGGTCCTCCTTTTTTTCTGTCATAAATAATGCTGTAGTGAACATCCTTGTGCATATATATTTGATCATCATCTCCAATCGTTCCTTGGTTTGGATTTCTAGATATGAGGTCACTGTATCAGAGAGTGTGAATTTTCAAGACTCTTGCAACATACTGGTAAATCATTCTCCCTAAGGACCTCATCCCTTTATCCTCTCACAGGCAGGGTGTGCAAGTACCTGTTACACAATACCTTTACCAACATTCTGGCTGTGATATTTACACAAAAAATGTTTTACCCAATTAACCAGGACACACGCACTGATAGAACTTAAACATCTGCTGAGAAGAAACTTGAGAAGTTTGGTTTAAATGTGGAAAACCTAATTGCAGTTGTCACAGATGGGGCACCTGCCAAAAACGGGGGAAACTGTTTTCATCAGTTTAGGAGAGAAGGATTGGGCAGTCCAGCTTTCAAGCCTCTTTCAGAGTGTGTGGTATGAACTAAAGGGTGTGCTGAGTTCTCTGTGATTTAATGAAAGTACAGATGAGGATTTCAAGCTTGCTTCATGCTCATGCCTTAACTGATACTTATTTGTATATTTGAAAGAAGATTCAGTAGGGTATAGAAATCTAGCTTATTTCCAGAAGATGGCTTGATTGTTTTTTGAATATAAATTTATTTATTTTAATTGGAAGTTAATTACTTTACAATATTGTATTGGTTTTGCCATACATCAACATGAATCCACCATGGGTGTACATGTGTTCCCCATCCTGAACCCCCCTCCCACCTCCCTCCCCATACCATCCCTCTGGGTCATCCCAGTGCACCAGCCCCAAATCCTGCATCGAACCTGGACTGGTGATTCATTTCATATATATTATACATGTTTCAATGCCATTCTCCCAAATCATCCCACCCTCTCCCTCTCCCACAGAGTCCAACAGACTGTTCTATACATCTGTGTCTCTTTTGCTGTCTCGCATGCAGGGTTATCGTGACCATCTTTCTAAATTCCATATATGGCTTGATTGTTAAAAACTATTTTAAGAAATAAAATTTCTAGCTTGAAGCTAAAAGACTCTCTGACACACATTTTGCTAAGTTCCCCCAGTGTCTTAGACTGGACTTAATGATGTAACAAATATCAGAATACACTGAGCTTGAAACTGTATGGAATAAAACAAAGCTATTGCTGACTTGTTCACAAAAGTCACAACATTTAGTCTGAACATGAGGCCACAGAACCATATTATCCAATGCCCAGAAGAATAACAAATTCCAAAGCCATAGAGTTACATGGTAGATGGAGTAACAATTTCAGAAGAGGTTCACAGATTAATGCCAATAAGACTAAACTTCCAGAACTGCTATTGGATAAGCATCTCTTCTATCAGTTTTAAGAGAAAGTGATTGTTATTGAGAAATATCAATAACCTCAGATATGCAGATGACACCACCCTTACGGCAGAAAGAAAAGAAAAACTAATGAGCCTCTTGATGAAAGTGAAAGAGGAGGGTGAAAAAGTTGGCTTAAAACTCAACATTCAGAAAACTAAGATCAGGGCAACCAGCCTCATCACTTCATGGCAAATAGATGGGGAAACAGTGGAAACAGTGAGAGATTTTATTTGTGGGAGAGTGTTCCCTAATCACTGCAGATAGTGATTGCAGCCATGAAATTAAAAGAAACTTGCTCCTTGGAAGAAAAACTATGACAAATTACATATTTGCATATTACAAAGCAAAGACATTACTTTGCCAACAAAGGTTCATCTTGTCAAAGCTATGGTTTTTCCAATAGTCATGTATGGATGTGAGAGTTGGACTGTGAAGAAGGCCGAGCACCAAAGAACTGATGCTCTTGAATTGTGGTGTTGGAGAAGACTCTTGAGAGTCCCTTGGACTGCAAGGAGGTCCAATCAGTCCATCCTAAAGGAAATCAGTCCTGAATATTCATTGGAAGGACTGATGCTGAAGCTGAAACTCCAATACTTTGGCCACCTGATGTAACGAACCGACTCATTGGAAAAGACCCTGATGTTGGGAAAGAATGAAGGCAGGAGGAGAAGGGGATGACAGAGGATGAGGATAAGATGGCATCACTGACACAATGGACATGAGTTTGAGTAAGCTCCAGAGTTGGTGATGGACCTGGCTTGCTGCATCCATGGGGTCACAAATAGTCGGACACGACTGAATGACTGAACTGAACTGATTGATATGGTTAACTATGCCCAGTAAAAATATCCCTCAACTTGTGTAGGAAAGTATATAAATTCCAGAACTGCCTGGAAATTTACTGCTATGTAATGAAACACTGGTCCATTAAATTTTTCTATACAGTATGTGAAAAGAAAGCTTAATATACAATGTATTGTAGACTGAAATAAAACACACAGCCTTAAAGTTGAGCATTATGTTTTACTTGGTGGAAATTTTTAGAACTTCAAGTCCAGAAGGCAGCATCTCAAGTAATCCTGAGAGAACTGCTTGATGCAAGAGGGGAAGCTGAGTTATACGGAAGTTTGGCAACAAAGGACAGGTAGTCGGAACATCAAAAGATTATTGTTAATTAGGGAAAACCAGATATCCCAAGTTAAGGAATTTAGTGCTTTTATATGCATGGGAAGATGCAAGAGTCTGGGCTCACTGAAATCATTCCTTTGATAAGTACCTCAGCATCCTGTTTTCACATCCTGAATATCCTCAGAGTTGAACATAGGGAGCGTTTGTAGCATAACGGCTGCTAGATAGCAGGTATCCTTTTCCTTCCTGAGTTTCCTCAGGCTCACTGGCTCATGTTGGAAGGCTGAAATTGCTGATGACTATAGCATCCTTCCTGAACTGACTTTAAAAAGCGTACACTCATGGCTAATTCATGTCAATGTGTAACAAAATGAATACAGTATTGTAAAGCAAAACAAACTAAAAAATAAAAATTAATTAAAAAAAAATAAAAAGCTGACTTAGAACTCAACATTCAAAAAACTAAGATCATGACATCCAGTCCCATCACTTTATTCAAATAGATGGGGAAACAATGGAAACAGTGACAGATTCTATTTTCTTGGGCTTCAAAATCAATACACATAGTGACTGCAGTAATGAAATTAAAAGATGCTTGTCCTTGGAAGAAAAGCTATGACAAACCTAGACAGCTATTAAAAAGCAGAGACATTACCTTTAAATAAAAAGCTGACTTAGAACTCAACATTC
Organism: Aepyceros melampus; assembly: GCA_006408695.1. Classification (NCBI taxonomy): domain Eukaryota; kingdom Metazoa; phylum Chordata; class Mammalia; order Artiodactyla; family Bovidae; genus Aepyceros; species Aepyceros melampus. Next base: position 94,886 of record SJXQ01004775.1, read on the forward strand.
AAAAAACTAAGATCATGACATCCAGTCCCATCACTTTATTCAAATAGATGGGGAAACAATGGAAACAGTGACAGATTCTATTTTCTTGGGCTTCAAAATCAATACACATAGTGACTGCAGTAATGAAATTAAAAGATGCTTGTCCTTGGAAGAAAAGCTATGACAAACCTAGACAGCATATTAAAAAGCAGAGACATTACCTTTCTGACAAAGGTCCGTATAGTCAAAGCTATCGTTTTTCTAGTAGTCATGTATGGATGGATGTGAGAGTTGGACCATAAAGAAAGCTGAGCGCTAAAGAATTGATGCTTTTGAACTATGGTGTTGGAGAAGACTCTTGAGAATCCCTAGGATTAGCAAGGAGATCAAACCAATCAATCCTAAAGGAAATCAGTCCTGAATATTCATTGGAAGGACTGATGCTAAAGCGGAAGCTCCAATACTTTGGCCACTTGATGCAAAGAAATGACTCCTTGGAAAAGACTCTGATGCTGGAAAAGATTAAAGGCAGGAGGAGAAGGGGAGCCAAAAGATAAGCTGATTGGATGGCATCACCGACTCGATGGACATGAGCTTGAGCAAGCTCCGGGAGTTTATGGTGTACAGGGAAGCCTGGCGTGCTGCAGTCCATCGGGTCACAAAGAGTCGGACACAAATGAGCAACTGAACTGAACAGACTGATAGCATCCTTGTTTACTGATATGGCAGAAAATATTCCATTTCTCAGAATTATTGAATATGATAGGCAATAGGTAATAATAAGTAGGCACAAGTTTTGGAGTAGAGAAAGTCAAAGTACAAATCCTGGCTCCACCAATGCATAAAATTCTCTCCTTGGCCTTTAATTTCCAACAACGTGGCTAGGCTTGCCTTTCCAATCTCACCTCCAACCCCACTCCTCTTCACTCACCATGCTCTGGCCACACAAGCTCCTTGCTATTCCTCAAACACTTCAAGCTTGTTTCCCTTTCATAATCTTATTGCTCCCCTTTGATGGAACTTCTCTTCCCTCATATCTTCATATCATTTGCTCTCTCACTTTATTCATGTCTTTTTTCAAATATCACCTCTCAGAGACATCCTCCCTGACCACTCAACTAAAATAACCCACACTTTCAGTCACTAATTATTACATTAGCCAGATTTTTTTCTTTACTATCTAAAATCATAAATTTTTTTATTTACCTAATTGTTTATTAATTATCTTCCCATTATAATCTCTATGAGAGCAGGAGTCTTAGCTGTTTTGTGTCCTGCTGTATTATCAGCAGATAGGATAACTTTGGACACATCATAGATACTTAATAAACATTTTTGAATGAATGATTAAATACATGAATGAACCAACAAAAGCTAGAATAATTCTATGCACAGCTATTTGGGGAGTACACGAAAGGTGTACCTAACCTAAATTTGCAGTTGAAATAGAGTATGACCAAAGGAAATTTCCTAAAGGAAGATAAACTATAATCTGAAGTTTTGAAGGATGAGTAGGGAAGAAGGAGAGGATTCTAGATGAAGGAAACAGAGATGTGAGGGGCAGAGGATAAGAGAATACAGCCTGGATATTCAGGAAACTGCAGGTAATCTGGGATGATTCATCAAAATGTGCACAGAAGAAAATGGCTTCTGTGTGGTTGGAGGGGTTGAGTATAGTCCCTGAAGCCTTATAAATGATTTGAGACCCAAAGCTTCTAAAAACATCCTCTTTCTAAATGCTCTCAAGGGTGATCAAAATAGTCTGGACTTTCTTTCCAGTAGATTTCCAGAAATATGAGAAGTTAACCGCAACATAGAATAAGGAAGAATTCTTTAAAATTCTGTGTGTGTGACTTGTTCATGTCCCTTCCTACATCCACTCCCCAATTAAGATCTGATAGAGATTGAGGTCAGCTGTCCTTCAGGACATCCAACAAGATCCATAATTATAAGCAGAGTCTATACAGTGAGTTCATCTCTCATAGCTACATTTAATAATGTGTTGCTATATGTGTCTTGGCAGATGCCCAACAATAAACTGATTGCAAAAGATGTCATTTCATGTATGCATGTTTCCATTGCTTTTACAGTGGCCAAGTTAAGACCCACATGTCTCTGCATTTGGAGGGGGAAATGATACGTGTTGCTTTGCAGTGGGTAAAATGGTCCAAACAAAAAACCATATCCATACCCCAAGGAGTTTGTAATCCAAAAGCAAGAGTGGACATGCTATGAAACACTGCAGAACAATACCCACACAATACATGCAGATAGAGCAGCATATGTCTATCATAGGTGGAATGCTTTGTAAAGGATCCCCAAACCATTGCTAGTCTTTGAACATTTCCCCAGTTCAAAGCACAGTATACCATCTCTTATCAGCAAACTCAGAAAAGCCAAGCAATATGCTTAAAACACACATGAGTAAAGGTCATATTCCTAAACTGTAGAAAAGGTAAAGGTCATATTCCTAAACTGTAGAAAACTAAAAAGTAAAGCTCCCTGACAAGTTAACTACTGCCATGCACATTACCATCCACCCTCAGTGGTAACATACTCTGTATTCATGTTGTCAGAGGCAAATACAGCTCATTGACTTTTCCTGATAAGATGCCACTTTGTTCTTTAGTTGTTCAGTTGTGTCCAACTATTTTGCAACTCTGTAGACTTTAGCCCTCCAGGTTCCTCTGTCCATGGGATTTTCCAGGCAATAATACTGGAATGATTTGCCATTTCCCTTTCTAGGTTATCTTCCATATTCAGGGAGCAAACCTGCACCTTCTTGTCTCCTGTGTTACAGGCAGATTCTTTTAATGCTGATCCATTGGAAAGTCCAAGATACCACTAACCAATGATTAAATGAAGATCTTCGATAAACATCTTTTGGGAACAAAAAGGAAAAAGTTAAAGAATTAATCATTTGGCTTAAGTTCATTAATAATTAAAACCCTACAGCTGTTTTTTTGTTATCCTTGTTGCTAGCATCTGCAAACAAAAAAATAGAAAGGGAACTGGGATGTGATGAAAAGAACACTGAAATGAGAGCCTGATCAGCTTTTTATTCTCAGCAAGTCACCTCATCTTTATAAGCTCCATTTTTCCTACCTGTAAAATAGGAGCAATTAATTGTGAACATCTACTTCACTAGACTGTTTAGTCTTTGTGATCCCATGGGCTGCAGTTCGCCAGTCTCCTCTGTCAGTGAGGATTCTCCAGGCAAGAACACTGGAGTGGACTGCTATGCCCTCCTCCAGGGGATCTTCCCAAACCCAGGAATTGTACCCAGGTTTCCTGAATTACAGGTGGATTCTTTACTGACTGAACCACCAGGGAAGCCCAGAAATTAGTTTGCATATACTATTAAGGCATTTTCTAAACCAGAAAGCACTGCAAGTGTTAGATCTTATTATGTATTGTCCATTGTTTCTGTGTTCTCCTAAATCCCCTTGGAAACCATTCAAGTGACCCTCTAGGCATTTTTGTTATTTTTTAAATATATTTTACTTTTTAGAATAGTTTTAGATTTACAGAAAAGTTGAGAAAATAGTACATGTACAGTTTTTAAATACTCTACACCTTATTTCCCCCTATTATTAAGTTCTTATGTTAGTATGGTTTCCAATATTGATACAGTATTATTAACTAGTTCATGCATGCTTAATTGTGTACAACTCTGCAATCTCGTGGACTATAGCCCTCCAGGAGCCTCCATATTTTCAAGAATACTGGAGTGAGTTGCCATTTCCTACACTAGATTATTAACCAGAGTTGAGAGTTTATTGATATTTTCTTTGCTTTACCTAATATCCATTTTCCTTTCCAAAATCCCATGCTGAGTATCACTTTACATTTAGTTGATATGTCTCCTGAGGCTACTCTTACATTTTCACAGATTTTCCCCATTTTTGATGACTTTAAGTGCTATAACTCAAAATGATGCCCCTGTATTGCAATTTCTCTGATATTTTTCTCATGATTAGACAGTGGTTATAGGTTTTGTGGAAGATGATAACAGAGGTAAGTTGCCATTTTCATCACATAATATCAAAGGCATATACTATCAATATGATTTACGACATTGAGGTTGCTCTCGATCACCTGGCTGTGGTAGCATCAGTCAGTTTTCTCCACTGAAAAGTTGTACTTTTTCCCCCCTTCTGTACTATATTCTTTGGGGGAAATCACCATATAAAGCCCATACTTAAGGAATAATTATGCTTCCTCTCTCTGGTCTTGTTTTTACCAAATAAAAGCAATATGTCCATGCTACAGAGCTTGCCCTTTTGCAATAGGGACTGTTACCTTTTAAGATATTTTCACAGAGCTGGTATGAAATCACTCTTTTCAGAAGAAAAACTACAGTAACAGTAGTTTTCTATTCCTTGCCTTGAAAATCACAGTTCCCATTTTTACTTCAAGATAATTTTTATTTTAAAGAAAAAAAGTTTACTTTGTTTTCTNTTGGTGGCTCAGTTGGTAAGGAATCCTCCTGCAATGCTGGAGACCTGGGTTTGATCCCTGGGTTAGGAAGATCCCCTGGAGGAGGGCGTGGCAACCCACTCCAGTATTCTTGCCTGGAGAATCCCCATAAATAAAGGAGCCTGACTGGCTACAGTGCATGGGGTCACAAAGAATAGGACATGACTGAGAGACTAAGCACACACACAACTTGTACCTGTGCTATGCTCAGTTGTGTCCAACTCTTTCAGACCCTATGGATTGTCGCCAGCCAGGCTCCCCTGTCCATGGATTTCCCAGGCAAGAATATTGGAGTGGGTTGCCATTTTCTCCTACAGGCGATCTTTCCAACCTAGGGGTCGAGCTTGCATATCTTGTGTCTCCTGCATTGCAGGTGGATTCTTTATCAGCTGAGTTATTAGAAAAGCCCATGTGTGTAAATAATGGGGATTAAAATACTATGGGACCTGGGATTTATTTATCATAAAATAATATGAGACAAAATGGGGAATTAAAATTGTTGTAATGTTTTTGTGTTGAGTTGCAGAAAAATAGAAACAGTGAACATTTTGGACTTTCTACAAAAATACACATGATTAAAGTTTAAGTGTAACTACTTTAAAAATAGGTATAGAATATATAACTTTAAAATTATAGTAGGGGTATGACAGACTTCCCTGGTGGCTCAGCAATAAAGAATCCACCTGCTAATGCAGAAGATGAGGGTTTGATCCTTGGGTGGGACCTCAACTCTGAAAAAACAAAAAAAACTTTTCTTGGTAGAAGTCTTATGGTTTTCAGAATTGATTTCCAGACTTACAACTCCAGACTCCTAACTCCCAGACTTGAATTTCTGCCTGCCAACTCAGTTTTACTGCCAGGATAATCTGCACAAATGTAGTGTTTCTCAGAAGGTAAAGAATCTGCCTACAATGCAGAAGACCTGGGTTCCATCCCTGGGTGGGGAAGATCCCCTGGACAAGGAAATGGCAACCCACTCCAACATTCTTGCCTGGGAAAATCCCATGGACAGAAGAACCTGGCTGGCTACAGTCCATGGGGTCACAAAGAGTTGGACACCACTGAGCAACTAACATTCACTCAGTGTAGAAAGAGGGAAGCACTGAGATAATTGGATTCAGACAGACAAGGATTCAAATTTTGGTTCCATTACTTAGTGACTACTAACCTCTCTTGGTGGCTTAGTGGTGAAGAGTCCACCTGCCATTTCAGGAGACATGAGTTCAAAGCCTAGTTGGGAAGATGCCCTGGAGAAGGAAATGGCAACCCACTCCAGTATGCTTGCCTGGGAAATCCCACAGGGTCGCAAAGAGTCAAAAGCGACTGAGCCACTAATGCTAACCCCCGCCCCCAGCCTCTCTAAACTTCATTTTCTGTATCTTTATCCTTGGTAATACCCACCTGGATTTTCTTAGAAGATGAAGTGATGTAGCCCATGGAAGGTGACTGAAACAGTGCCCAGCAATATAGTATGACCTCAGCCAACATTTGGCAGCATCATCTCAGGTTTAAGGAAGGGCTGTGAAAAGAGAAATACCTGGGTGTGATTCATGGGCTCACTGCTTACTAGCTAGGTGATCTTTATTTATTTTTATTTTTTTAAATCAGAGCATAATTGCTTTACAACGTTGTGCTAGTTTCTGCTGTACAACCATGTAAATCACCTGTAAGTATACATATATCCCCTCCCTCTTGAGTCTCCCTCCTAACGCCATCCGTACCACCCCTCTAGGTCTTCACAGAGCACTAAACTGAGCTCCCTATTCTATACAGCAGCTTCCCACATAGCTAGGCGGTCTTAAGTGAGTTACCTAACCACTAAAATCTCCCTTTCTTGGTCAAAAGGGGATGAGAATAATGGTGTATAGATAATAGGCTTGCTTTGAGGATTAAATGAGAGGTTGGTGTAAAATTTTCTACGCGGTATCTGACAGAGAATAATATAATTATAAAAGCGGTGGTTTTCCTTTCTCTTTCTTCCTGGCAGACCAAGTTTATCATGTAAGTAACAAAGTCTGTTTCTTTTCTGGTGACCTTATTTCCATGAATAAAATCATCATCACTTCAGACACCTGTGATGGGAACTTTGACATTTCCTCCCTTGCTACTTCCACTGCCAAAGCCAATCTGTTGATGAGTTGCTACGTCTTCTACAAGCTGAACTGTCTATTCTTACTGTCATTTTCCCATCTACCTCCTCCCACCACTGACTTGCATCAAGGCTCTTCTTAGTTCTGGTTGTCGAGTATTAGTCTTGAATTAGTCCTCATGCATCCTTTCTGTCTCCTCCAAACCATCATGAAATCACTGATGGAATAATCTCCCTGATAAGTCAGAAAGAAAGAAACAAATATCATATATTAACACATACCTGTTGAATCTGGAAAAACAGTTTGCAGATGAATCTATTTGCAAAGCAGAAATAGAGATACAGGTATAGAGAGCAAATATATAGATACCAAGGGGGAAAAGGGAAGGGTGGGATGAATTGGGAGATCGGGATTGACATCTACAAGCTACTACGTTATAACATAGATAGCTAACGAGAACCTACTGTATGGCACAGGGAACTCTACTCAATGCTCTGTGGTGACAAAGAGGGGCTAAATACCTGTTGAATCTGGAAAAACGGTTTGCAGATGAATCTATTTGCAAAGCAGAAATAGAGATACACGTATAGAGAGCAAATATATAGATACCAAGGGGGAAAAGGGAAGCGTGGGATGAATTGGGAGATCGGGATTGACATCTACAAGCTACTACGTTATAACATAGATAGCTAACGAGAACCTACTGTATGGCACAGGGAACTCTACTCAATGCTCTGTGGTGACAAAGAGGGGCTATATGTACACACAAAGCTGCATCATTTTGCTGTGCAGCAGACACTAGCACACCACTGCAGAGCAACTAAACTCCAATGATAAAAAAGAATAATTCTGATCATATCACTTTTATTCATTTATTTATGCACTCACTGTCTTTTTCCCCCCCATAAACAATTATTGGTGGCTGCATTACCCCAGGATTTTAGGTGAGTAGTGCAGACAAAGACACAAATAGACACAAACCCTGTCCTCCAGACACTCTAAAGCAGGAACTGTGTGCCTTTGTTCATTCAAAAAAAATTTATTTTCAATTGGAGGATAATTGATTTACAATGTTGTGTTGATTTATGCCATATGACAACCTGAATCAGCCGTTAAGTATACATATTTTCCTTCCCTCTTGACTTCCCTTCCACTCCCCACACCATCCCAGCCCTCTAGGTCATCACAGAGCACGCTCCTTGTGCTATAGAGCAGCTTCCCACTAACTATTTTACATATGGTAATGTATATGTTTCAACACTATGCTCTCAATTTGTCCCACCCTCCTTCCCCCGCTGTGTCCACAAATCTGTTCTCTATGCCTGTGTCTCTATTCCTGCTCTGTAAATAGATTTCTTTGTTCATTTTTGTAGCCAACGTCTTAACTGGATATAAAAGATATATACCCCATCTTCAATAAATGCATAAATAAAAATGATCCTTTTTTTATATATTATTTTCTCCTACAGTACCAGGCACTGTTCTACATTCTTTATCAATTAGCTACTCGGAACAACCCAATGTTGATGGGTCTGTTTCACACATAAGGAAACGGAGCAAGGAGATTAATAAAATCAAATGGGGTTCCACAGAAAGTGGGTGGCAGAACTGAGCCACACAGTCTGAATATGGAGCCTGTACTCTTTTTAAAAAAATTATTTATTTATTTGGCTGCCTCAGGCCTTAATTGCAGTACTTGGAATTTTTGTTGCATCATATGGGATCTTTTGCTGTGGTGCGTGGACTCTCTAGTTGCCTCTCAGACTTAGTTGCTCCAAGGCATGTGGGATCTTACTGACCAGGAATCAAGGGATCAACCAGGGATCAAACCCAAGCTTCCTGCATTGCAAGGCAGATCCTTTATCACTGGACCATCATCAGGAAAGTCTCTAGAGCCTGTACTCTTAATCTCTTTAATTTAAAAAATCAAGAGTGAATTAATGAATTTACAGTTGAATGAAGGAAACAGACTCAAGAGGCATTTATCAACTTATGCTGAAATGGGCATAATAGCAAATTATCCTGAGAATTGCAAGACTGCTTAGTATATGCAATGCCAAGCACTTCAGAGACTCAGTGATGGAAAGAACTCAAACCTTCACTTACAAAAGTTTGGTGGGAACTCCTTTTTCTTTGAGATATTCAAGCAAGCTTTGGAAATATCTGGTGCAGGTACTAAGAACTGTGCTGAAAATCATGGGCTTTGGAAAGGGCTTGGGGGCATCACCTTTGGACTAAGTTGAACTAGGTAGCCAAGTGTGGTTATTGGATTCTGGGCTGGAAATTGAGCCAAGTAGACTCTCCCAGTTCTCTGAGAACATAGCAGCTCTAATACCCGCTGGCATTCTCTCCAAGTTCTTTCTCTCTTTCTCCTCCTCCCTCTCTCTTTTCTTGTCCCCAGATACACTTATGAGGCTATCTTTCTTCTTCTTGACATTATCACAGGGGCATGAGGAAACATGGTTCCATTCCCTCCCTGCTGATGGACAATAAAGATGCTGGCTCTGCTTCCAGGAAAGGACAACAATGATGAAGTTAGATCAGAACAGAAAGGTGCTCATTAAGGCAAAGGTATACAGCCTCCTGGCCCAAAGAAGGAAAGCTGGGGTGGAGGATAAATTGTAGGAACGGAGGGAATATTTATGATTTCTGGGCCAATAAGAAGTCAATTCCCAAGGCTCCTTGTTAGATAAATTGTTAAATTTCACCTCTGTTCCCTGAATAGTTTGACTTCCTTGGGGGGGCTGGAACATGGCAGTAAGAAGGTTGTATTGAGTATATTAGGTCTTCAGGAGGTAACTTGGAGCAAGTTGTGTTTCCCAACTTGCTCTGCACCCTGTCCTCTGGGAACAAACTTTCCTAGTCTCCCAGACTCTGTCTCCCAAGGCCCAGGGCTTCTCATAGAGGAAGTTTCCATTTTTTCTTTGAAGTCAGTCTTCCTTTCCTCATCACTCTAAGAATCAAAAACAGGGCTTCCCTGGTGGCTCAGTGGTAAAGAATCCACCTGTCAATGCGGGAGACACTGGTCTTCCGGGTCTGGAAAGATCCCACACGCCATGGAGAGACTAAGCCTGTAAGCCACAACTATTGAGGTTGTGCTGTAGAACCCAGGAGCCACAACTATGAAGCTTGCACGCCCTAGAGCTTGTGCTCCACAATAAGAGAAGCTCAGCAATGAGAAGCCTGCACACCACAACTAGAGAATAGCCCCTGCTTGCCACAACTAGACAAAAGCCCGCACAGCAATGAAGACTCAGCACAGCCAAAAATAAAAACAACTCACTAAATAAGGGGGTTTCTCTTGTAGCTCAGTCAGTAAAGAATCTGCCTGCAATGCAGGATACCTGGGTTCGATGCTTGGGTCAGGAAGATCCCCTGGAGAAGGAAATGACAACGCACTCCAGTATTCCTGCCTGGGGAGTCCCATGGACAAAGGAGCCTGGCAGGCTACAGTTCATGAGGTTGCAAAGAGTTGGAACTACTGAGTGACTAAAGCTAAATAAAAAATTTTAAAAATCTTTATTTAAAACAAGCAAGTAAAAGTCTCTCTACATCCACGCAGTGATGTAATACAAAGATACAAGGCTGCTTCCAACACCACTTAACTTCAAGAGGGAAACTCTGTAAAGACACCATTTCTCCCTTCCAGTTCTGCCAATGGAGGAAGCAGAATTTAACTTGATCGGCATACATAGAAAGGGGTTGGCTGAATGGGTCTGCAGAAAGATCTTCGATCTGAATATTGGTCCCAAGATAGTATCAGTAAGGTGTTTCTCCCTTTGCATTTTTAAGAATTCAGATTCATGAAGTTTTTGTTAGATTTTTGGGTCTTGTGTCCACTTAATAAATATCCATAAAACTGACTGGTACATTAAGTGCCAGTTTTAAAAGCCTTTTGTTATAGAAATAACCAATTGCAGACAAAAATAGATTCAGTTCAGTTCAGTCGCTCAGTTGTGTCCGACTCTTTGCGACCATAGCACTAAAAGATGATGCTGTGAAAGTGCTGCACTCAATATGCCAGCAAATACAGAAACCTCAGCAGTGGCCACAGAACTGGAAAAGGTCAGTTTTCACTCCAATCCCAAAGAAAGACAATGCCAAAGAATGCTCAAACTACCACACAATTGCACTCATCTCACACGCTGGTAAAGTAATGCTCAAAATTCTCCAAGCCAGGCTTCAGCAATACGTGAATCATGAACTTCCAGATGTTCAAGCTGGTTTTAGAAAAGGCAGAGGAACCAGAGATCAAATTGCCAACATCTGCTGGATCATGGAAAAAGCAAGAGAGTTCCAGAAAAACATCTATTTCTGCTTTATTGACTATGCCAAAGCCTTTGACTGTGTGGATCACAATAAACTGTGAAAAATTCTGAAAGAGATGGGAATACCAGACCACCTAACCTGCCTCTTGAGAAACCTGTCTGCAGGTCAGGAAGCAACAACTAGAACTGGACATGGAACAACAGACTGGTTCCAAATAGGAAAAGGAGTACGTCAAGGCTGTATACTGTCACTGCTTATTTAACTTATATACAGAGTACATCATGAGAAGTGCTAGGCTGGATGAAGCACAAGCTGGAATCAAGATTGCTGGGAGAAATATCAATAACCTCAGATATGCAGATGACACCACCCTTATGGAAAAAGTGAAGAAGAACTAAAGAGCTTCTTGATGAAAGTGAAAGAGGAGAGTGAAAAAGTTGGCTTAAAGCTCAACATTCAGAAAACGAAGATCATGGCATCTGTTCCCATCACTTCATGGCAAATAGATGGGGAAACAGTGGAAACAGTGGCTGACTATTTTTTTGGGCTCAAAAATCACTGCAAATGGTTATTGCAGCCATGAAATTAAAAGACATTTACTCCTTGGAAGGAAAGTTATGACCAACCTAGATGGCATTTTAAAAAGCAGAGACATTATTTTGTCAACAAATGTCTGTCTAGTCAAGGCTATGGTTTTTCCAGTAGTCATGTATGGATGTGAGTGTTGGACTATAAAAAAAACTGAGGACTGAAGAATTGATGCTTTTGAACTGTGGTGTTGAAGAAGACTCTTGAGAGTCCCTTGGACTGTAAGGAGATCCAACCAGTCAATGCTAAAGGAAATCAGTCTTGAATATTCATTGGAAGGACTGATGCTGAAGCTGAAACTCCAATACTCTGGCCACCTGATGTGAAGAAGCGACTCACTGGAAACGACCCTGAAGCTGGGAAAGATTGAAGGCAGGAGCAGAAGGGGATGACAGTCGATGAGATGGCTGGATGTTTGAGTAGGCTCTGGGAGATGGTGATGGACTGGGCAGCCTGGTGTGCTGCAGTCCATGGGGTTGCAAAGAGTTGGACACGACTGACTGACTGCACTGGACTGAACACATTTACTACACAGCATATAGTATCAACGCATGGGTATACTTTGGAGTACACATTTACTACACATTGGTACAAGAGTCATTCTCCTGACAAAACTTCTGTGTACACCCACTCACTCAAATATTTCTAAGCAAATATTTCCAGCCCCTAATGTGGGCTTAATACAGTGCAATGTGAACTATGAGGAGGCATAAACAAAATAGTACCTACACTTAAAAACAGAATTTTGCATTTTCTAGAGTATTTCCATATTGATTATCTCATTTGATTTTCTACAAAGGCCAAGAGAGGCAAGGAGGATAATTATTACTATATACATATTCCAAATGAGAAACCTGCAGTCTAGAAGTCTAAGTCACTTACCAATTATGGTGGGACCTCAATAAAATACCTAAGGGTTTGATTATACCATTTAATAACTCTTCCTTTGTACTCCAGGGAGAACCAAACATTTTTAGTGGTAAATTGCCTCACAGGCTGCATAAGTATTTCTTCCGAATGTTTCTTCCTTACAGAATTTAAGGCAGGTCAGTAATTAAAAGTACTATGGATCTAAATGGAACCATTTCGTTCCTATAGCTTGCAGTTCCTAGACCTGTCATGCTTCAAACCACAATCTATTATTTGAGGATGAGTGGTAAGAATCCAGGGACCTCAATAAAATACCTAAGGGTTTGATTATACCATTTAATAACTCTTCCTTTGTACTCCAGGGAGAACCAAACATTTTTAGTGGTAAATTGCCTCACAGGCTGCATAAGAGTATTTCTTCCGAATGTTTCTTCCTTACAGAATTTAAGGCAGGTCAGTAATTAAAAGTACTATGGATCTAAATGGAACCATTTTGTTCCTATAGCTTGCAGTTCCTAGACCTGTCATGCTTCAAACCACAATCTATTATTTGAGGATGAGTGGTAAGAATCCTTTGAATTTGTGGAGTTTGGAAGACAGCTATGGTACACAGTCCCTCCTTCCCCTTTCTACTTCCATTGTCCCAGTTCAGATCATTATTCTATTACATCAACAGTCTGTCACAATTATTATCTTTCGGTCTCCCCTCCCACACACCTGTCCATTTACATGCTGTTGCCAGGTAAATCTGGAGTACAATTATATTTCAGTCATAATGCTCCTCAGAAAACATACATGGCTACCTGTAGCCTACTGGGTTAAGTCCTAACTGGTTCAGTTCAGTTCAGTTCAGTTGCTCAGTCGTGTCCGACTCTTTGTGACCCCATGAATCACAGCACGCCAGGCCTCCCTGTCCATCACCAACTCCTGGAATTCACTCAGACTCACGCCCATCGAGTCTGTGATGCCATCCAGCCATCTCATCCTCTGTCGTCCCCTTCTCCTCCTGCCCTCAATCCCTCCCAGTATCAGAGTCTTTTCCAATGAGTCAACTCTTTGCATGAAGTGGCCAAAGTACTGGAGTTTCAGCTTTAGCATCATTCCTTCCAAAGAAATGCCAGGGCTGATCTCCTTCAGAATGGACTGGTTGGATCTCCTTGCAGAAGCCCGTCCATAAACCAAGCACAACTTATCTTTCCATCCTTCACTCAATCTACAAGGAAAGTATATAATTTGCTGCTTCTGTACACACTCATCTCTTTCTTTTGTGCCTTTCCTGTTATTCTTTCTACCTGGAACACTCACCTTCTTCTGGAAACTTTACTAACTCTTTCAACATAAATACCACTGAAGTCTTTATTGTAAGCTCTCCCTTGCAGTATCAGCTAGGCATAATTACAACTAACTTTGTACCCACAGAAAACTTCCTCAGAATCTCTTCCCTGAAACTTATAAAGTAGCAAGTATTTTATGGACAGATAAGCATATGGAATTAGGTTTAAATCCTGACCTGGTTAAATGGGCAAATAATTTAACTTCTCCAAGCATCCATTTTGTTATCTGCTGCTACTGCTAAGTCGCTTCAGTCGTGTCCGACTCTGTGCGACCCCACAGACAGCAGCCCACCAGGCTCCCCTGTCCCTGAGATTCTCCAGGCAAGAACACTGGAGTGGGTTGCCATTTCCTTCTCCAATGCATGAAAGTGAAAAGTGAAAGTGAAGTCGCTCAGTCGTGTCCGACTCTTAGCGACCCCATGGACTGCAGCCTACCAGGCTCCTCTGCCCATGGGATTTTCCAGGCAAGAATACTAGAGTGGGGTGCCATTGGTTTTTGTAAATATTAGTGATTATCCATACAAATACCTTGGCAATTCTCAGCATATATTAAGAATTAGCAATAACTGTCTGTTCTTATTTTTAGATTCTGCTTTACATTGTCATTATGTCTGTCCATGTTGTTTAAATGTCTGTACACTATCTGCTTTCAGGAAGGCTGGGACCATACTAGTTACTTTTATTTTTCATCTTTGTATCACATAGGTCTTGATACAAAAGAAAACGTCTGTTAGTGCTGATCATCGCCTTCATTGTGCACCTACCTCATCAATGGGGAATCATGGACAATATCCATACTGATGAATTACAATTCCCTAATTTCATGCCATTGGTTTCTGTAAATATTAGTGATTATCCATACAAATACCTTTGGCAATTCTCAGCATATATTAAGAATTAGCAATAAATGTCTGCTCTTATTTTTAGATTCTGCTTTACATTGTAATTATGTCTGTCCATGTTGTTTAAATGTCTGTACACTATCTGCTTTCAGGAAGGCTGGGACCATACTAGTTACTTTTATTTTTCATCTTTGTATCACATAGGTCTTGATACAAAAGAAAACGTCTGTTAGTGCTGATCATCGCCTTCATTGTGCACCTACCTCATCAATGGAGAATCATGGACAATATCCATACTGATGAATTACAATTCCCTAATTTCCCTCAGTCCCCTGGAGTAGGAAATGGCAACCCACTCCAGTATTCTTGCCCAGAAAATCCCATGGACAGAGGAGCCTGGCAGGCTACAGTCCATGGGGTCACAACCGAGCAACTGAGCACAGCACATAGTACCCCTTAGTAGTAATGTCATGGAATACACTTCTCTTCAGTTTCAGAATAAGAAAAACAGTAGGCTTAGTTTATGAATTTTCCAATTACAGCTTCTTAATTAAAATTTGGTGGTGTAAGAAATTCTAAGAAAGCTTAAATGCAATTAATATAGCCCAGGAAATCAAGCATTTCTATAGCATTGTAGCCTATAAAAATGGAGCAGGGCTAGAAAATTGTATGCTGTATTTCTTGTATCACTGGCTCTGCTTTTATGTATCCAGGCCGTGCCCAACCATGGAGAACACGCAATGGTAAACACAAAGGTTGCAAAGCTGACTGCACCCAAACTAAACTGGGATAAGTCTCAAACATCACAAATAAACTCTCTGTTGGACTGAAAAGAAATGGGGTGTCATAAAGATTTAGGGAGGAGATTAGATGATGTAATTGCAACCCTCTCTGTGGAGGAACTATGAGAACATTCTTAATAATATTTTATATAATTATATAAATTGTATGCAATTATGTTACATTATATAATATCCATAGAAATATAGAGGACATTCTTAAGATTATGTAAGCTACATATAATTCTGTGTGTGTACACACACACAATCATGTCCAACTCTTTGTGAACCCATGGACTATATAGCCTGCCAGGCTCCTGTTTTCATGGAATTCTCCAGGCAAGAAATACTGGAATGGGTTGTCATTTCCTTCTCCAAGGGATCTTCCTTACTCAGGGATCAAATCCATGTCTCCTGCATTGGCAGGTGGATTATTTACCACTGAGCCACTTAGGACTTAGCCTATATATATATATATGTATACACACACACACACACAAATATAAGTATATAACACTAATTATAAATAATGTGTATTTATCAGTATTTATCAGTATCAGTATCAGTTCAGTTGCTCAGTTGTGTCCAACTCTTTGCGACCCCATGAACCGCAGCAAGCCAGGCCTCCCTGTCCATCACCAATTGCTGGAGTCCACCCAAACCCATGTCCACTGAGTTGGTGATGCCATTCAACCATCTCATCCTCCATCGTCCCCTTCTCCTGCTGCCTCCAATCTTTCCCAGTCTTTCAAATGAGTCAGCTCTTCACATCAAGTGGCCAAAGTATTAGAGCTTCAGTCCTTCCAATGAATGCTCAGGACTGATCTCCTTTAGGATGGACTGGGGTTATACACATATTTAATATGAAAATTAATTATACACTATTTGTGACTATATATATGGTTGAAAGTGAAAGTCACTCAGTCCTGTGATTCTCCAGGCCAGAATATTGGACTGGGTAGCCTATCCCTTCTCCAGCTGATCTTTCTGACCCAGGGATCAAATCCAGGTCTCTGGCATCACAGGAAGATTCTTTACCAACTGAGCCACCAGGGAAGCCCCATATATGGTTATATACAAACATACAATATAGCATCATTGAAAGAATATTGTCATTGCTAGTTTTCTGAGTTTTTTTTTAGCTTTAGAAATGATATATCTCACAGAGGACAAATGATTGGCCTAATGAAATAAAGTGTTTAAGAAATAAGACAGTAGTATCCAGCACTGTTTTTTAAGTTGGGATAAGAGTTTTGTTCTACAATGTGGTAGAAAAAGAACTTTCTGATACTTAATGGGCATTTACATATCCAGGAATTTTTTACAACCAGCTCTTTGGGAAGTAACTAAACCTCCTTATTTGGGGATGAGCTTTCACATGCAAAAGCCTCTAAAATATTTACAATTATATGTTTTCTTTTCATTCTCAAATACTTCTGGGTCACTCTAACTGCAGTGTGAAACACAGACCAGAGATGAAAATCTATAGGCAGGAATACTTGTTAGGAGGTTACAAAGGTGATCCAAGTGAGAGGTGAAGGTGGCCAGATCTGTGGTAGGACAGTCAATGGGACAAAATTATGACACGGTTGGGCCACACGATTTAACCTCAAACCTAAAGGACTCTGAAATTTAGGCTGCTGCTTTATGTTAGTCTTCCCACTGTGCAGGAGATCAGTGGCTCTTAAAAATATTATGTACATCTAATCTGGAATTATTTTAATGCTTTTCTGGTCCCAGGGAAATATGGAAGCGACAGGATATATCAAAGACTGAGGGGACTCAAGTTCTCAACACTTCCTTTCCCTGCGTCACAGTAATACTCATACAGGCCTAAAATTAAAGACAGAGAGAAGCAGGGACTGGAGACTTTTCAGGCAGAAAAATAAAAAACTGATACAGGTTGGGCATGAGGCAGGGAGAGAAAAAGTGTAGATGAAGATTTCACCAAGTTGCCAGCTTGGGCAAGCAGGTAGATGATGATACCATTTATTGAGACACAGAACAGAAAAGGGAGAGTAGGCTTTGGAGTTGATGAAGATACTAAATTCACTTTTGAACAATTTAAGTTTGAAGTAGGGCAGGAAAATACACATGAGCTGAAGGCAGTTAGGCTTTCTGAGTTTAAAACTCAGGAAGGAGTTTCTGTTGTATTAAGAGTCATCAGCATATAAATGTTGAATGAGATTTCCACAGGAAAATTATGTAAGTATAGAAGAGAACAGAACCCTCAATAAAATAAACATTTGATCTTCAGGCAGAGAAAGGGATGCCTGTAAAAGGAACGACCAGGGACATGGGGAATTGGGTGTCACTGAGGTCAAAAGAAAAAAGAACTTCAAAAAGGAGGAAGTCATCAATGGTGCTCAATGTTGCTGAGATTTCAAGTAAGTTGAGTTCTAGGAAGTTTCCATTTGTTTTACTGGGGGAAAAAAAAAAAAGCATATATGACTTTCAGTAGAAGAAGTTCCAGTAGTGTCATGGGACTGGGACAGCTTTTTGTATATGAAAAGTGTCTCTGGGAATTCCTGGTGGTAGAGTGGTTAGGACTCCATGGACTGCATGGGGCACAGGTTCCATCCCTGGCCCTGGCTGGGGAACTAAGATCCCATGTGCCTCACATTGGAACCAGAAAACAAGAAAAGAGAAACGTCTTATTAAACATACTCTTCTGTAATTAAGAAGTCTGGCTGTAAAGGGAAGGATAAGGATATGAAATAGAAGAAAGTTTTTAAACTTCTTCCTTCCTCTGTTTCTGATATATTCTGTGTTCTTTTATTTATGGTTCACTAATATAGGAATGAGTTGGCTTGTAATGGCAAAGAAGAACTTTTTTTTTTTAACAAACAGCTGACACACTGCCTTGGCATAGTTCTAGTTCTGGGATTTTATATTAGGCATCCAGTGACCAAGAATAGGAAAATTTTTACATTAACCCTCCTGCTGACTTCTTAGGAGTTAAAAAAAAAAATCAAAACTTACATATATTCCTTCCTTTGGCTATACTATACTCAGCAATCTAGTCACTGGAATTTGCCTCCACTCATCTACAGGCAATGAAGAAGTTCTTTAATAGATTTCCATATTGAGTCATAATATTTTATTAATCCTTAGAAAATAAGAATAGAGAATAAAAATGTTAGCAATGAAAATTTTAATGGTTTTAATTAGAATTTTTTGGGTTTTCAAAATATGTGTTGAAAGAGATTTGGAAAAACTAGTGTACCATCTCTCACTTTTATGGAAAATTCCATGAATCTAGATATTGGAATTATGAAAAATATTCTGCTTAAAGAAACATTTTCTTCTTCAGAAGATAAAGCGGCTTTTATCTCATCAATATGAGGAAATATATAAAATTATATTTTCAATTCTCATGGTCTATAAACTATAATTAGAGTTACATGAAATATTTTAGAAACTGATTTTTTATTGGAACATAATTGCTTTACAACGTTAGTGTCTGCTGTACAACATGAATCAGCCATATGTATGCATATATCCCCTCCCTTTAGGACCTTCCTCCCAAGCCCCCATCCCACCCATCTAGATCATAATAGAGCACTGAGCTGAGCTCCCTGTGCTATTTAGCTGCTTCCCACTAGCTATCTATATTACACATGGTAGTGTATATTGTCAATGCTACACTCTCAATTCATCCCACCCTTTGGTCTTCCCCTCCTGTGTCCACAAATCTGCTCTCCACATCTGCATCTCTAGTCTGGCTCTGCTCACACCGATCAGAATGGCCATCATCAGAAAGATCTACAAGCAATAAATGCTGGAGAGGGTGTGGAGAAAAGGCAACCCTCTTATCCTGGGAATGTAAACTGATAGAGCCACTGTGGAGAACAATATGAAGATCCCTTAAAAAACTGAAAAATAGAACTGTCATATGACCCAGCAGTCCCACAACTGAGCATATACAGTGGGAAAACCATAACTCGAAAAGATACAGGGACCCCAATGTTCACTGCAGCTCTGTCCACAACAGCCAGGACATGGAAGCAACCTAGATGTCTACACAGAAGCAACCTAGATGTCTACTACTAAGTGAATGGATAAATAAGATGTGATACATATATACACTGGACTATTACTTGGCCATTACAAAGGAATGAAATTGAGTCATTTGTATTGATGTGGATGAATTTAGAGCCTGTAATACAGAATGCAGTAAGTAAGCAAGAGGAAAACAAATATCATATATTAATGCATGTATATGAAATCTAGAAAATGGTACTGATATAGAAACTGCTTATTTTTCATATCATGAACAAAAAAATATTTCACAGAACCAAATATTTAGCTACCAATCTCATTATAATAATACCACACAAAATAAAAACTACTTTTGGATGTCAGCTATCAGAATAATAGCACTTAATTTCTGTAAAGGACTTTAAAACTCAACAGGACTGTTGAGATCTGATATCTCATTCAAGCCTTAGAATGAGCCTATGAATTAATCAAGGCAAGTATAATTATTGTCACTTAATAGAAAACAAAACTGAAGTTCAGTGTTATTTGTAGTTTGTCTTGCCTCACTGGATTTAGTAAGAGATAGGTTGACTTAGGACTCAGTCTCCTAATTACTAAACCAATATTTTCCACTATATGTCAACAGTAAGCATCAAACATTGTTAGAAACAGTGGAAGAAACACCTAGAGGTGTTTACAGCTGGGCTGGGAAGATCAGATATGTAAAACATTAGTGGCCAATACAAACAACATACAATCAAGTGCTAAATATACTTCATTCTACAAAAATCTGACATTTTTAACTGGTGTCACAGTTTTACAAGGTCTCTTCCTGTGATCAGCATGGCTACTGTGATGGTTAATTTTATGGATCAATTTCACTGGGCTAAGGAATACCCAGATAGCTGGTAAAATATTATTTCCGGTGTGTCTTCAGAAAAGATTAACATTTAAATTGAGTAGGAGAGATTGAATAAAGCAGATGGACTTCATCAATGTGGGCAGGCATCGTCCAGTCCACTAAGGGCTTGAATAGAACCAAAACATGGAGAAGGGTAAATCTGCTCCTTCTGTCTGAGTTGAGACATCTCCTGCCCTTGGACATTCACTGCTCTGGTTCTTGGACCTTAAGACACAGGTGGAATTACACTAGCAATTTTTCTGGGTCTCCAGCTTACAGACAGCAGATCTTGGGACATCTATGCTTCCATAACTAAGTCAATTCTCTAATAAATCTCCTCTTATCACCAATTATCTGTCTATCTGTCATCCCCTTCTATTATTTATCTGATCTATCCTATTGGTTTTGTTTTTCTGGAGAACACTAATGCAGCTCCTAATGCCTTCTGCTAATAAACACTCCTTAAAAAAAAAAAAAGAGGTCTGCAAAACATAATCAGATTATTTAAATTTCATGGTACCTGAAAACATACATCCTAAATAAGAAGAAACAAAATATGGATCTATGATGTGAAATGGAGAACTGAATCACTGCCAATGTATGCTTATGTTTTCCCAAAGTCAAGAGTGTTTGAAAAGTCTTAAAAATGATACAAGTAAACTTCATTTGTCTGAAGTTTTTTCTATCTATTGATCTCATCTAATCTAGAAATAACATATTACAAATGCTTCTGATTATTGGTAGTTTAATCCAAATAGTATTCAGTGTGACATGACCACAGGAGCCTGTCTTAAGCTTATTCATGCTAACCATGTTTTATTAAGGATTATCTCTTAATTATTAATATATAAGAGAGTATAGACTGTAGTAACATGCTAAGTATTTTAGGAGGGGGTGTGAGGAAGGTGAGATACAAGAGAAATACAAGTCATTGTCCCCACTATCAAGGGGGAAACAAAACATGATTCAACCAGAAAAGGAAAGGCATTAATTATAACAAAAGTTCAGAGAAGGAATATAGTCCAGAGACTGATCACTGTGTAATAGAGCAGTTAGAAAATGCCTCAGAGAGGAAGTAGGATGTAGTCTGGACCTTAAGACATAAACAGAATTTGCTTAAATATAGGGGAAAAAGGAAAATATTCCAGTTACATAAAAATGGATGAATGAAACTTGAAATGTGTGGGAGGTCAGACAGTAGAACTTTCTAAGCAGAGAAAACCCTAGAAATAGAAATATTTTAATACATTTTATTACATTTGAGCACATGAAGCATGACAGAAACTTTAGAGGCAGCTCCCCTGGTGGCTCAGATGGCAAAGAGTCTCCTTTCAATGCAGGAAACCCGAGTTCGATCCCTGGGTCAGGAAGATCCCCTGGAGAAGGAAATGGCAATCACTCCAGTACTCTTGCCTGGAAAATCTCATGGACAAAGGAGCCTGGCAAGCTACAGTCCATGGGGTCACAAAGAGTCGGACACAACTGAGTGACCTCAATTATTACTTATTATTCCTATTTGTGTGTTTATGTGTTTTTCTTATGAAGCATGCATGACCCAGAGAAGTCTGATGAACTAATCAATATCCTATTGTAAGTGGTATAAACATACAGGTCAAGCCAATTTCACCATCTAGTTCAGTTCTTCCTGCTATATAATGCTATCTCTATTACATAAAAACAATGCCCTGAGCTATCACAAAATTTCAGCAAATCCAGCCCTGCAATTTAAAACAAAATAACACAAAAGCAAAATAGGGATGGATACATATTCTCTTTGCTTTCCATAAATAGAGCTTCATTGGAAAGATAAAGTCTAGTGATGTAGGTGCCTTATAGTTTATAGTGAACCAAGGTAAATGTAATTCCAAGAGCATTCTGGGCCATCAGTATATCAGGAATAGAGTTAAGAATACCCCAAGTTTATTAGCGTGCACACTCTACTTGTTCACATTGAATCACCACACTCACAGACTGCAGAGGATCCTTGATATGGTCACACAACTAAATGTCAAGAGACCAGTTACCCTGAACCTCATTAACCTTCACCATTTCCTGTCTTTTACACACCATAGATGTCTACATTAGTCGTTTTTCAGATTTTCTGTTTCCAGACTTCATAAAAGAAGAATTTGCAAATAAGTTTTTATCATCATGAACAATACTATTGCTAAAGGGCATATGTGAAGTTTTATGATGGTTTAGCACATTAATATTTTACAATCAGGCTTTAACATGCTTTTATCTTTTTTACACAAGATTAATATCCTGCTTGAATTAGTTTTATTACATGCATTTTCAATTTTCACTAAGCTGATTTTCCTGCACTAGATTTTAAGTTTTCTTCCTTGCAACTTTTTTCCTTCTCATTTGTAGAATTTAATACATTTTATCCATCTTAATTTTTTTTTCTCACAATATGCAAAGATTTTCCTGTTACACTGCCATCTGCAATGCAGCTCCATTAGTTAATCACACTGTTTGGTATTAAATCTTTCATTCTGTTACAACATTTACAGTTTTGTTCTTTCTGAAGCCTGTACACTTACTGCCTTGTCCATCAAGTCTAGGCAAGAAGGTAGATTTAGTAAGTAATGAATTGGATAAATACAGATGATCTAATCAAGTAATTCAGGATCATATTTTTACTTTATGGCAGGTTAGCCCTTCTATCAAAGATTGCCAAAACTGACATCTTATATCTTATTTTGGAACAATTTTAAAATACCAAGAAATATTTTAAAGATTAAAAAGTAAGTATACCTTGAAATTAGTGCTTCTCATTCTAAAAAGTCTTGTTATCTCCAATATCCATTTTATTGAATGGCAGGGTGTAGGAATAGTCTCTCAGTCTGGTCTACATTTTGGTAGATGAGAATGTGAAAATCAAGTTTGGGGTCTCAGTGGAGACTGAAAATCTACTCTTGATTGAATCTCAGTCTAGCCAGAAACTAAGGATAATAGACAAGACAGAACAATTTATGAGTCAAATAACAATGGCAGAGAATGACTTTTGGAGTAAACTAGTTAAAGTGATATGGATAGGGCTTCTTAAGTGGCGCAGTGGTAAAGAATCTGCCTAGCACTGCAGGAAATGAGGGTTCAATCCCTGGGTCTGGAAGAACCCCTGGAGTAGAAACTAGCAACCCACTCCAGTACACTTGGATTAAAGATTTAGGGAGCATGGCTCCACCCATCCGAACAAGACCCAGTTTCCCTGCTCAGTCAGTTTCTGCCATCGGGAAGCCTCCTTAAGCCTCTTATCCTTATCCCTTATCAGAGGACAGAGAGAATGAAAACCACCATCACAGAAAACTAATCAAACTGACCTAAATTAAATCCCTTATGACTATACAGTGGAAGTGAGAAATAGATTTAAGGGACTAGATCTGATAGATAGAGTGCCTGATGAACTATGGACAGAGGTTTGTGACATCGTACTGAGACAGGAAGAAAGACCATCCTCAAGAAAAATAAATGCAAAAAAGCAAAACGGCTATCTGAAGAGGCCTTACAAACAGCTGTGAAAAGAAGAGAAGTGAAAAGCAAAGGAGAAAAGGAAAGATACAAGCATCTGAATGCAGAGTTCCAAAGAATAGCAAGGAGAGATAAGAAAGCCTTCCTCAGGGATCAATGCAAAAAAACAGAGGGAAAAAATAGAATGGGAAAGACTAGAGACCTCTTCAAGAAATTGAGATACCAAGGGAACATTTCATGCAAAGATGGGCTCAATAAAGGACAGAAATGGTATGGACCTAACAGAAGCAGAAGATATTAAGAAGAGGTGGCAAGAATACACAGAACTGTACAAAAAAGATCTTCATGACGAAGATAATCACGATGGTGTGATCACTCACACTCACCTAGAGCCACACATCCTGGAGTCTGAAGTCAAGTGGGCCTTAGGAAGCACCAATAATAACAAAGCTAGTGGAGGTGATGGAATTCCAGTTGAGCTATTTCAAATCCTGAAAGATGATGCTGTGAAAGTGCTGCACTCAATATGCCAGCAAATTTGGAAAACTCAGCAGTGGCCACAGGACTGGAAAAGGTCAGTTTTAATTCCAATCCCTAAGAAAGGCAATGCCAAAGAATGCTCAAATTACTGCACAATTGCACTCATCTCACATGCTAGTAAAGTAATGCTCAAAATTCTCCAAGCCAGGCTTCAGCAATACATGAACCGTGAACTTCCAGATGTTCAAGCTGGTTTTAGAAAAGGCAGAAGAACAGAGATCAAATTGTCAACATCTGCTGGATCATTGAAAAAGCAAGAAAGTTCCAGAAAAACATCTATTTCTGCTTTATTGACTATGCCAAAGCCTTTGACTGTGTGGATCACAGTAAACTGTGAAAAATTCTGAAAGAGGTGGGAATAAAAGACCACCTAACCTGCCTCTTGAGAAATCTGTATGCAGGTCAGGAAGCAACAGTTAGAACTATAAAAGACCCTGTTGCTGGGAAAATTGAGGGAGGAGGAGAAGGGGACGACAGAGGATAAGTTGGTTGGATGGCATCACCGACTCAACTGACATGCTGCTGCTGCTAAGTCGATTCAGTCGTGTCCAACTCTGTGTGACCACATAGATGGCAGCCCAGGAGGCTCCCCCGTTTCTGGATTCTCCAGGAAAGAACACTGGAGTGGATTGCCATTTCCTTCTCCACAATGGACATGGGTTTGGGTAAACTTTGGGAGTTGGTGATGGACAGGGAGGCCTGGCGTGCTGTGGTTCATGGGGTTGCAAAGAGTCGGACACAACTTAGTGACTGAACTGAACTGAATCAAACTGATTACTGAATCAAATTGATTAGACCACAGCCTTGTCTAATTCAATGAAACTATGAACCATGCTGTGTAGGGCCACTCAAGACAGTGGGTCATGGTGGAGTGTTCCGACAAAACGTGGTCCACTGGCAAAGACAGAGTGCCTGAAGAACTATGGGTGGAGGGTCCTAACACTGTAAAGGAGGCAGTGATCAGGACCATCCCCAAGAAAAACAAATGCAAGAAGGCAAAATGGCTGTCTGGGGAGGCCTTACAAATAGCTGAGAAAAGAAGAGAAGCTAAAGGCAAAGGAGAAAAGGAAAGATATACCCATTTGAATGCAGCGTTCCAAAGAATAGCAAGGAGAGATAAGGAAGCCTTCCTAAGTGATCAATGCAAAGAAACAGAGAAAAACAATAGAATGGGAAAGACTACAGATCTCTTCAAGAAATTAAGAGATATCAAGGGAACATTCCATGCAATGATGGGCACAATAAAGGACTGAAATGGTATGGACCTAACAGAAGCAAAATATACTAAGAGGAAGCCTTAGGTTAAATGTAGTTAATACTCCCTCTTTTTACTTTTTTTTTTTTTTAAACAAAGCTAGTGGAGGTGATGGAATTCCAGTTGAGCTATTTCAAATCCTGAAAGATGATGCTGTGAAAGTGCTGCACTCAATATGCCAGCAAATTTGGAAAACTCAGCAGTGGCCACAGGACTGGAAAAGGTCAGTTTTAATTCCAATCCCTAAGAAAGGCAATGCCAAAGAATGCTCAAATTACTGCACAATTGCACTCATCTCACATGCTAGTAAAGTAATGCTCAAAATTCTCCAAGCCAGGCTTCAGCAATACATGAACCGTGAACTTCCAGATGTTCAAGCTGGTTTTAGAAAAGGCAGAAGAACAGAGATCAAATTGTCAACATCTGCTGGATCATTGAAAAAGCAAGAAAGTTCCAGAAAAACATCTATTTCTGCTTTATTGACTATGCCAAAGCCTTTGACTGTGTGGATCACAGTAAACTGTGAAAAATTCTGAAAGAGGTGGGAATAAAAGACCACCTAACCTGCCTCTTGAGAAATCTGTATGCAGGTCAGGAAGCAACAGTTAGAACTATAAAAGACCCTGTTGCTGGGAAAGATTGAGGGAGGAGGAGAAGGGGACGACAGAGGATAAGTTGGTTGGATGGCATCACCGACTCAACTGACATGCTGCTGCTGCTAAGTCGATTCAGTCGTGTCCAACTCTGTGTGACCACATAGATGGCAGCCCAGGAGGCTCCCCCGTTTCTGGATTCTCCAGGAAAGAACACTGGAGTGGATTGCCATTTCCTTCTCCACAATGGACATGGGTTTGGGTAAACTTTGGGAGTTGGTGATGGACAGGGAGGCCTGGCGTGCTGTGGTTCATGGGGTTGCAAAGAGTCGGACACAACTTAGTGACTGAACTGAACTGAATCAAACTGATTACTGAATCAAATTGATTAGACCACAGCCTTGTCTAATTCAATGAAACTATGAACCATGCTGTGTAGGGCCACCAAGACAGTGGGTCATGGTGGAGTGTTCCGACAAAACGTGGTCCACTGGCAAAGACAGAGTGCCTGAAGAACTATGGGTGGAGGGTCCTAACACTGTAAAGGAGGCAGTGATCAGGACCATCCCCAAGAAAAACAAATGCAAGAAGGCAAAATGGCTGTCTGGGGAGGCCTTACAAATAGCTGAGAAAAGAAGAGAAGCTAAAGGCAAAGGAGAAAAGGAAAGATATACCCATTTGAATGCAGCGTTCCAAAGAATAGCAAGGAGAGATAAGGAAGCCTTCCTAAGTGATCAATGCAAAGAAACAGAGAAAAACAATAGAATGGGAAAGACTACAGATCTCTTCAAGAAATTAAGAGATATCAAGGGAACATTCCATGCAATGATGGGCACAATAAAGGACTGAAATGGTATGGACCTAACAGAAGCAAAATATACTAAGAGGAAGCCTTAGGTTAAATGTAGTTAATACTCCCTCTTTTTACTTTTTTTTTTTTTTTGCTATAACTATTATAGCAGAACAGTAAGAGAGAAAGGATTCTAGCAAGCAAAATTCCCACTCCTCCAATTCAGCTTTCCAACTAGATACTGCTAAAACAAAATAAATACTGCTCCATATAGTCAAATTGGAAAGAACTTCTATATAGTCAGAATCATCTTTCATTACTGCTACTGCTGCTAAGTCGCTTCAGTCGTGTCCGACTCTGTGCTACCCCATAGACGGCAGCCCACCAGGCACCCCTGTCCCTGGGATTCTTCAGGCAAGAACACTGGAGTGGGTTGCCATTTCCTTCTCCAATGCATGAAAGTGAAAAGTGAAAATGAAGGTGCTCAGTCGTGTCTGACTCTCTGCAACCCCGTGGACTGCAGCCTACCAGGCTTCTCTGTCCATGGGATTTTCCAGGCAAGAGCACTGGAGTGGGTTGCCATTGCCTTCTCTTAAGCTGTGTATTTCCCAACCAAAACAAAGTATGATGATCAGAGGCAGAATAATTAAAACTGACTGGAAAACATGGGTTAATAAGTTCTCCTCTCCATGAAATGAATATATTGCATACTAAAACAATATTAAAGGAGGAATAATTTTATAACAAACATCCACGTTCAGCTAAGTTATCAGCAGGTTTCTTGCAGGAACAACATGCTATAGTTGAGATCCTCGAAGATACACAAAAAAGAGAGAACTTACTTTCAGAGAATCAGATACTTTTGGAGATGGAGTTGAGAAGAACCAAAGCTCAAGATTTTCTCAAACACAGAAACCAAGACAAACTTGCTGGACGGCGAGAGCCGAGCGCGTCCCAGAAGGGGATGCTGACGCACTTCCGTGCCTGCCCCTTCTCCCTGACCGTCCATCATATCAAATAGAAACATATGTTCTTTTTTCCAAAAGCGGGAGGGAAGGGTCCCCCATGGCGGTGTACGCAAGAAGTGGACGGCATTTTCAAGGAGTATGTGGAGTCAATACTGAACAGACCCCTTTAGGAGAGCTGGGCGCCTCTCCATGCATACTAACTACTTCGGTCAACACCAGGATGGATGAGAGGCGTAATTAGTATAATACAGACTGAGAGAAAACAACTGTGGAACTTTTAAATTGTGGCAATGCAGATAAGATAACTCCTAAGTGCTAATTCAATTACTATTAGAATTCATCTGCCACTCTCCACTCCACTTCGTATTTAATTATTACAATAAAGAAATGTGAGTGATTTTTATCATTTTCATTCAATTCCCCAATGCGCTTATTTCCTTCCTGGACACATTTTTCTACTGTATTCTCACTGTCTTATTGTATAGATTTGGAAAATGTACTCAAAAGACCAAAAAGCTGAAGATAGTAACAGACGTCTTTTCCCTATAGATTTAAAGAAAAAAAATTTTTTACCACTTGTGGTTGCCTCTTTTGAAATGTAACTGTTTAACTGGGCAGAGAAACCCAGGCTTTTGTTTCTCAGCTTTGGAAGCCCCATGTATTTGTTTTCAGTTAAGTCAGCATCTGCTTATCAAAGTTATCTCTAAGGTTCTGTTTTGAAAACTGTGTATAATTTTAGGCACTTCCATTTATTACTTTCTGTGAAAAAAAAAAAATAAAGCATTCAGCAGCATCTTACCTTTGGAAGTCTACAGAGATTATCTTCTTATTCTCAGTCTCCCCATGAAATGAACAGGTGTAGAGAAAATTAATTTTGTGTTGATAAACTGGTCCTGGACAAGCAGGGAGTGAGTCTCTGTCTCCAAGGAGTTCCTCATCTAAATCCAGTGGCATCTGGAAGGCAAGGTGAAGATGCATACAGACTTATTCCATATTTTCAGCCTACTTCATAACTGTCACAGAGTTTTTAGTTTTTCTAAAATTGGCAATTAGATAGTTAACTCTGTAATCTAGTCAACACAGCACTAAGAAAATAGAGCCCTTTCTATCTCCTAGACACAAACTGTTTTCACCAGCACTGACTCTTTGATAAATATCAAATGATCAATCAATTCAGATTCAAAGCCCTGAAAGAGGTTCAAAAGCACCCCCTCATCTAAAGCTAAAGCTGCCATTCTGCACCCATCTTGAGTTGCTTGAGAAAGTAGACAGTAGGATGAAAAAGAACTTGCTCTCCAGGTATAAGGACATGGCTTTAGGGTCAGTCTACCCAGGCCTAAGTCTTAGCTTTTTATACACTGGGTGTTCATATGTGAATTAAATAAGCTAAGGCTCAGAGCTATAATATTCTAAAGCAAACAGAACAGCAACTGGCATCAAGTAAGTGTTAAACACTAACTACTATTATTGTTTGTAAAATTTGTCTTTTGATAACTTGTTTTTCCTTCACAGGCTGCTCTCAGGGTAGTTATTATCCTATGAAATCCATTGAGGTTAGGGAGGTAGCCCAGAGGGACTATGACTTGCAGGTAACTGTCTATCTCCCATGTTTCATCCTATCCAGTCCTCATTTATTGTTTTGGTTAGAGATTAAAAAAAAAAAAAAAAAAAAGGTAATAAGCAGGGATATCCATGGGGCATTTAGGGACCAAATTCAGTTAGGGAGAGGGACAGGTAGTGGAAATGAATGGAACTTTCCTACAAACATGATTTTACTAAGACAGTAGGCTTATTGGGGGTGATTCTGTGGACAGATAGAATATAAAGGGAGCTACAGATTTCATCAACTCCTTCCTGTTGCCAGTAGGAGGAATGAAGATGAACACAAGGAGATCTTGGAAGAGACATACAGCACACATTGTGGTGAACTGGTGCAGCTACTTCTGCTGAGAAGGAGCAAAATATGATAAATGGTCCTAAAACTTTAGACATTTTTGAATCTTCTCCTAGCTTTCCCTGCACTCCTGTGAATCCTCTTTCATTTATCTCCCACAAAGAGACCTTGTTAGGAGTGGAAAACCATGGTGGTTCTGTCCCTGCCTTAGCAATATTTGGCCAGGTGAGATGGGATTCTGCAAATGGTGCCACCGGGGGCCACAATTTTGATTTTACTAAAGTTGTTCACCAGGTTCCAGCATTGTACGTACAATAGCTAAAAGATTCTTTAACAGCCAAAAGATTCTTTAACTTGGCATTGTGTGAAGATGACAAAAATAATTTTCTGAAGATGGCTTGACAATCTTAGAGAAAAGTATATAGACTCCAATAGACATACTTAAAGAAAATTAACTTTGAAAGATATATAGTGTATCCTTAAATGAAACTCCAAACCTTCACAGTAAGGAAATGATCATAAATTTTAAATGATGTGACTAAGAGAATAAGAGTCCAACCTGACTCTTCTTTTCTGTAATATATGCTTGTTTTTTATCTTTCTATATGAACTGATCTGGTCTGCATTTGTTGATTCTTGAAGTCATCAATATGAAGCCATGATCTTTGCTAAGGCATTTACTGAAAGTGCACTTCTAAGGTTTGAATGATTACCAGGTTTGAATGATTTCTATGAACACTTTCCTTCCACCCATTAAACTCAGAAAGATTCCATATATTCATCTTCCTCTACAACTGAACTATGAGTATTTTAAGGACAGGGATCACTATTGACTTTTTATCATCATTTCTATCCTAGTCCCTGACATGCAGAGCTCACTAGAATTTATGAAATAAATGAATTAATGAAAGCAATTGCAAGTTTCCAACTTTAAGTGTGTTTTTCCTTGTACTCTGCAACAGGCATATATAGAGGAGGCTTCTCCAATTTTAGGCCCACACTTCCTTCTCAGGAGGCCATTTAAAGTAATTTGGCCTAAGTTTCCCCAGCTGCTATTGGTTTCTATTACCTATCAAAGGTACCTGACACAGCTCCAAAGAAGAAAACACTTCATCCTCATTCTGGAAGAAAGAGACTTAATCAAAATCAAAAGATTCGTTTCTCCCCAGAGAGGCTATACAATACTGGCAACAGTGATCAAATAGGGGGAGATTTCCTAAAATACTTTCCAGTAACGAGCCACTAAAACTGTCTCAAATGACTGATAAAGGAATGAAAGTTTTAAAATCCTTACCCATGCATCAATCCTGCATTTTAGAGTGTCTCATTTTATTGTACTGATTAATCATATGCTCAGAGGAAGTTGGCAAAAGCTATTAAAGCCAACCAGTATAACCGGAATGCCAACTTCACAAAATAATCAGGGTCTGGTGGGATATGTCATAAAATATGCCAAGATGGGTCATTCTAATGCACTCTTGAAAGAATTATACATATTCATCCTCCTCGTTTAGCACCTGAATGACAACAAGCAGGTGAAAGCATCAGAACCAATGTATCAAGCCAGACAGTTGCTATTATGAACAAAACATAAAAAGAGAGTGACGGTGCTGAAAAATGGTAGGAGTCTTCTACTCAGACCTTGCAAGCACTGCTCTCTTTTGATAGGGAAATGAAGCTTGCTGGGACAGAGAGAGAGAGAAAGCTATGTTTCATTGTCATGAAGTCTTTCATCTTATGGCAAATTTACATGAAATACACTTTTCTTAATAGAATTCACCATAACTTTTTAGTTTGTTTGTTTTAGAGACACCCTAAGAGTAGAAAAACTGTCAATCTAAACTAAATGCTTTCCTTAAATATCTGAGATCATCTCTGAGCAATGGCGGGCTCTATTAATTGCAATGAATTCCTAAATGCCACCTTCAGCTGAAATAATGATAGGTAAAATTATACCATGACACGCTGAGTGACAAAAACAGCCCCCTTACCTAGTTTCATGGTGTGTTATCGGATTGCAAAGCACTGATGTAAAGGAATAAAATAAATAGCAAATGGGCTCCAGTAGAATCATTTGTATTTCACTGTGTGTGTATGTATTTATATGTATGCATTGTATGTGTATTCTTTTGCATAATTTTAACACAGAGTTGTCCAGAACCTTTCTAGCCACTGTCATTATAACTTCTCTCTCCTCCTTCTTTGCCATGTTTCAATGAAGAAAGCCCTCTTCTCAGCTATTAAATAACTGGGACTCTTAATAACTGGGACTCTTAATAACCTCTTAATAACTGGGACTATGCAAAAGCACAGATAAGCTAAACACAAATAACCACTCAAACTCTGGAAAGCATTAATATTTTCACACACCTCCAGTGTTCTTTTAATTGCTCTGTTTTGCTTTGGAGAATGGGACTGATTGAGAGAAGAGCCAGCTACCCAATATGACTTTTGTATTTTAAAAGATACAGTGAAAGGGCAAGTTGCCCCTTTAAGCAGAGTTTGAAGAGACCATTCTTAGACCTTAACAAAGAATGCTGCTGCTGCTGCTGCTGCTGCTGCTGCTGCTAAGTCGCTTCAGTCGTGTTCGACTCTGTGCGACCCCATAAATGGCAGCCCACCAGGCTCCCCCATCCCTGGGATTCTCCAGGCAAGAACCCTGGAGTGGGTTGCCATTTCCTTCTCCAATGCCTGAAAGTGAAAAGTGAAAGTGAAGTCGCTCAGTCATGTCCGACTCTTAGTGACCCCATGGACTGCAGCCCACCAGGCTCCTCTGTCCATGGGATTTTCCAGGCAAGAGTACTGGAGTGGGGTGCCATTGCCTTCTCTGAACAAAGAATGCTAGTCCCTATAAATTAAAGAGAACTCTCTAAACTGCCCTTGTATGACCTGAGTGCTCGCCCTTGACCAGCTTTCATTCTAGTCGCCTTTACCCCAAATTGCCAAGGGGAGGGCGTCTCATGTATTTGATTGCTGGGATTCTGGTGTGTCGTCTTGGCTCTTCTAGGAATGGCTTCCTGGCCATGGCCCCTAACATTTCTCCTCCCACTGGGCCTGGATTTGTTACTCAACTGCGCCCATTCAGACTCTTCCATTTTGACCTAGCTAAGGTCCACAGTAGATGTCTTGCACCAGCCTCACAGAGATACCACTAACACTGAACTGAAAATCACAACAAAGAAACCGGCTGACAGGCTAGACTGGTGAGCTCATCTAACAATAACCTCTACACATCAGTGGGGAAAGTTCCCAGAAAAGTGTGTGTGCTATGGAGATAGGAAAAGCTCTTTGGAGATTATTTTTTTGCTTTCAACATTTCCTATAGTCTAACTACTTTGTAGCTAAAGCTAATCCGTTTCATAGAGAAGCCATAATAGAAGGATCTGAAGTTAGAACCGTTGCCTATAAACTGCCTGGACTACTTGGTTCCTGCCTGTGTTCTTCACCTTTTTTTAACCCCTGCCTTCTTTTCCAATTATTATGGCTCCTTTTAATTACCATCTAATTTTGAATCCATAAATATTACAAACTGCCACCTAAGTTGAGACCTCTTGTGTCCTTTGAAACAAAAGTAGTTCATGTAAACCCTGCTCCCCTGGGCTGTAGAGGATTCTAAGGATTTCCCTGCAACCCCTCTATGAGAGGTTCAGCGAAGACGACCATCTGAATGAGGCAAGTTTTATCTGGACATTTACTGGTTCTATTAATATCTTCTCCTATTGAGGTTTGAAACAACTTAGTAACTCACAGTTTCTTCTGGGCAGCCCATGATTGCATACTAGGTGCATAATAACAGATGGTCTTTAGCCATTTCTCTCTATACCTAAACAAAGTCTCATTATCATGGGGGAGTTGAGAGAATTAGAGGGTGGCAAATGAGAGACCAAATTGAGTGAAGGCTTGTCTATGAATCTGCAGCTCTTTCCTATCTTCTTTTGCTGCCTTTCGCCAACAAATATTTCTGCCCATGTCTTTCCTTTCTCATCTCCTTGCTTACAACTCTAGCCTTAAAAAAGGGTAGGCCACTTCATTTGCCTCTTACCAAGCTATCATTGGGCTTCCCTGGTAGTTCAGATGGAAAAGAATATGCCTGCAATGCAGGAGACCTTTGGTTTGATCCTTGGTCAGACCAAGGGTGTGACCCTTGGGTCAGGAAGATCCCCTGGAGAAGAGAATGGCTACCCATTCCAGTATTCTTGCCTGGAGAATACCATGGACAGAGGAGCCTGGTGGGTTACAGCCCATGAAGCTGCAAGGAGTCAGACATAACTGAGCAACTAACAACACAGACACACAGACACACATAGACACAGACACACACACAGACACACACACACACACACACACACTCAAGACATCATTAATTCCTTCATTTAAAATATATTTGTTGAATATCCATCAGTTTTTAGCTATTGTTAAAGATGTTGCAGAAAAACAAAGAAAATCTCAGTTCTCACAAAACTTATATTCTATAAACTGCTTATATTACTAGTGGTGGAAGATAGAAAAATAGACAAGAAGAGATTTATTGGATCTTCTATTATATCCATATATTGAGTTCTTAGTTACAATTATTGTAATTTTCAATTACATAACTTTCATTTGATTCTTTTTAATAGATTCCCCATCTTGTCATCTGTATTCTTGGACATATTTATCATGGTTATTTAAAAGTCTGTGTTTAATAACTGCAAAATATGTCTCTCTCATGGGTGTCTTCCTACTGTCACTTACAGTCCCATAATTTTTTGCCATTTGGCAATGTTTTTTGCTGTGTATGGTAACTTTTGACTAAATAATAATCACTGTGTGTGAAAACTGTGAGGTGTTTTGAGAGTCTGAAAGATTCTGTCCTCTTCTATCAAGGATTTAATAGTTTTTGTTTTTATTTTTGACAATTTTAGGCTATGAGGAAAACATATTAATCCAATCTGTGATTGAGTTGATTAAAGCTAGGTTTCAGTTTCAAAAGGCTGATCAATTTTCTGATTTGCTCTTTCTCATAACATATTCCACAGCTCTCTTACTCTCACACTCACAAGATGTATCTTTAGAAATCCCAACTAGAAGCCCAGGCATCTCACTTTGACAGTCCCTAACTCCAATTTTTGTCTCCCAAGCTCTAGGACACTGAATAAAGTTTTGCTTAGCTTTTCCTTGGCTACTTCCATGAGTGAATAAACACTGAGGAAGAAAAAGCAAATCTGAATATTAAGCTCACCTCTGTGTTATTCCATTCTCTCCAGTATTTCTCTAAATCTCAGCCTCTCTAGTCCTTGCTGACTTTGTATTATTTCCAATGCATTCAAATGGACTTCTCTTCATCTTATCCAGTCTTATTTATTCTTATAGGAAGAAAGGCTAGTCTTTACAAATTAATTCACCATAGCCAGAAATATAAAACTCTTACTACAAGAATTTTTTAAAAGTAGCCAAGGTTCATTTTATCACCATTAGGGCCTGGTAGCTTTATCCTATTCTCTAGTCAATGATGATAGCTGTCTTCATCATCACTTATCTTATAAATAAAGGCTATCATATTAAGGAACAACTAGTAAGATGCTATGGAGGGATCACGTATCTTCATCACTGAAATAAAAATACAGAGTACTGCACTATTGAATATACATTGATAAGAACCTTATATAAATACAATAGTTTAACTTTTAGGTCCCTATAAATACTTCCAGACTACCAAAATCGAGCATTTTGTTTTTAATATGTCAAGTGATTTTATGGCTTTTGAAAAATGGCTACAGATAAGCAATTTAGTCACTAGAGGGATTTTAAATGCTGAAATATGTTCTTCTTTGCTTTACCTGACAGTAATGTACAAATAAGACTCAGGATAGCTTAGTAGACCTTTCACAATATCTAGGTAACTTAGCTGGGTTCATCTTGAGATTGAAGTTCACTTATCTTCTCTGACATAAATATGATTTATCATTTCAAAACACACACACACACACATGCACGCCCATTTGTTTCTGTTCCAAATTTTGAGTAGCCATTATATTTAGTGATCTTGTTAATTTCTTTCAAATACCCAAATAGGAAACATTTTTAGCTACACAGTATGCTAGTTGAACAATCAACTTGGAGTGCATTTCCAGCACAATCCTATTATAATGCAAAATTACAATTTCAAGATCTAGAATACTCCATTTTGGATCATTCATTTTTCAGGGATGAGTGATAATTATCAGAAGTCTTTATAGTAGCAGGATGCAAGAATTTTATTTGCCTGACTGCAATGGATACTATTAAATATTCTCATAACCCTTGTAACTACACAAAATATAATGAAAATACCAGGCAAGAGGTAAATGGTACAGAGTACCATGGTATTAAACAATCTGATTAGCCAATTCCATTTTTCCATTTTTCTGAATAAAGTAAAATGTAATATGTAAAGTGAAATCCTTCAACAGAAGAATGGATAAAGAAGATGTGTGGTGTGTGTGTGTGTGTATGTATAATGGAATACTACTCATCCATTAAAAAGAATGAAATAAGGCCATTTGCAGCAACATGGATGGACTACAGAGTGAAGTAAGTCAGACAGAGAAGGAGAAATGTCATATGACATCCCCTGTATGTGGAATCTAAAAAGAAATAATACAAATGAACTTATTTAACAAAACAGAAAGTGACTCACAAACTTAAAAAACAAACTCATGGTTGCCAGGGAAATGGGACAGTTAAGGACTTTGGGAAGGTCACGTACACAGTGCTATATTAAAAATGGATAACCAACAAAAACCTATTGCATAGCACATGGAACTCTGCTCAATGTTATGTGCCAGCCTGGATGAGAAGGGGTTGGGGAGAATGGATACCTGTATATGTATGGCTGAGTCCCTTCACTGTTCACCTGAAACCATCACAACATTGATAATCGACTATACCCCAATACAAAATGTTTTTCATGTTAAAAAAAATAAAATAAATAAAAATTCAAGAAATCAGTATAATCATAGACAAACTTTCAAAATGAAGGATATGAAAGAGTTAACAGAAGAAGTTCTGCAGAAATGGGAGACGAGGTAGAAGATGGAAAAGAATAAAAGGGTCAAGAAATGCTTCACTAAAAAGAGGGACTTTAAACAATGTAGAAGGTAAAAGGTTAGATATTATTTTTGAAAGTCATTTTCAAATGTTGCCTTCCATTAGAGATTCCTAAAAAGAGTCTCAAGAGCAATAGAAAAGAATGGATGGACTAGAAAATGGGCACCTAGGCCTCTCATCCTCCACTTCAATCATTCGATTTATATTTTATGTTCTGTAAGATTGTGGAGTGGAAAGGGTTTCTAAGGCTCCCTCACTCTCTCTCCCCCGACCTCCCCCCTTATTTATTTAAACATAAAATCAAAGTCAGAATCTGTACTCTGGAAACCTAATGCCCAGCCTTTCACACCATTTTTCTTTCCACTTCTTCCTATAGCAATAATGAATAACACTCACTACTGATCACCTTTTCTCAGAGTCATCTGTTATGAAGGAAGATCTATCTATGTATCTGTCTCTCTATCATCTATGTTATCTATCTATAAGAGCAAGCATGCCCTGAAATATACAAACTTATATTAAAGTATATAAGAAACCACTAGTCTATTCTTCCTTCAGTAATTAAATCAATGAAAGTTCAGTGAGAGGAGTTGAAACACCTTTCCAAGATGATTTAGCTAATTAAAATCTGACTCTGAACTTCCAATTGTCCCTGTAATCTCTGAGTAATATCCACCAGAATCAGCTTTTCTCATATCCACCTCTGAGAAGGAAAGTGACAATTCTATTCTAGTTTCTATCCACAGACTTTAGAGACTCTTTGTTCATTCAGTCCCCACTGATTTTATTTACTAACCATTTCCAGAAGTTTCTTCAAAGGAGGTTTCTATGTTTGTCAGAGACACAGTACATGAATGGATAGGTGATTTCAAAGTATAGCTTGATTAACTCTTCTTTAACTTGAACACCCATATCAATAGAATAGTGGTAATTTTCCAGTGATTGAAATACTGAGGCTTAGTGAGAAGTACTCTGACTAGAATTTATACATATTTTATCAACACACATATCTAATACTATTTAAGTACAAATGGATAAATATATTACACATTTTAAAACATAAATTTATAATATATTAAAGTATATTATCTTTCTAATACAAATTGTTAGCAGATAAAACAATACACTATCCAAATAATATGATAAAAACTGAAACCTGCCCTCTAAGGTACCTGACTAGTGGTGGTAGGGGTTTAGTTGCTCAGTCGTTTCCGATTTTTTGTGACTCCATGGACTGTAGTCCGCCAGGCTTCTCTGTAGTCCGCCAGGCTTCTCTGTCCATGAGATTACACAGGCAAGAATACTGGAGTGGGTTGCCATTTCCTTCTCCGGGGATCTTCCTGACCCAGGGATTGAATCAAGGTCTCCAGCACAGCAGGCGGATTCTTTACCGCTGAGCCATCAGGGAAGCCTCTAATAATATGATAATTATTATCTAAAATGAAGGGAATTTAATCAGTCATTAAAACTGAAAAAAAAATAATGTGTGATTTTTTTAATGGTAAGATTATAAAGAAAGTGTGTCAAACGTAATTATTCAATTAGAAGTATTTTTGTGTAAATTTTTCTAGGTACTGATAAACCTGTTCCTAACTTTACATGAGTTGGTAGAAAGGTGAAGAGACAATTATTTCTGTAGTACAGAGAGCAGTAAAAATTTTCTATTAAGGGCCAGACAGAATATGCTTTCAACTTTGCAGGGCATACTACTTAACTCTGCTAGGCAACCATAGGCAGTATGTAAGTAAATAGCCACGGCTTTCTTCCAAAAATGTTATTTACATTATAGCCTATGGGCCAAACTCCTATAATTTTGCCTATAATTTCTCAACCCTTTCTCTAGTTTCAAATGTTTTCTTTTGACTCAATTTTTTTGGCCCCACTCTTTTTTTGTCTCATGTCTGCACCTATTTAGAGTTCAGGGGTTTCCCTTGTGGCTCAGATGATAAAGAATCTGCCTGCAAT
Source organism: Aepyceros melampus (assembly GCA_006408695.1). Classification (NCBI taxonomy): domain Eukaryota; kingdom Metazoa; phylum Chordata; class Mammalia; order Artiodactyla; family Bovidae; genus Aepyceros; species Aepyceros melampus. The sequence goes on from SJXQ01004775.1 coordinate 133,545, forward strand.
GCAGGAGACCTAGGTTCGATAAGGATTCCCAAGATAAGGGAATGGCTACCCACTCCAGTATTCTTGACTGGAGAATTCCATGGAGAGATGAGACCAGGGAGCTACAGCCCACTGGGTCACAAAGAATCGGACATGACTGAGCAAGTAACACTTTCACTTTTTTCACTATACTTACTTTAGAACCTGATTGAATTATTTATTGAAAAATATTTTTAAACTTATAATGGATTGTACATATTATTTTAAAAATTAGATTTCTTCATTTTCTTCAATTTCATCTCATGTAAATGGAACTTCTATTGCAGAATAACCAACATCCATTTCCATACTAGTTTTGGAAGGCTTCAAGTTCAGGAAAAGTATTTTTCCAAAACAAACTTTTAGTAATACAGCTATACAGATATATATCTATCTAAACTTGCAATCTATGCAAATGTGTATCTGTTTGCACAGTTACAGTGAGTCACTGATCTTGATTTTAAGCTGTAAATAACTGAGCTTTCAAATTTTGCTTAAACACCTAAATAAGGGTATTTGTGGCAAAAATAGCTAACTGAATACCAAAGATGTCTGATCCTATTTCATGCTGTAGCATTGTTGCTGGGCAGCAGCTGCCTGGACAGGGACTACATCTTCCAGATCCCTTGAAACCCAGTGGAACCACAGACCTAGTTCTCACTGCTTTGTGTTAGTTCCAGGTAAGGACATTTAGGAAGCAGGCATGCTTTCTCCGCTTTCTCTCTTCTTACCAACAAGCTAGATATCAATGACTGGATTGGCCTTAGAAGACACTCTGCCGAATGGACTGTTCTTGATTAAGAAATAGACTTCTACTGAATTCAGTCACTAAGACTCGGGCTTTATTTATGGGGGTAGTAAGCATTATCTTAACTAGTGAAATATTAAACAACAAAAGGAAAAAAAATCTATTTTTGGTAATACATCCTGGTATTTTGGTATTTAAAAGTAGCACATTTTATTTGAAATACTGAAATCCTGAAAGTGACTGTTACAAGCATTAGACTTTGCAGTGAATGTTGTTCTCCATGTAATGCACCTCTTATTAATAATTGATGTAGAGTCATACAGCATGAATTTTTGTTTAGATAGAAAATGTGAGGAGTGTTATAAAAATGAAACTCCAAACCAATGCATAGAAACTAAAAATACTGAATTAATATTGTATTAAACGTATCTAAGAATAAACCACTGCTTAAAAATGTAAAATGGTTTAGATATTATAGTTGACTCCATATCTTGAAAAACTCAATAAAATAGCACTATAGGCATTCCCCAGAGAAACTGACTTTGTCCTAGATCACTCACTTCAATAAAGCAATTCATATGATTTTTTTTTATTTCCCAGGGCATATAAAACCTATGTTTATACTAAACTATATTGTCACCCTGCTTATTTAACTTATATGCAGAGTACATCATGAGAAATGCTGGGCTGGAGGAAGCACAAGCTGGAATATATCAGTATTCTCAGTAATACTGAGAAATATCAGTAATCTCAGATATGCACATGACACCATCCTTATGGCAGAAAGTGAAGAAGAAGTAAAAAGCCTCTTGATGAAAGTGAAAAGAGGAGAGTGAAAAGGTTGGTTTAAAGCTCAACATTCAGAAAACTAAGATCATGGCATCCAGTCCCATCACTTCATGGCAAATAGATGGGGAAACAGTGGAAACAGTGGAAACAGTGGCTGACTTTATTTTCCTGGGCTCCAAAATCACTGCAGATGGTGATTGCAGCCATGAAATTAAAAGACGCTTGTTCCTTGGAAGGAAAGTTGTGACCAGCCTAGACAGCATATTAAAAAGCAGAGACAGCACTTTGCCAACAAAGGTCCAATTTAGTGAAGGCTATGGTTTTTCCAGTGGTCATTTATAGATGTGAGAGTTGGACTATAAAGTAAGCTGAGCACTGAAGAATTGATGCTTTTGAACTGTAGTGTTGGAGAAGACTCTTGAGAGTCCCTTGGACTGCAAGGAGATCCAGCCAGTCCATTCTGAAGGAGATCACTCCTGGGTGTTCATTGAAGGGACTGATGTTGAAGCTGAACTCCAATACTTTGGCCACCTGATGAGAAGAGCTGACTCATTGGAAAAGACTCTGATGCTGGGAAAGATTGAGGACAGGAGGAGAAGGGGATGACAGAGGATGAGATGGTTGGATGGTATCACTGACACAATGGACATGGGTTTGGGTGGACTCCGGGAGTTGTGATGGACAGGGAGGCTGGGTGTGCTGTGGTTCATGGGGTCCCAAAGAGTCGGACATGACTGAGTGACTAAACTAAACTGAATTGATAGTTTATTAAGTGGGCAGTAACATTACACCTAAAAACCAATGTATATACCTTAAATAAAAAGATATTTTATTGCTAAAAATGAGCCATCTGAGTCTTCAGCAAGTCATAATCTTTTTGCAACAGTAATATCAAAGATCACTGATCAAAGACTACCACAGTAACACTATAATAAGAAAAAAACTTGAAATAGTGTAATAATTACCAAAATGTGACACGGAGACACAAAATGAGTAAATGCTATTGGACACATGGTGCCGATAGGCTTGCCCAACGCAAGGTTGCCTTGAATTTTCAACTTGAAAAATACTCAATATCTGGGAAGTGCAATAAAATGAAACACAATAAAGTAAGTTATGCCTGTATTTCAGAGAAGATAACTCTTCTATACTGAGAGAATTGGGGATATTTCTTGATCTAGTGGCCTTCTAGTTCTTAAATGAAACTACCTAGTTACACATTGGCCAATTTAGTTTCTGTGAATTCTTTTCCTTTTGCTGACTACCCATAGGCCAATCTTGTGTATATGTTTATGCATATACATAAACACCTATGACTCTTGAGAGTCCCTTGGACTGCAAGGAGATTCAACCACTCCATTCTGAAGGAGGTCAACCCTGGGATTTCTTTGGAAGGAATGATGCTGAAGCTGAAGCTCCAGTACTTTGGCCACCTCATGCGAAGAGTTGACTCATTGGAAAAGACTCTGATGCTGGGAGGGATTGGGGGCAGGAGGAGAAGGGGACGACCGAGAATGAGATGGCTGGATGGTATCCAGACTCGATGGACATGAGTCTGAGTGAACTCCGGGAGGTGGTGATGGACAGGGAGGCCTGGCGTGCTGTGATTCATGGGATCGCAAAGAGTTGGACACGACTGAGCGACTGAACTGAACTGAACTGATAAACACCTATGGAGAAGCTTGACATCTTTGTTCTAAGTGCCTAGAATGGCATGTTCACCCTGATTTTTACCATAAAAAAATAATATTGAAATGAAAAAATGCCCATGAAAATGAAGTACAAAGATACCTGAGGAGTTGGCTCAGCCTAAAATACATAAGTACATTTCTCTCTGAATTGCATTTTCTCTTCCATGGCTATCTGTGATTCCAACTGATCCTGCAAGGAACATTAGCAATCCTAGTGTTTTCTTTCACTGAAGCTTAAGTAGCTGATTTTACCACCTCTTCTTGAATGCAGACAAGTCTCTGAGTAATTTTATTTCACAGTCATATAACTGGATTGACCAATGAATAAATTTCCAGGATTCACTTTGCAAGACAGCTCCCAGTTTTGTTTGCATGTTAAACTGATAGAAGTTGCTTTTGGTTTAGGTAGTAGAAAACATTGAAAGATGAATAAGCCCATATGGACTGGGGACCACAAAAAGATAAACACTAAGATCTGACCTAATGGAAGATTTTTAAAGACCATGAATGGAGATACTGCCTTCCCCTCTTAAATTCTTTCATTGTCTTTCTTACTATCACTTATTATACCATTATAAAGCCACCATTCCAATAAATCTGGGTCACACTCTCTTCCTACTACTATTTTTCTTATGTACTACAATTTTAAGAATTCTCCAGTCACCCTAAGTGGTTAAAATCAGTAGGGTCTTTTATAAAACTAAAAAATCTTGATAACTTGAGTGCTAAAGAGTATTTCCAGTTCTAGAGTGGATACTCTTAGGACCAGGCAGATAATGGAGAGTAATTGATGATTTTATACAACAGGGATGTGCTTAGAGTAGTATTTTAGGAAACTTACCAGAGGACCACTGAGTACCAAAGAAGAAGTTGGGAAAAGGGTTAAGATGGCATTTAGTTAATAAAAGCAGTGACAGTAGAAATGAAAAGGAAATGATAAATGTAAGAAACACTTCAAAAGAAAAGAAGGGTAACTGCAAATCAAAATCACAAAAGCTATCACTTCACACTAGTTAGAATGTTGTTGCTGCTGTTCAGTTGCTCAGTCTTGTCTGACTCTTTGCCATGCCATGAACTGCAGCCAGGCTTCTCTGTCCTTCATCATCTCCTGGAGCTTGCTAAAACTCATGTCCATTGAGTTGGTGATGCCATCCAACCATTTCATCTTCTGTCATCCCTTTCTCCTGTCTTCAATATTTCCTAGCATCAGGGTCCTTTCTAATGAATCAGCTCTTCATATCAGGTGGCCAAAGAGCTTCACCTTCAGCATCAGTTCTTCCAATGACTATGCAGGATTGATTTCCTTTAGGATTGACTGGTTGGATTTCCTTGCGGTTCAAGGGACTCTCAGGAGTCTTCTTCAACATCACAGTTCAAAAGCTTCACTTCTTTGGCATTCCATTTTTTTTACAACTCTCACATCCATACATGACTACTGGAAAAACCATAGCTTTGACTGTACGGATATATGTCGGCAAAGTAATGTCTCTGCTTTTTAATATGCTGTCTAAGTTTGTCATAGCTTTTCTTCTAAGGAGCAAGTGTCTTTTGACTTCATGGCTGTAGTCACCATTTACAGTGATATTGGAGCCCCCCAAAATAAAGTCTGTCCCTGTTTCCATTGTTTTCCCATCTATTTGCAATGAAGTGATGGGACTAGATGCCATGATCTTACTTTTTTGAAGGTTGAGTTTTAAGCCAGCTTTTTCACTCTCCTCTTTCACTTTCACCAAAAGGCTCTTTAGTTCCTCTTGGCTTTCAGCCATAAGGGTGGTGTCATCTGCATATCTGAGGTTATTGATATTTCTCCTGGCAATCTTGATTCCAGCTTGTGCTTTATCCAGCCCAGGACTTCACACGATGTACTCTGCATATAGTTTAAATAAGCGAGTGACAAAATACAGCCATAACACACTCCTTTCCCAATCTGGAGCCAGTCTGTTTTTCCATGTGCAGTTCTAACTGTTGCTTCTTGACCTGCATACAGATTTCTCAGGAGGCAGATAAGGTGGTCTGGTATCCCCATCTCTTGAAGAATGTTCCACAGTTTATTGTGATCCAGACAGTCAAAGGCTTTGGCATAGTCAATAAAGCAGAAATAGATGGTTTTCTGGAACTCTCTCACTTTTTGATGATCCAACGGATGTTGGTAATTTGATCTCCGGTTCCTCTGCCTACTCTAAATTCAGTTTAAACATCTGAGAGTTCATGGTTCATGTACTGTTGAAGCCTGGCTTGGGGAATTTTGAGCATTACTTTGCTAGCGTGTAAGATGAGTGCAATTGTGCAGTAGTTTGTACATTCTTTGCATTGCCTTTCTTAGGGATTGGAATGAAAACTGACCTTTTCCAGTCCTGTGGCCACTGGTGAGTTTTCCAAATTTGCTGACATATTGAGTGCAGCACTTTCACAGCATCATCTTTCAGGATTTGAAATAGCTCAACTAGAATTCCATCACCTCCACTAGCTGTGTCCATAGTGATGCTTCCTAAGGCCCACTTGACTGCACATTTCAGGATGTCTGGCTCCAGGTGAGTGATCACACCATTGTGGTTATCTGGGTCATTAACATCATTTTTGTATAGTTTGTCTGCGCATTCTTGCCACCTCCTCTTCATATCTTTTGCTTCTGTTAGGTCCATACAGTTTTTGTCCTTGATTGTGCCCATCTTTGCATGAAATGTTCCCTTGGTACCTCTAATTTCCTTGAAGAGATCTGTAGTCTTTCCTGTTCTATTTTTTCCCTCTATTTCTTTGCATTGATCATTTAGGATGGCTTTCTTATGTCTCCATGCTATTGTTTGGAACTCTGCATTTAGAAAGGTATATCTTTCCTTTCTCCTTTGCCTTTTGCTTCTCTTTTCTCAACTATTTGTAAGGCCTCCTCAGATAACCATTTTGCCTTTTTGCTTTCTTTTTCTTGAGGATGGTTTTGATCACTTCCTCCTATACAATGTTACAAATCTCCACAGTTTTTCAGGCACTGTTTTTATCAGATCTAATCCTTTGAATCTACTTGTCATTTCCACTTTATAATTGTAAAGGACTTGATTTAGGTCATACCTGAATGACCTAGTGGTTTTCCCTACTTTCTTCAATAGCCAGTTAGAATCGCTATTATTAAAATGATGAGAAATAGCAAATGTTGGTGAGGATGTAGAGAAGAGGAAATTCTTGTGCACTGTTAGCAGGAATTTAAGCTGGTACAATAACTATGGAAAACAGTATGACTTTTCTAAAAAGTTAAAATTAGAGTTATAATGTGATATAACAATTCCACCTTTGAGTATTTCTCTGAAAAATACAAAATCACTATTTGAAAGATGTCTAGGACTTCTATGTTCATTGCACATTTACATAAGTAGACAAGGCATGAAAACAGCATTGTGTTCATTGACGAAAAATCGATAAAGAAAGTATAGTTTCTCTCCACATATACAAAATGGAATATCATTCAGCCATAAAAAGGAGGAAATTTTGCCATTTGAGACAACATGAATGAACCCTGAGGGCATTATGCTAAATAAAATAAGATAGAGAAAGGCAAATACTATATTATCTCATTTATTTGTGGAATCTTAAAAAAATACAATATTCATAGATATATCGGTAGCTCATCCACAAAGAATTATTCTCACATGCACATGGAACATAATCTAGGGTAAACCATTTGTGGTAGGCCACAAAACAAATTCTAGAAGGCTGAAATTATACTAAGTATCTTCTCTGATCATAATGGCATGAAACTAGTAATCAATAACAAGAGGTAAACTGGAGCATTCACAAAAACATGAAAATTAATCAACACTCTGCTGAACATCCAATGGGTCAAATGAAATGAAACAGGAAACTGAGACCAAAGTTACCAGAAGAAAGGAAATAAAGTTTAGGACAGGAATAAATGAAACAGAGAATAGGAAATCAGTAGAAAAATTAATCAGATTAATGGTTGGTTCTTTGAAAAGATAAAATTGTCACAGCTTTAGCTAGACTAACCAAGGAGAAAAGAGAAAGGACTCAAATAAATAAAATTATAAATGAAAAAGGAGACATTATAACAGATATCATGGAAATTCAAAGATTATAGAAAGCTGGAGATCAGCCCTGGGATTTCTTTGAAACTGAAAGAACGCTTTTAAGCTGAAACTCCAGTACTTTGGCCACCTCATGTGAAGAGTTGACTCATTGGAAAAGACTCTGATGCTAGGAGGGATTGGGGGCAGGAAGAGAAGGGGACAACCGAGGATGAGATGGCTGGATGGCATCACTGACTCAATGGACGTGAGTCTGAGTGAACTCCAGGAGTTCGTGATGGACAGGGAGGCCTGGCATGTTAGGATTCATGGGGTGGCGAAGAGTCGGACATGACTGAGCAACTGAACTGAACTATGAACAGTTATATGCCAACAAACTGCACAACCTAGAAGAAACGGGAAAAAAATTAGAAACATAAAACTTACTAAGATTAAATCAGGAAGAGATAGTAACTTTGCATAGATTAAATACAAGGAAAGAGATTAAACCAGTAATCAAAACTTTACCAACAAAGAAAAACTCAAGATCAAATGGCTTCACTGGTGAACTTAATTAAATATTTAAAGAAAAATTAAACCAATCTTTCTCAAACTTCTAAAATTTCAAAGAGAAGGGGACATTCCTAAACCCATTTTAGAAGGCCAGGATCATACTGATTTCACCAGAGACTCCCTGGTGGCTCAGATGTAAAGAATCTGCCTGCAATGCAGGAGACCCTGGTTTGATGCCTGAACTGGGAAGATCCCCTGGAGAAGGAAATGGCAACACACTCCAGCATTCTTGTCTGGAGAATCCCATGGACAGAGGAGCCTGGTGGGCCACAGTCCATGGGGTCACAAAGAGTCAGACATGACTGAGCAACTAACACACATACTAATACCAAAACCAGAAAAGGATGATACAAGAAAAGAAAAGCACACTCAATACTGATGATGAGTACAGATACAAAAGTTCTCAATAAAAATCTTGCAAACCACATTCTGAAGCACATTAAAAGGATTAATCACCATGATCAAGTAAGATCTATCTATGGGGTGCAAGGATATTTCAACACATGTGTGTGCTAAGTCAGTTCAGTTCTGTCTGGCTCGTTGCAACCGCTTGGACTGTAGCCCACCAGGTTCCTCTGTCCATGGGATTCTCCAGGTAAGAACCCACTTTCTGCGTGGGTTGCCATGGTCTCCTCCAGGGGACTATTTTGATCCAGGCATCGAACCCACAACTCTTATGTCTCCTGCATTGGCAGGTGGGTTCTTGACTACTAGTGCTACCTAGAAAGCCCCATATTTCAACATATGCAAATCAACGGATGTGACACTTCACATCTCTTTCACAGAATGAAAGAAAAGGATCATGGTAATCTTAATAAATACAGAAAAAGCATTTGGCAAAATTTAACATCCATTCCCTGATGGCTCAGAGATTAAAGCGCCTGCCTGGAATGCAGGAGACCCAGGTTTGATCCCTGGGTTGGGAAGATCCCCTGGAGAAGGAAATGGCAACCCACTCCAGTACTCTTGCCTGGAGAATCCCATGGAGGGAGGAGCCTGGTAGGCTATAGTCCATGGGGTCGCAAAGAGTCGGACACGACTGAGCGACTTCACTCACTCACTCACTCACAATTTTAAAAAAGACCACTTACAAATTAGGCATAGAAGGAACATACATTAACATAATAAAGACCATATATTACAAGGCCACAGTTAACATCCTATTCAATGGTGAAAGGTTAAAACTTTTCCTTTAAGATCAGGAATAGACAAGTGTTCTCACTCTCACCATTCCTATTCAACATAGAAGTCCTAGCTAGAGCAATCAGGCAAGAAAAAGAAGTGAAATTCAGAATTGAAAAGGAAGATGCAAAATTGTCTTTATTTGCAGATGACATAATTTTATATGTAGAAAACACTAAAGGTTACCTCCCCCCAAAACTGTTATATTAATCAATGAATTCAGTAAAGTTTACAGGATACAAAAAATATATAAAAATTTATAGTTTTCTGATACACCAACTATACATTTTGTGAAAAACAAATAAAGAAATCTATTTCATTTATAATGTTATCAAAAAACAATGAAATACTTAAAAATAAATTTAACTAAGAAAGTAAAAGATCTCTACTCCAAAAACTACAATATACTAGTGAAAGTAATCAAAGAAGACACAAGGAAATGGGAAAGTATTTCATATTCATGGATTGAAACACTTAATATTTTTAAAATGTCAATACTACTAAAAGCCATCTATAAATTTAATGAGGTTAAAGCAGCTGCCTCCAATGCGGGAGACCCGGGTTTGATCCCTGGGTCAGGAAGATCCCCTGGAGAAGGAAATGGCAATCCACTCCAGTATTCTTGCCTGAAGAATCCCATGGACGGAGAAGCCTAGTAGGTTACAGTCCACGGGGTCGCAAAGAGTCGGACACGACTGAGCGACTCCACCACCACCACCATCAATATTACAATGATATTTTTTTATAGAAGTAGAAAAAACACTCCTCAAACTTATATGGAACCACAAAAGATCCTATATAGCCAAAGAGATTCTGAGAAAGAAGAAAAGAGCAGGAGATATCAGACTTCTTCATTTCAGGATATACTATAAAGGTATGGTCATTAAAACAGTACGGGGCTAACATAAAAACGAATAGACTAATGGAAGAAAATTGAAAGCCCAGGAATAAACCTAAGTACACATGGTCAACTAACATTTGACATGGGAAGTAAGACCACTCAGTGGAGAAAATACAGACTTTTTAACAAATGGTAGTAGGTAAATTGGATATTTAAATGTAAAAGAATAAAACTGGACCCACATCTTATACTACTTACAAAAATTAACTAAAAATGCATCAAAGACTATAATGTAAGACGTGAAACTATGAAACCCTTACTCTAAAACACTGGAATAACACTCCTTGACATAAGCATTGTTAATAATCTTTTGGACATGACACCTAAAGATAAACAATAAAAAAAAAGTGTAACTGTATCAAGCTATAAAGCTTATACACAGAGAAAACCATCTTCAAGGTGAAAAGACAATCTATGGAATGGGAAAAAAATATTTGTAAACTCTAAATCTGATATAGATATACATACAGTTTAATAGCAAATAAACAAATAATTTTAAAATGAGCCAAGAGCTGAATAGACATTTTTCCAAAAAAGATATATGAGTGGTCAATAGTTACATGCTCAGTCAACATCACTAGCCATAAGGGAAAAGGAAATCAAAACTACATCACACCTGTTAGAATGGCAATTATCAAAAAGATTAAAGATAACAAATGTTGCAGTGGAGTAGAAAGAAAATCCTTGCGTATGGTTGGTGGGATTATAAATTGGCACAGTCACTATGGAAAGCAGAAGCTTCCCTGATGGCCCAGTGATACAAAATCTGCCTGTAATGCAGGAACTACAAGAGACTGCATGGAACTGTGAGCACAATCCCTGGGTCAGGAAGATCCCCTGGAGGAGGGCATGGCGACCCACTCCAGTATTCTTGCCTGGAGAATCCCATGGACAGAGGAGCCTGTTGGACTATGGGATCACAAAGAGTTGCACATGACTGAAGTGACTTAGCGCACACACACACAGAAAGCAGTATGGAGGATCCTTAAAAAATTAAAAATAGAAATACCATATGACCTAGCAATTCCACATCTAGGCGTATATCCAAAGGAAATGAAAACATTAACTCAACAACATATCTGCAGTCTTTTGCTCACAGAAGCATTGTTTTCAATGACCAAGACATGGAAACTTCCTCAATATCCACCCATGGATGAATAAAGAATTTGTGGTATATTTATAGCTACAACTGAATATGATTTAACCATTAAAATGTGAAGAAATCCTACTATTTGCAACAATATGGATGAACCTTGAAGGCATTATGCTAGGTGATAGGTCAGACAAAGATAAATACTGTATGGTCTTACTTCTGTGTGGAATCTTATAAAAGAAAAGAATAAAAAAAAAAAACTAACTCATAGGAAGAGATCAGACTTGTGGTTACTAGAGGCAGAGGGTGGAGGAAGGTGGTCAAAAGTTACCTGTAGTTATGATACTTAAATACTAGGGATGTAATGGACATGTGGTGATTATAGCTAATGTTGCAGGAGGACATATATGAAAGATGTTAGGAGAGTGACCCCTGAGAGTTCTCATCACAAGAAAATTTCTCATTTTTCCTTTATTTTAAACTGTTCCTCTATTTAAAAGATGGATGTTAGCTCATAATCATCTCAGAATACATGTAATACATCTCAGAATACATCTAGCTATATGCCTTAAATTTCTACTGTGACCTGCATCGCTTATTTCTCAATAAAACTGGAGAAGGAAAAAAACAAAAATGAATATCTAGATACAGAAAACAGATTAGTGGTTCAGAGGCATGGGGGAAGGGATTGAGGGAATCAGCAAAATGGATGAAGGTGGTCAGAAGGTACAGACTTTCAGTTATAAGGTAAATAAGTTGTGGATATACAATGCATAGCACAGTGACTATAGTTAATGATAGTGCACTGTATACTTGAAAGTTGTTAACAGGGTAAATCTTAGAAGTTTTCACCCCAGGAAGAAAATTTTAACTATGTGTGGTGATAGATGGTAACTATTTTGATAATCATTTTGCAATATATACATATATTGAATCATTACTTTGTAATAATAAAATTGGTATATGACAGCATATGTCAATTATATCTCAATTTTTAAAAAAGAAAAAAAAGGTTAGTTCTGGTTTTAAACATAAAGAGTTGGGTGTGAAAATGGGATACTCGGAGGTATTCAACAGACAACTAAGAATGCAGGATATCAGCTTGTCAGGACATCAGATTTGAATGTACAGATATGAAAGGAAACCTGATAAGTGAATCCAACCAAGATGACCTTAATGTTCCCCTAAGCCTAACTAAATTTTAGACAGATTTCTTTTAGTCTAAATACTCTAACTTCATTTTTCTTAGAGCATTTACTTTAGAAAATGTATAATTGTAATTATTGGTCTGGCCCATCAAGATGTAAAATTTCTCCCAGCCTCTTGCTAGTTTTAAAACCCAGGAAAGTCTTGTTCAAGGACCTGGGAGCCATCTCTTTGAAATGTAATCTTCAAGAAAGATAGTGTTTTTATCCCTCAGTCTCTATGGGAGGGTATGAGCCTAACTTCAATAAGCACCAATTAGCAAACACAGATGGTCTATACACATTGATCAACCTCCCCCCAGAACTCTTTTCTGAGTTTTCCGGAAGCTCACCCTACTGCTTTAAGCTCTCTTGCCTTTTGTCTCAGCAGAGTTGAATTCAATATCTCTCATCTATTGCAAAGGTTTTGAACAAAGTCTTCCTTTTCTGTTTAACTTATCCAGTACAGTTTTGCGGGTTTTCTTTGTCACATCCATCAGAGCCATGGGAGTATCTGAAATACCCAAAAAAGACAATGAGAAAGAGATGAAGGACAATTATGTCAACTGGGGAAACTCAACCATTTAATTATAGGACTGGAAAAGGAACTGAAGAAGTAGGAAGAAAACACAGAATATATAAAACAGAATTTAAAGGCCAAGAGAATTTCAAGAAGGGATATGTCAACAGTATCAGTTCTGCATTAAGATATGAAAAACTGATTACTGAAACAAACGAATAAAAAGCAATTGGACAAAATTAGTAGGAGATGCATTGATATTTTTTCTAACATCGTTATTGAATGTATACTGTGTGCCATGAGATTTTTAAAGTTTTGGTTTCAAAGGTGAGTGAGACAAGCATACAACTTACATTAAGTTGAAAAAGACAAAAAAAAATAATAAAATGACAATACTACTAATAAAAAAAAATCAGAAATGATAGATACTATTGAGGAATTTGAAGATAATGCTCCACTAGAAAGTGGTTCAAAAAATATTTTTTATTTTTGATTGGTTTGGCCTCTATGCAGAAAGGGTAATATGGCTGTGATCTGACTTACTGGGAGGAGCCAGCCAGGAAAAGCTGACATGCTATGGCACAGATCCTATTGCAGGACAACTTGGTTAAGTTCAAAGATGCAGAGGGTGGCTATAGTGCAGTGAATGAGCCTGAGAACTGTATGAGATGAGATTTACAGAGACCATAAAATTGCAGACCAGAGTATGGTATTGGGATTTTATTTTCAGTGTGAACTGAAGCCAGTGGAGGGTTTAAGCATGAGTGACATCATCAGGTTTATGTTTTAAAAGGATAACTCTGACAACTTTATGGAGACTGAATTTTAGAGATGCATGATGGGAAGTGAGAGATCCTTCAGGACTCTGCAGCCCTCCAGGCTAGAAACTGTAGTGGCTTGGACCAGGGTTCATGAAATAAGCAGTTTCAATAAAAAAGAGAGGCCAGGAGTCAGATTTGTGTTAGAGGAAGTAAAGATGGGTGATGTGGGAGCAGGCAGATATCATCTCTCTTACATGCTTTGAATGTGAGATTTGGAGGCCAGAAATGAGAAGCATTAAAAATCTTTTTCATGTAAAGGAATAATGGGATTTTCAGAAGAGGAAAAACAAATGGATGTAAAGGAGAAAATGAGTTTACTGCAGAAGGAAACGGTTTAACTTTTGAAACAGAAAGAGTAAAAATAAAGAAAGCTGTTCCAAAGAATGTAGATGACTCTTGGAATGTTGTAAACCTTTCTATAGTTTAATAAATGAACAAGAACTCCTTCCTTTCTTTCCTTTCTACTTTGGAAGAAGAAAATACAAAATGAGTAAGATAAATAACAATGGAATATAAAGCCTAGCAAATGTTGATTTGTACTGCTGGAACCTCAGCTATTCTGGAACTTTGCAGATTAGCATCAGTGACTACATCCTGTACAAGCTGTCACTGAACCCTCTCTATGGATCTCAGAGGAACTACACAGGAAAATCACAGTGTAAGAGGACCCGAGTGAAAACAAAGTAAAATGAAACTCACTGCTGCTGCTACTGAAACCACTATTCCTACTACTACTACTGATAATAAAAACAATAATTAACTGTTACAGCTTGAGAAATTCCTAAAGATCTCCCGTCTGATAGAACCGGTTTATAGAAAAAGGCCTAAAAAGACTGTACCTTTCCTAAAAAAGGAAACCAGTGAAATTCTGAAGGTGTTTCTGAATATGAAAAAATTTATGCTGGAAAGTAATTCAGAGCATGTGACCCAACTCTTCACTACTGTGTCCTTCCAGCTCCTCAACTAACTTATGAGAGTAAAGATTATGAATACAATGGCCAGAGGGAAACTCTTCTTTTTCCGTAATCTATTTTTAAAAAGCTTTCAAAACTAAGAGAATCTCTAGCAGTTGCAACAGCAACTATAGCCCACAGGATGAAAACATTTTTTTGCCTTGGTGCCCCCAAAAGACAAGTCATGTTGAGCTTTGATATTTTTGTTAGAGGATAGTCCCTCAAATGGAAATTGATCTCTCAATGGTTTTTATTGTCACTCTAATAGCTACTTTCTGGGAAGCTAGACTAAGAGGTAAAATATTTTGGTGGCATTATATGAACATATTATCATTGTCATTCATTTCTGAAATCACATCATGATAATGATTCCTTATCAGATATACCTTTTGTTTCAAGATCACTAGGTTCTGCCAAATTTCCAGTATGTAGGGTTTATAGTTGTGTTATTGACAAGGAGTAGAGAGATGTTCATAGTAGCTTAGAGGTTGGACCAGAATATCACCAGTATCGCTTAGAGTTCCAAGATTATATGAAGTTTGTGCTTCCTATGAGAAGCAAAGGACTGTGAACCTGTGTCATCTCAGCTCCTAAGCTCAA
>SJXQ01004775.1:149271-232311 GCA_006408695.1 Aepyceros melampus
TTTAAGAGTGGAAAGTGTATATGTCATCTCTAATTGGAACTCCCAGACAGAAATGATGCCGTCAGGGAACTTAAAATATGTGGCCGTTTGAATCACCCTGCAGACCAACCATATTGCTATAAAGCAAATAATTTACATTTAAATAACTTATCTGCATTCACCTAATTTAAAAGTAATCTTTATTCTTTCTCAACTAATCCCCAAACTTATGGACTAGTTTGATCATATTTGTGCAATAAAATTGAAATTTTCAGATATGGTAGGTAATCAATTTTAGTCACCTCATCTGCGTTTCCAATCTCATTACAGATTGCAATTTTCAGTGCAGATTACATGATGACCCATCAGTGGCTTTGTTGTTTCTGAATTACCGATTCCTTGCCTACTGCCAGATAAGAACAAAGCCTATGCATCAGCCTGACAGCTTGCAAACAGAAAATGGGCTTGTAGGATTGGATTTAAATCCCAGGTGTAGGGGATAATTACCACATCACTCATGCAGTAACTGAAAAATGGTATTTCAACAAGAAAAATTACATTCCTTTTATAGTGCCAACAGAAATCATTATTTGAGGCTTCACACTGATTCACTGTATCATTACACGTGCACTGTACTCATTAAATGTAATGTTTGTTGCAACATAAAAAAGTTATTGTTTTCGGTACTTTGGTGGAGCAGGTAGCTTAAATTTAAGGTTTGTGGAACCTTGATGGTGTAGAGGTCGTCTGGACTCGATTATATACCATGCAAGAGAAATGACAAGCCAGACGCAGAGCTTTCCAACCGGCTCCTATTACAGGAGGCGTGGATGGATAGTACGAAAGAAAATGGAGTATAAATCTTTTGTTTCAAAAACCCCGACCATTTCACCCTACAGTCTGTCCAGAGGAAGAAGACAAATAATGATTCAAATCTTCTTGACAGAGCGATGCCGCACAGTGCATATTTTACCATTAGCTTTGAAATCATTGAAGCTCAACACACACATTCTAAAGGACGGAAGGATGGAGACCGTATTCGTTTGAAACATCGTTAAAGAAAGCAGTGGCAGACATACTGGAAAATGCACTCTTCACCTGGCGTCTGGTCCGTCAGCCACGAGGCTGCAGTTGTTTCTCAGTGATTGTGAAGCAGCACAATGAGGAGAGAGATCGGCGGATCCTCAGCACATGCAGAAGGCCCTGTGTGGACCGCGAGAGCGGCAGCCCAAGCTGTATTCATCGGAGCCCTAGTTACGCTTATGGCCAACTGGCTTTCTCATGAAGATGATCAGAACAGTACAAAAGAGGACATACCCTCAGATTTGCTGTGTCCCTGCAAACCCTCCAAGGGGAGGCACTGATGATAGATAGATAGATAGACAGATAGATAAATGATAGGATTTTAGGTGTCAGCTCACAGCTTCTCTGCCTTGAACTCATAAATTAATGTAATGAGCCTAACTCTCTTTCCATGGGTAGAGAATAAGACACTTTGTGGAGAGGCTTAAAGTGCAGGCGTGAAGAGCTGAAATGTCTTTCTAATTCTCTATTGCTCTCATCTATATAGTCTTTTTGTCTTCACAATCTCTTTGGAGAGGCTAAGGGCTTACCAATGCTGATGCAGGCTGTGTGTGTGGAAACCATGCAAGGTTTTCTAATTTCTTTCCAAGTCTGGGAAGATAGTGCCAGAAACAGACTTAATTTTCTGAGAGCTAGTTCCTATCCACTTCTTTTCCAGGAGAAAATGCACCTTTAATAAACCTTAAAGTGGTATATATATACAGATATGCTACCTGCCCTCAAAGAGCTTATAGTCTATTTCAAAAAGAGGAATGTGGGAAAAACATATATACAATAACAAAAGGTTAAAAGTATCAGGGGTTGAATAACAGGGTCACGGGTCCTACAAAAGAGGCAGTAACCCTGGTGAGGGACGGTGCATGCAGGAGGAGGAGCAGTAAGGAAGACAGCCCTTAAATGAACCAGGGAGGCTCGAGGGAGCTCCAATAATAAAATCTTCTTTCATGATAAGACCACAAGGTACTATGCTACTCTCCTAGACATAAGTTTTCAAAGATAGAGACTGGCAATGCTGCTGGTACTTATCAAGCATTCAAACGCATTAATCTGACCCTTAATATCAATAACAGTAAACATTTATGTATGTGCACATTTTATGTAAGGCATGGTGCATAGCCCTTAAGCCAATTTATCTGTTAGTTCTCACGCCAATTCTATGAGGTTATTATTACCCCACTTCAAATAGGTGGAATTTGTCACTCTGCCAAGGGACAGAGCCAGGATTTGAACTGAGTATGTCTTTCTACAGAGCCTGTTCACTTAATCACTCCCCTATATAGTTACAAGGTCTTCACAGGCATTATGCTGTAACACAGCAGCAGCAGCATAAAGCTAACACTACCTGAAAAGTAAAAGTTTTAGTTACTCCATCGTGTCCAACTCTTAGTGACCGCATGGACTACAGCCTGCCAGGCTCCTCTGTCCATGGAATTCTCCAGGCAAAAATATTGGAGTGAGTTGCCATTCCCTTCTCCAGGGGATCTTCCTGACCCAGGGATCGAACCCAGGTCTCCTATACTGCAAGCGGATTCTTTACTGTCTGTGCCACCATAGGATTTTCAACACTACCTAGCCCCAGTCATTTGATAACTAAAACACTCATGGCGCTGACGGCCATTTTAAAATGATTTGAGGATCCAATTAACAGTCATAACAACACATATCTCAGGTGTGGGTCAAATCAAATTCTCTTTGAAGAGCACACTCTGAGCTCCAGCTATGCACCATTTAAATTCTGTGTTGTTGGTGGCATTTCGTTCTATTTCTTGAAATGCAAAGCATAACCTATTCCACCCACTCAGAAACTCAACTAACTGAAAGAGATAAGTCCCTTTGCAAAGATGCCTTAGAGGAATTTTTTCCCCTAGGCTTATCAGGGAGAACAATGCGCGTTCGATTCTGGATCAGGTGGTCATATTAGAAAATGCATTAAAATGCAGGCTGACAAACAAGACCAAATGCAAAATTACCATTCTGTTCTGCTCCTGACAGCACTGTGGAGAATGGGATTTCTCTGTATTCATGCCACTGGGGCCTTACATGGCATGGTTTAATTGGGGTCAACATGTGGCTGAACTGCAGATTGTAAGCTGTGTTCGAAATTAAAACTGACCAGACATGAATGCCGTTTCCCACCTGCGTAGTCCCTGTAGGGCACAAGCTAAAATTTCCACATGAAGATTCCTGAACCTTCCCAGCACTCCATCTCTGGTCACACTTCCTCTGCAGCTCCTAATTTAGTAAGAAACCAAGCAGCCACATTCATCTAAGAACCCCTGTGCAGGGAGGCTGATCAAATGCCTCCCCTATGTGAATAAATTGGCTGCGCCCAGAGTAAGAAAATCTGCTGTGTATTCTTAAAAGGAATGCGATCAGAGCGTGTGTGATTTACAAACTATCCAGTATTTTTATTGCAACATGAAAATAAATGGATTTGGTCCCTATTGCAGCTCAGTTCTTTCTCCCAGGGTGGAGGGGTTGCCTGTTTGGCCCTGTGGCATGCCCTTGTGAGAGCGGTGAGAAAGCAGCTGCTTACATTACCTGGGAGGACTCCCTTTAAAAGCCTCTCTTGCTCTAAAGAGCTTTGCTGCTTAATTTTGTTTTTCCTGCACATGTTAGATTTCGCCCGTTGGTGCTGCCTCCTGCCGCCTTATTGTTCACTGCTGGGTTGCATGATGTTTCCATGCTTGGGAAAGGTGCTGGACAAATTATACAGTATATCTCACTGTGTGGGATTCGGGGCCAGGCCAGGAAGACCTCACAGCATTAGCAACTGGAGCTTCTCCAGCCTGGGAGGTAGGGGTAGGAGTCCGGAGGTGGTATTAACCTCACGCCATGGCTGTGCAAAAATAAGTGAAATGACCAGCCTGAAGCCACCCAGGAAGGGAGAGCCAAATACATAGTGAAGTTGAACAGAAATCATACGAGTGCTTCCCACACCACACTGCTGCATTTTTCTTCCTTTGTTAAAAGTGGCAAAATAGATTTACGTTGTTCATGACGGGAAGGAGGTTTTCCTTGCTTCTCATTTCTGATCCCATGGTTAATAACCATTTCCATGATTTTAACTCACCCCTTTGAACACTACCGGGGGGGAATGGGACAATGAAGTCTGTCCCTTCCGGGCAAGGCCAGAATGCAGGGAATTAGACAGAGAAGTTCATTGTCTGCCTGGTGTTTGCAGGTGGCAAATGTGGCCACGCACCTTCAAAGAGTGTGTTCCACTTTGAATTGTTCAGTGGTCTGGATGTGAGGAAATTGTAGGATCTTTCACAATGAAATACAAATCTTGTTATGGTTTTCAGAATTCTGGGGCAGCCAATATAGCCATTTTAGACATATTCACTGCTTAACCAAAGACATGAAATTTACATTTCTGTCCTATCCTTAACTTACTTAAGTCAGATGCTTCATAAGACTCAATCTGAAGAGATTTCTGGCACAGTCGACTATTTCTGAGCTTTCCCTAACTATTCTTAGACTCAAAGGCTCTGTACAATTGTTCATAGGCTGGCTCTTTCACTTAATATTTATTAATCACTTACCAACAATACAACCCTATGTTGGGTGCTCAGGGGAAGATAAACAGTACCTGATTCTACTTTCAATCAGTTTATAATCTCATAGAGGTTTTAAGGCTCCCAAACTGGCTACAATGTTGATAGAAAGAGGTCTGAAATACAGACCTTGGAAGACCGGGGTCATTTTTAATGAAGAAAGATTCTTAAAGAGGTAACTTTGAGTCAAGTCTTAATGAAAGGGAGGGATTTTTTGAAGAGCAAAGGTGAGAAAATGAATTACAGATGGAAGGAAAAGAAAAGAGAACTGTGCAGCGAGGCTAGAATGTAGGTATGTGGATGCTGGCTTGTATTTCATTTGCTTGTTAATAGGAATGCAGGATGCTCAAGCCCATTGCTCAGGAGACTGCTGTAAGCAAAGTGATGTTTTAGGAAGGTACATCTGGAACTAGAGGCAGGGGGACCAGTAAAAAGAATAAGGGCTCAAATGAGAGTAGGAGTGTTGGAGAAGGAAAAGAGGAGACCAGTGTGAGAGGCATGAGGGCTTATTGGACTCTGTGCCAGGACAGAGCCCACTGAGCCCTAGCCAGAGTAGATGGTCACATCTAACAGAAAGCAGGAAGGTAGGAACTAAAGAAGAATGCAGAGAAAGGGCAGAAAGAGAGGATTCAAATCAGTATTGAGTATTGTAAAGGATCAAAAAAGAAGAGAGTTGTTTTGGGGTTTTTTTCCCCCCCCAAATAGAGGTCTGAAGTCAATAACATCAAATGCTGTAAGGTCAATGATAAAGAATGATAAATAGCCATTGGAATGCAAAATCGGGAAGTCATTGTTCACCGCCAAGAGAATTCCAGATTACAAACAGTAAGGGGTGAGAGATGGCAGGGGAGTCTGCTCGCAGCTCTGTCTAAAATATTTGGGCCTGTAACTTGGAGAGGATGTGAGGAAAATAAGCATTAATATGGGGATAATGCCAAAGGGAAAGAGGCATGATTTTTCCTGAGAGCGTTTTTTTGCTTTGGTTGTGCCATGAAGCATGTGGGATCTTAGTTCCTCAGACTAAGGATCAAACCTACACACCTTGAATTGGAAGCACAGAGTCTTTCTGGACCACCAGGGAAGTCACTCAGAAGAGCATTTTGGTGGTAAGAACTTGAAATGGGAATCCCCTTGGATTACAAAAGCAATGACATTTTATTTGAGTTTGTTTTAAGGAAATGTATATTGTTGATTTTAAAAATGATCTACAGGAATGCTTATTACAAGTCTTTATATAATGGTGAAAAAACTGAAGTAACCTAAATGAATTCTGATAAATCTGCTACAGAACTTAGGACTACATAGCCCTATGAAGATGTGCTTAAAAGAAAAAGAGGAAAAAAAAAAAAAAACTCATGACACAAATAAAGAGGAGTTTATCATTTTTGTCAGTTATTAAGTAAGTTAAATAGGTTATAAGGCAATAATCAAGATGTCATTTCATTTTTGAATACAATTATACATACTCTAAGCATACCATACACACACACACACACACACACACACACACACATATTAAGGGAGTTCCCTGGTGGCTCAGCTGGTAAAGAATCTGCCTGCAGTGCGAAGACCTGGGTTTGATCCCTGAGTTGGGAAGATCCCCTGGAGAAAGGAAAGGCTACCCATTCCAGTATTCTGGCCTGGAGAATTCCATGGACTGTATAGCCCATGGGGTCGCAAAGAGTCGGACACAACTGAGTGACTTTCACTTATACATTAAGAATGTATATATATGTATACTATAGATAGCCAGATATTTTTATTTGCTTCATCAAACCCACGTTATACACATCTCTACCTGATTTTCTGCCTCTTGCTTTCTGATATATTTGAATGGCCTTCCTAGCTCCTTTGTGCTATAGTAGGGTCAGGACAAAGGAAGAATAAGTCAGGAGATTGGAGGGAATGAAAGGAGAGAAGATTTCTGTTATCTAATTCACCAACTCCATACCAGTGTTGTTACCTCGGTCTCTTTGCCTTCCAAAGTACTCAATTCCTATCCATGCGGCATTCTTGCCAAAGTTCTTGGCTCTGAGTTATAGCACTGCTGTTTTCCCTCACACCTTTAGGTTTAGGGCTGATAAAAAACAGGCAATAGATACGACGCACTATGCCTTATGGTTCCTCTACATCCTGTTCACACTTTAATAATATCTCTTTACTGAACTCTTTAATTTAGGCCAACTTGAGTTTGCCTAATTTTAGTGGGATCTTGCATTATATGTGACATCAATATTAGACAAACTATTTCTTCAGCTTGGAAAATTCAAGGTCTGCCTGGAGGAGTTTAATTCATTTAGTCTGGTTTGTGCTGCTAGAAGTTTATACAGTTTTAGGGGCCCTCATTAAGAAAAATAATACAAATTTATAAATATAGATCTAGGTATAATAGGTATTTAGAATGAGAAAATAAATGATAACATGCTACACATTTTAAAAACTATATTACAAAATTTCCCAAATGAGAAAATAATGTTTTTTATTAATCAACGTATTGACACAGCTCTGTAATATGGTTTTGCCAACATTTGTTGCTGATATATTCTTTATTTCTTTACATGACAACAATTTTGTAATCTTGTTTTTACTGAGAAAACAAAAAGATAAGCTGATCTTTCCTCTAGTATGGATGAAAAATATTTTGATAGTTAGAAAAGTTCATTAAGTTTTATAACATTCTACGATCATGTTATTTTTTAGGAATGTGAAAATCTGAGAAAAACCTCTAATATTATTCATATATATATATATATATCTCCCCTAAGATTTTAAGGCAATATTGAGTGTATTCCTGGGAGGAGAGAATACATTATTTTTTCATTTTGGCCACTCATCAATGAGATGAAATCCTCTTAGATTTCTAATTTTATACACCGAATGACTAGAAGAATTTTCCACAGATTAATTTCTTGTTCTGCACATTTTAAATCTTGCTTCTCTTCCTCCGTCCACATTCTTATAGTGTCAGTTTCATAGGAAATGTTCATATCAAGATGTGAACTCGCCCTGTACCTTTGTTTCCCAACCCTGAGTGAGTTGACACTGTATATTAGAGGAATATCCTAGAACTGATATATGCATGGTGATGGCTAGCAATAACTTATCTACACATGGATATGACTGCAAACCACAGAAAAGTATCCTACTAACCCAAACTATTTCCAAGTCTATTTTCTCATAATCACATTCTAAAAAGGACGTGGCCTCTCCAAGCCCACTTGACCCTAAAGGAAGTGTGTTGGAGGGGATGTTGGAGTAAGACAAAAAGAAAAAATGATCTTAAATATCAATGGGTAAAATATACTGCACAAAACACAAGGCCACAAGAACACAGTGGAAGAGATCCATGCAAGTCCCTGAAGTACAAGCTTCATTATTAAGTCCACTTCTGGGTTTATTGAAACCTCCTCTGTGTAGATGCTCTTCTTGAGTCTCTTGTCTCCCAGACTTAGCTCTTTACATTCCATACACTCTAAGCAGAATTTCTGTATTCTCATAGTTTCTTGAAGAGTCTTCTTTATAAATACCTTCTTATTATAGTAGAATTCATGGTTTAAAAACAATTTGTCTATCAGATCTTGATTTTGTCTTAGTTAAAGATGTAGAACCTGCAACTGATAAAACTTACACCTTTGTGCAGATGTTCAATAAATGTTTTCTTTTAAATTAATAGACTCGCTAAATGATATGTGATGAGATAAATAATCGTCAAAAAAGGAGACAGGAAAATTCAAAGCATGACCACAGAATGGAAAAAGTCAACTAAAAAAGGATGAAACAAACTTAAATAAACAGAGCAATGATGCAGTAGAGAAGAGAAAATTAAATTTTCGAAAGATGCCTTGATCCTTCTCAGAAAGGGAAGGTGGATAAATCATAGCTAAAAGGAAGGGATGTAACTGAGATTTCAAGTATAAGAGACCAATCAAAAAAGCCACTGATAGAAGTATATCATGTAATCAAAAAGGAGTAAACAATAGACAGTGACAAAGGCCTCAAAGCCATCTTGTAACTAGCTCAAAATCTGTAATTCTTTTCAGTAATTCTGCTCTTTGCAAAAATCTATTTCACAATCCAGCCACTATCATTAGACAGAGATTATCAAAATGTTTCAATAGAGAATTCAATGTCCTGAGCCATTACCAGGAGAACCAAAGTTCTACATCACACATCTTGACAGCATTATGTGGACCAAACAAAATACATCTGCAGATTCAGTCCTGCCCATAGGCAACCAGCATGCAACCTTTATTTCAACACTATTCAACATCTATAAAAATTATGAAGAAGGACTCTGCTCCCTCCCCATCACCTCCAGTGAACTACATTACAGAGCCACAGGTGGGGCCAAGGAAAGCTGGGGAATTGCATTACTGTGAGAAGTTTATTAAACATGTTAATTTGTTTATGTCAGAGTGATATATTCATTATTCTAAAACTAACATGATTAGCCATTAATAATGGTGACATGTGTCAATAGAGGAGATGCCAAATTAAGAATTGATGGGTTAAGAGAAAAACAATTAAGAAATCAATTGATGTGATTTGCACAGGGCCTCTGACCAATACGATGGAAAGACAAGAGTATTAATGATAAGGCAAGTTCCCATTTCACCTATTTGTAGCCTGCCTCAACATAGAGCTCTATCCTACCACAGCTAGAATTCTCTCTCCAATTACAAATCCCTTGACTGATAGACACCACCATTCTGCTAGCAGAATGCATCATGCCTTAGCCTGCAGGGAAAAGAGATGTGATTTCATTGTTACGCTTATTAGAGAACTAACTCCATTTAACAGCATTATGAACAGAAACTAAGTGCTAAGTGTATATAGATGGCTCCACTAGGCCTTATAAAACAGTCATAGACTAATAGCTTCAAACAAATCCTTCAAAACAAATGTGTAGTCCAGGATTCAAAACAGATACAGAATTCCATCATTAGTGACAAATGTGGTTTTTCAACTTTTTTCCTCAGAGTCACAAGTAGATGCTTAAGAACAGAAGGAGAAATTTTATATAGGCTATAACATGAAATGCTTCCTTTTCATAGGATATTAAATCTCATATCCAAGTAATACGGACTCTTCTCACCTTTTCATTAAGGTGGAAAAATGACTAAATTGTCCCTATGAAGTGAGGACTCTTATTGAACTTCAGTCTGACTATGCTAAAAAACAAAAACAAACAAACAAAAAAAACTTATAATGATGAGATTCTTAAATTCACAAAGGAAACTTGTCCTGTGTCTAAGTGACCTTTTCTCAACATGTCTCTCTTTAACCTAAATCTCCTATTGTTTCAGTTTAATACCATTTATTCTGGTTTGCTCCCCAGCAGCCACCCCAACTAAAGGTAACCTTACGTCTGGGAGTGAAAGTGCAGTCTTGGACAGGTAGGTTTATCAAGGCCACTAGTGAAGGAAAGGAGAAAAGAAAATGCCTCAGGTGGTCACAAACAGTTCAAATCCAATATAAATGGCATGACACATTCAGTATTTATAACAAATGGTCTAAATCAATAAAAACTCTAAATGTTTCAGTGGGCAAGAATAGGGGAATGAGGAAAGAGAAGTGAGAGATGACATACTATTTATGAGAACACTTGAAATGATTCTCGGAAAATTTCCTATAACTGATTCTTAAATTGATAATTTTAAGTTCATGGAAAAGACCTTTGAGATGTAAAAGCTTATGAATTCACAGAGTACAATTTAAACATGATGAATTAATTTCCTTATTGTATAGAATTGTTAGACCATGGACTAGATGAGACTATTTCCAGGTTTCTGGGCTCCCTACCACTTGGTAGATAAATGTGGGTTGACAACAGACTGGTTCCAAATTGGGAAAGGAGTACATCAAGGCTGTATATTGTCACCCTACTTATTTAACTTATAAGCAGAGTACATCATGAGAAATGCTGGGCTGGATGAAGCACAAGCTGGAGTCAAGATTGCCTGGAGAAATATCAATAACCTCAGATATGCAGATGACACCACCCTTATGGCAGAAAGCAAACAAGAACTAAAGAGCCTCTTGGTGAAAGGGAAAGAGGAGAGTGAAAAAGTTGGTGTAAAACTCAACATTCAGAAAACTAAGATCATGGCATCTGGTCCCTTCACTTCATGGCGAATAGATGGGGAAAAAATGGAAACAGTGACAGACTTTATTTGGGGGGCTCCAAAATCACTGCTGGTGGCTCAGATGTTAAAGCGTCTGCCTGCAATGCGGGAGACCCAGGTTCGATTCCTGGGTCGGGAAGATCCCCTGGAGAAGGAAATGGCAATCCACTCCAGCACTCTTGCCTGGAAAATCCCATGGATGAAGGAGCCTGATAGGCTACAGTCCATGGGGTCGCAAAGAGTCGGACACGACTAAGCGACTTCACTTCACTTCACTTCAAAATCACTGCAGATGGTGACTGCAGCTATGAAATTAAAACATTCTTGCTCATTGGAAGGGAAGTTATGAACAATCTAGACAGCATATTAAAAAGCAGAGACATTACTTTGCCAACAAAGGTCCATCTAGTTAAGCCTATGGTTTTTCCAGTAGTCATGTATGGATGTGAGAGTTGGACTATAAAGAAAGCTGAGCACTGAAGAATTGATGCTTTTGAACTGTAGTGTTGGAGAAGACTCTTGAGAGTCCCTTGGACTGCAAGGATATCCATCATTCCATCCTAAAGGAAATCAGTCCTGAATATTCATTGGAAGGACTGATGCTGAAGCTGATACTCCAATACTTTGGTCACCTGATGCGAAGAACTGACTCATCGGAAAAGACCCTGATGCTAGGAAAGATTGAAGTGGGAGGAGAAGGGGACAGCAGAGGATGAGATGGTTGGATGGCATCACTGACTCAATGGACATGAGTTTGAATAAACTCTGGGAGTTGGTGACAGGAAGTTATAGTGTGCTTCAGTCCATGGGGTCACAAAGAGTCAGACACAAGTGAGCAACTGAACGGAACTAAACTGAACTGAAGACTGAAGGAAGACAAGGTGAGAAAGAGAGAGAATAAATTAAATTTGAGATATCCATGCGGCTTCCCAGATGGCTCAGTGGGTAAAGAATCCACCTATAATGCAGGAGATGAGGGCTCAATCCCTGGGTCAGGGAGATCCTCTAGCGTAGGGCATGGCAACCCTCTCCAGAATTCTTGCCTGGAGAATCCCATGGACAGAGGAGTCTGGTGGGCTTTGGGGTTGCAAAGGGTTGAACGTGACTGAAGTGACTGAGCATGGATGCACACATGAGATACCCATGTGGAGTTACTAGACAACTGGATACCAAAATGTGGAGATCAGAAGTCAAGCCTGGGTTGGAGAACTACAGTTGGAAAAACATATATGGAGACCAAGGAGAAAAAAGTAACTGGATTGGTAAGAGAAAAATTTGGACCAGGTAGTGTCATAGGAGTCAGAGAAGAAATGTTTCAAGAAGGCTATGATGGTAACTGTACTGAGTGCTGCCAAAGAGTCGAGTTGGATGAGGAAAGAAATGTTTCTATTATGTTTGAAGATGTGGTATTATTCTACTGACATGCTAGGGAAAAATACCTTAACTGTAATTTTTCTTTTTCTTATTTGTAACTTCAGTTTCTCAGCTGTTACCAGCAATGACAACTGATGTCATTTTGTTACGATGAATACCCGGCTTTTTCTTGTTGCAAAATATCTCCCGCTGGCCAAAAGAAATTCACACATTAGTTAACTGGGGAATCTCCAAGGATGCTGACATTATCTATAAAACAGTATTGGCTATTCTTTGCTACCAGTAGGGATGGAAACTTACCACACCTGCTGCCAATGAAATACGAGAGTGGTGCACGAAACTGATGACCTAGTGGCTGCAGGGAAGCGTCTCTGAATATGCAGGCAGATCCATCTCCCAGTTGTATTCAGTTTAGAATATGCCACTATAAAGCTGCTTGGACACTAAAGTTTATAGAACATACTGAAGCAGTCCTATCCTCAGAGGATACAGCTGTCTTCAGGATGGCTGATTTAGCATGAGCTCAGCCATTGCTATTGGAGAAGGCAATGGCAACCCACTCCAGTATTCTTGCCTGGAAAATCCCATGGACAGAGGAGCCTGGCAGGCTACGGTCCATGGGGTCACACAGAGTTGGACACAACTGAGTGTCTGAGCATCAACCATTGCTCTAGCTGACAAACTAGTCCACTAAGCACCATCACTGAGCTTCCTCTCTTTGGGAAGTTCTATCTTAGGGGGTTCTCCATCCTTCTAGCCATCCAGCGTCTTTCACTGATCTCCCAGCGTATCAGATTTATATAAACACGGTGGAAGCTCACTGAACTCTTCAGTTTCTTTGCAAATTAAAGGCTACAAATACGGAGGTTGGAGCATGCACCATTTCATTGGTGTAGGAGCTCTCTCCTTCACTCATTTAAGACACTATTATACACATTCACATCCCTTCTATGAAGCTTGAAAGGATTCTAATAGAACCAAATAAAAATAAGCCCCCGAGAGGCCAAATAACTTGTCCAAAGGCACACAGTGTTTGAGTGGACAAGGTAGAACTTAAATCTAGACCTAACTGATGTATTTTTAAAAACAGCTTGTTGAAGTACAATTGTCATGAAATACACTGCATATATTTAATGTGCCAATGTTGATAAAATTTAAACACATATACCCATGAAGCTATCACCACAATTAAGAAAATGAATATATATGTCCCTAAGAAACATTTTTCATGCTCTCGTGTTATACTTCCATTCTACCTCTCCCTGACACCCTAATCCCAGGCAACCAATCACCCATTTTCTGTCAGAATAGATTAATTTGCATCTTCTAGGATTTTATACGAATGAATATTTATAGTATGGACTCATTTCTCAGTTTTTTTCATTTGGCATTATTTTGAGGTTCATTCACAGCATTTTGTACTCTTATATTCTTATTCATTGCTGAGTAGCATTCCATTTTATGGATACGCCACAATTTATTTATTCATTCACTGATGGATAGATATTTGGATTATTTCCAATCTGGGGTCATCACAAATAAAGCCACTCTGAATATTAACGTGCAATGTGAAGTCTTTGTATGAACATATGCTTTCTTTCAGCAATTCTGTGAGTACAAGTTAACTTCTTTAAAAAACTTCAAAACAGTTTTTCAAAGTAGTTTCTAAGATTTTCCATTCAGTTTGAGAGTGTATGAGACTTCCCGGTTCCTACATACCCTCACCAATATGAAATATAATCACTATTTCAACTATTTTAATAGCTTTGTTGAAGTATCTCCATATGAGCTTCATCTGTGTTTCCTAGAAGGCAATGGCACCCCACTCCAGTACTCTTGCCTGGAATATCCCATGGATGGAGGAGCCTGGTAGGCTGCAGTCCATGGGGTCGCGAAGAGTCGGACATGACTGAGCGACTTCGCTTTCACTTTTCACTTTCATGCAGTGGAGAAGGAAATGGCAACCCACTCCAGTGTTCTTGCCTGGAGAATCCCGGCGATGGGGGAGCCTGGTGGGCTGCTGTCTATGGGGTCGCACAGAGTCGGAAACGACTGAAGTGACTTAGCAGCAGCAGCAGCAGCAGCAGCAGCAGCAGCAGCAGCGACTAGTGATGGTGAGCATCTGTTTTTGCATGCATACTTTCTATCAGGGTATCTTTGAAGAAGTGTTGGTTCTTCTGTCTTCTTTGTATTGGGCTACTTCTTTTATTATTAAGTTTTGTGTTCTGAATACAGTTTTGCAAACAGATACATAATTTTCAGATATTTTCTACCATTTTAAAAATTGTATCTTGTAAAGACTTTCATTTTCTTAACAATGTCTTTCAAAGAGTAGGAATTGATCATTCTGATGAAGTACAACTTATCAATGTTTTGTTTCATTGATCATATTTTTTGTTTAATTAAGGAAATCGGCCTAACTCAAGGTCACAAAGATTTTCCTGCACGTGTTATTCTGGAGGTCTTACAGTTTTAAGGTTTACATTTAGGTATGTGAGCCATTTGGAACAACTTTTGTTTCTCGCTTAAGGTATGGATTTATGCTTACTTGTTTTGCTTATGAATATCCTTTGGGGCTTCCCTGGTGACTCAGTGAAAGAATCCACTGGCAATATAAAAGATGCAGGAGACGCTGGTTCAGTCCCTGAGCTGGGAAGATCCCATGGAGAAGGGCATGGCAACCCACTCTAATATTCTTGTCTGGGGAATCCCATGGATACAAGAGCCTGGCAGGATACAGGCCGTAGGGTCACAAAGAGTCAGACACGACTGAAGCAATGAGCATGCACGCATCTTTTAATTCTAAAACAATTTGTTAAAAGATTATCCCTACTTTACTGAATTTTCCTTCAGTGTTGTGTGTGTATATATATATGAACCCATACTGGACTTTTTATTCTGTTTCTTTGATCTATTTACCTATATTTAAGTCAGTTCTACATTGTCTTGATTATTAGCTTTTTATTAAGTTTTGAATTCAGGTATTGTTAATCTCTCAATTTTACTTTTTTATTTTTCTGGGTTTTTGGGGCTAATCAACATCTTTTAAATTTTCATTGGACTTGTAGAATCAATTCATTGATTTTCTCAAAAAAAAAAAAAAATCCTGGCCAAAAGAAAATTCACACATTAGTTAACTGGGGAATCTCCAAGGATGCTGACATTATCTATAAAACAGTATTGGCTATTCTTTGCTACCAGTAGGGATGGAAACTTACCACACCTGCTGCCAATGAAATTGGCAGGATTTTGATTGTGATGGTGTTAATCTATAGATCAATTTAAGGAAAACTGACATCTCAACAGTATTGAGCCTTCCAGTCCATAAAGGTGGTCATTTTTTCCATGTAAGTTCTTTTTAATTTCACTAAGGAATGTTTTTACAGTTTTTGGTTTAGAGGTTTTCCAGATCTTTTGCCAAATTTGGCCTTAAGTGTCTAATATTTTTGGGTGTTATTATAAATGGTATTCTTAATTATAATTTCCTTCTGTTTGCTAAAAGTATATGAAAATGCAATGAAAATGCTTGATATTGTATCCTGAAACCTTGCCAAGATCACTAGATCATGTCATCTTAGATATACTGCACATTTCCTACACAGATGGTAACGTCTGAGAATAGAGTTTCACTTCTCTCTCCGGTCAGATGCCTCCACGTCTGTTTCTTGCTGTATGCACCACCTGTATGCGCCACCTGTATGCGCCACCTGTATAACTTGTGCTCCTACTTGCTCATTTATTCATTCAACAAATATTTTCTGATTGCCTAGTGTGCAGGAGCCATAATTACAAGTAAGATGAATTCAGTGCGAACGAGACAAGGAGGCTGAGTGCATGTTGTCATGGAATTTACAACAATCATTCAATTGTTTGACAAAATAGATGTATTTAAACATGAGTGCTAATACAAATAGTGTTAGTCACTCAGTTGTGTCCGATTCTTTGCAACCCCACGGACTGTAGCCTGCCAGGCTCCTCTGTCCATGGAATTCTCCAGGCAAGAACACTGGAGTGGGTTGCCATTTCCTTCTCCACAATATACATAAGGAATAGCCAATAAAAATAGGAATATTTAGCCTAAAATATAGCATAGAGAAGATAATTATGCTTTTCAAATATTCAAGGGAGTATCTGGCAGAAGTGGATTATTTTCTTCCTGTATAATTTCAGAGACCTTAACTGGGATTAGTGGTGGAAAGTGGAAGAGAGATATTAAAGCATTTGTTGCCACAAAAACATGTGATATTAAAACAAACTACTTCATAATAATCTTGCTATGAAAAGTTTACAAGAGGCTGGATAATCTTTCATGAGTGAGATACTACAGAGAGGCACCATTCTCCGGTAGAAGACATAGCTAAAGGGATTACCAGAGTGGTTCCCAATTTGGATGATCTAAAATTCCTTTTTTGTTTTTAAATAAGATTACCCCCACCCCCGCCTCACTGTGTGTGTGTGTGTGTGTGTGTGTGTTTTTTATATTTATTTGTTTGGCTGTGCAGTCTTAGTTGTGGCACCTGTGGTCTTCAATCTTTGTTGCAGCATACAGGATTTTAAGTTGCAGCATGAGAACTCTAAGTTGCAGCTTGTGGGATCCAGTTCCCTGATCAGGGATCTAACTTGGACCCACTGCACTGAGAACACGAAGTCTTAACCACCAGATCACCAGGTAAGTCCTAGAAATTCTTTATCTGCAAAGATGAATGAGATAAGGCCTTTGTTTTTATTATGCTTACAATCTCCTCCTCAGAAAGAAAGAAATATATATGATAGAGACAAATAACACAGTTCAAATTATGGTTCAAGACACCAAATGAAGATACTTAGACAAAGTAGGATGCAATTAATGGCTAAAATAAATGGGACATATACTCAGTAAGAATTGTTCAGACATTTTCTGTCAATCAAATTTATATGTATATATATAACATTATTTTGTTCACACATTCCATCCTCTCTCCAAAATTCCTATCTGCCTTGTCTTGGGTGTCCCTTCCTTTCCTTTACATAGCTTCTAATTCTTAATTCCTCCTTCAGTGTTGATCTTAAATCCCGAAAGCATCCTTCATGAAGATCCTCTCAAAATTCTAGTCTTCTGTGGTTGTTCTCTTTTCTCATTGATTGTTTACACTTTAGTTAAATCATCAGGAAAGAAAATAAGTCTTACATCTCTAAGTAGGTCTAACATTCAAAACATGCACTCATTCAATGGGAGCTAATATTATTATAATGGCAACAATGCATAAAGGGGGTTCCCAGGTGGTGCTAGTGGTAAAGAATCCACCTGCCAATGCAGGAGACGCAAGAGATTGGGTTCAACCTCCTGGGTCGGGAAGACTCCTTGGAGGAAATGGCAACCTACTCCAATATTCTTGCTTGGGGAATCCCATGGACAGAGGAGCCTGGCAGGCTATATTCAGTCCGTAGAGTCACAAAGAGTCAGACGTGACTCAGCACACACACACCTAACTTAATAATGCAAAAAAAAAGAGACCAGGGAGAAAAGAGCATCATGCTAACTTTGGGTAGCACAGTTGGAAAATATTCTTTAGAGGAGGTGGAATTTTACCCCCTACTTCTCTCCTGATTCACTGATAGATTTAGCCATTCAATAAATATTCATTGATGACTTCTAAGTCACATCCTGTCAAAGACTGAGGACACAAAAAAGAACAAGGCAGACACGGCATCCTGACTCAAGAGCTTATGTTCTAACTATAGAAATAAGGACAAAGGAAAAAAAAAAAAGACTTACAAATCATTAAGGAAACAAGCTGGAGACTAATTTTACATAGAATGGTTAGGAATAGACTTTATTGAGGAAATGATAGACTAGAACTTGATGAAATGAATACGCAGTGTTGGGAGCAGGGCAGATAAAGTACATTTAGGCAGAGTAAAGAGCTTCTGCAAAACTTTTCATGTGAGAATGACCTTAAGTTTTTTCTGGTAATGAAATAGAAAGTTACATGGCTGCATCTGTTGGCGAAAGGGGAGGTGGGGAAAAGATGATCTCGGAGAGGTAGATGGGCCAGGGTTGTGTGAGGCTTTGAGGGCCATGGGGAGGAGCTCAGATTTCCTTTTAAGTAAAAGGGAAGACATTACAGGAGTTTAAGCAGGAAAGTGACATGACCTCCTGGTTTAAATTTTTTTGAGAACATTGGTTGCTCTATAAGAAATGGACTGACAAGAGTATGGAGTTAGAAGGCAGTTGGCAGTAACCCAGAGAAGAAATGACACTTTCTTGAACACGGTTGAAGGAGCAGGATGGAAGAGAAATCAACAACCTTTCATTGCGCAACCTGATGTGGCTGCTTTAAGTAAACCCTTTGGCTTTAAGAATATTAGAATTCCACTGTTTTAAGACTCAGATACTGGCTGGAAGCAGTGCTTTGTTTTTACCAAGGAAATGGTTTGTTCTCTATTTGGATGCTGTTTATTTATGGTGGCTTGGAAGAGGGCTGCAGAGGAATGATGTTTAGGGATGCCCCAGGTCTCCATCAGCCAGGCATTGGTGACACCTCAGCTGATCCTCCCCAGCACAGCTTTCTGCTGCACTGGCAGCAATATGACCTGCTCCTCTGCAGTGTCAAGGAGCTCTAACTGCGACAGGATCTAGTCTGGCATAATGCTTGCTTGATTAAGAAACACCATTAGGCTCCGTTCATTATCAAAGGCAACAATCTGGCCAAGACAGTGACTCACCTGGTACAGCTAGAGGTCAAGCTGAATACACAGGCACACCCAGATGGATTAAAAAAATGAATTTCATAGTTTGGGGAACACTGCCCCCTCCTGTGACACAATGTTGGCATTTGAGCAGAAACAATTCTAAAAGAACAGGAAGACCATACAGTTTGGGATGGGGCTGCTTCTGCAGCTAGGAAATACCTTGGTCCACTGATAAAGGAGGTTCATTCATGTCCAAGTCCATACTTCCACTTTCCTGAAGCCCATCCTTTCACTTCCTTCAAGCTCAATCCCAGTCCCGAGTTTTCATCAGCTGTCTTAGAACCATAGGCAGCAGGACAGGATCAGAAACCTTATGTTAAACCCAACTAACTGTGTGCAGATATTTTGAGAATAAGAGGTTCATTGTTTCAGTAAAATTTTGTGGCAAGGGTTTGTTTATCCAATCCTATCAGCTTCTATACCTGATACAGCATAGGAGAGAAATGGCCTACTAAGCTTTTAGCACAGTGACTATAGTCTCACTGGTTCAGAGAATAGGATCCTTGCCCTCCTGTTTTTCTCTAACAAGATGGGCACATATCTGTTTAGTCAATTGCTTCAAACATTGGCCCTCCAAGAAGTAGATCAGTGCTGTTTAGTGCTTCTCTGGTGGCTTGGTGGTAGGGATCCACCTGCCAATGCAGGAAATGCCAGTTTTATCTCTGGGTTGGGAAGATGCCCTGGAGAAGGAAATGGCAACCCACTCCAGTAATCTGGTCTGGGAAATTCCATGGATAGATGGCCTAGCAGGCTACATTCCTTGAAGTCGCAAAGGGTCGGGCATGACTGAGCTATTGAACACACACATGACATAGCCCACATCCAAAAGGAAGTTAAATGGAAACTAAACTTTCAAAAAACCCTATTCATTCAATTCAAAAACTTCCCTCTGTGGACATGACAAAATATGAGAAGGTAGCTGCCAACAACCTTTCAGGAAAAGCTGTTCCATTCTTAAAGCCATAAGAAAGAGTGGACCCACATCTGAGCCTCTGAACCCCCTGCCTGGACATGGTAATTGGGGTGGCTATAGCAGCCTCGGTGCTGAGCAGAAAGTTGGAGCGGATTAAAAGGGGCACAGACTAGGGTTCTGGGTGTCTTCAAGGATATCTAGGACTACTGGACTCCTTTTTCCTTGGGGAGGGGGGCTTTTTATTGTGAGACAATTTTATTGTTGAAGCCAGTTATTACCTCAGCTTCAAGTTTTCCTCCTGGTGGAATGGGTGACCCCTGGGAGTAAACTAGAAGAGTTGACTCAAAGTTTTAAAGCATAGAGGGACCAAGGCCATTAAGGATGTTCCTAGTGAAACTAAAGTGTCCCCATGGCAGACGGTACCTCGTTCCTCAGCTGATTTGCAGGAAGACTCGGCCCTTCTCAGGTGAATTCATGCGCTGCTGCTCTGATGGTTCTCGAAGTTCCTTCTGACTTGTGTATGTTCCTTCACACGCATTCACTCTTCCTTGGTGTTTCGTTTTCTATTTGCACAAGTTCTACCTGTTAATGGGAGAAAGATGCAAATATTTTAAAGAATCACTTGCAATCCTAGCATTCAGGCAATGTTTAATACTATCTTGGCATATAATACTTTATATGTATATGTGTTTCTGACTCATATTTACCTCTTTAAAATTTGAGTACCATATGTATATAAAGTTTTACATCCCCCCATTTGAACTATATAATAAGCATCTCTATATATTTCTAAGTATATTTTGAAAGCTTAAAAAAGTGTCCTTTGATTTGGGCAATGTCTCCAGGCACCTGTTGAAGGTATTTGGGGATAAGGCAGATTAATTTTCTGTCTTAATTTAAAAAATATATTTCTCACTACCATTTCTAGATTTAATTTAGAAATGTAGATTGATGGGACTTCCCTGGTGGTCCAGTGGTTAAGACTCTGCAATTCCACTGCAGGGGGCACAGGTTTGATTCCTGGTCCCCCTGGTGCCCTGGTCCAGGCATGCCATGCGTAGTGTAGCCAAAAAGGAAAAGAAAAGTGGACTGATAATTCTGGATGACTATGCTAGGTCACATTCTCTCTACCTAAAAGGTGATTGTTTCTCTAGCCAACATGATGACAGTCCATAAGCACTGAGCACACAACTCTTTGGAGGCATACATTGTGCAGTATTTGGGAGCAAAGCCACAGGCTTTCCAGATTCCTCCTCGCTTTGCTAACTGCCTGTGAGATGAACCTAAATATGCTAGTTAGCACCTCTAATCCTCCTTTACCTCCTTTGTAAAATGAAAATAAAAATAAAATCTGTTTCATACAGTCGTGGTAAGAACTAGCATAATTCTGAATACAAGGCACTCAGATGTTAGCTTTTTTATTATTATCAAAGTTTTAGGAATATTACCAAGAATTGATACTTACCTTCTTTAACTATTCTTCAACAAAAAAAGCAGGAATTAAGGAAGGATTCAATAGGCAGTTTTCCCCTCTCTGCCTCACTCTATCGACTCTCCTCTAGAATGGCTATGTGCCTCAGATTCTTATCGTGTACAAATCCTCACCAATCCCAGAGTACAGCAGACCTTTCCATAAATGATTTCATAATCACTTGTCTACACGTGATTTCTTCTGCTAGAATGCTCACCCCCTCCTTCACCCACCTGCCAAATGCTTGCTCATCCTTTAATATCTCCTCCTCTGTGGAGCCCTTCCCAAATCTCCAAAGAGCTGTTGTTCCACTCTTTACACTCCCGCAACACCATTTTTAAACCAATTTCCTTAACATAGCACTTGCCATGATATATCTGTAACTGATCTGTTTACATGACAATTCTTCCACTGGAGTGCAGGTGTTCTTTTTTTCTGGGTAGTGGGGGGTGGTCCAGGAACATGTTTTTGTCACCTCCAAAGAGTGCAATAAATGCTTAATGTGTGGGGGAAAAATGAAATAAAACTACAAACCATACATCTCCCCCAGAGGAAAAAACACAGGGATGTTCAGGAGTCTGAAGGGCAGATCAGTTCCCCTACTCCGCTCTCCATGTGTTCAAGACTAGAAAAAGCCCCCAAAGGAGTCGGAAGGAAGGGTTCCATTCAGCACACACCTAATTACAGTCCTCGCTCGATTCTCTCTTATAAATGACAACCATCAAATGCCAAGATGTGACAGAATGACATCTGGCTCTTTGGCAGGCACCCTCGGCAACGGCGTTAATGACTTGGGAGATGGCTCTGGGTATGTAACACTGCTAAGTTTGTTGTCTGGATTATATTATCCTCTCCGACATCTTTTTACATTGTCCTCTAACTCACTTCTGATTCTGATTCAGTGAAACCTGGACACATTTATCCAAATTTGCCCAATGCCCTTCATGGCCTTGACATCCCAGTCCTTTCATATATTTTCATCAGCTTCTGTACATCATTCACGGAGAGTTGTGAGTGTACTTCACAGCCAGTTTGTAGTCTCACAGGCAACTCAAAGGGGAAGGTTTTTGTCATCTGGGAAAAAGTTCTTTAGTGCTCGACCAAATTACATTTTCTAAGATGACCACATTTGGGGCTCCTTTTGAAATCACGCTGTACAAAGAAAAAAAATGCCTCAGTGACTACATATGCTTTGAATTTGAAACCAATATGCAATGCTTCATTAGCTCCCAGGATGAACTATAAAAACGCAGGGGTTGCAACCATAACGGTCTTGCCTCTGACTGAGACAAATATATACATTTAATTTTTTCCTACGCATTAAAAACAAAGCCTGTATCTGAAATTTCATCCAGTTTTCAGAAATGATGCATTTAATTTCAGTCCTGAGTTCTTTTATTTTTTTCCTTTTCCTTTTTTTTTTTTTACTTCTCACCATATAGAAATAGGAGACCAAACTAGGAAAACAGAATAGTATGAGAAACAAAATTCCCAAAGCTTCCTCTTCCATACCAGGAAGAGGTATTGTGATTTTGGAAGAGGTCAAAATTTATCAAGCTGGCATATATGAAAGTATAAAAAATATTAAGAGAAATGTTAGAGTCCAAATGGTAAATCATTATAGCAAATCCTTATAATGTAAATCAGCCCCTGGAATCAATAGGCTGAAATGTTAGCTTCATTCTATGGGTATTTTAACTATTTAAAAAAATTTTGCTTACAAAATAACTGCAATACTCACAACTGAAAAAAATCATATTATCTAGTGCTTTGACTTATTGGAGAAACATTTATGTGTAGAACCAATACATTCATCATGTGTAATTGGAAATTAATGAAACAGTATTTATACTCCTTATATTTTTACTTTTTTTTTCATTTAAGCATGCCATCTTAAAATGTATTATACCTATTTAAAATGCTGATGGAAATCAAAGATATAGGATTATGAAATGCCAAATATAAAATTAAAAAGAGAAAGATTATTTTCAAAACTCTATACAGTAGTTCTCAATTATACCATGGTACTCTCTAATGCTTCAAAATTTTGAAGTGATTTGTAGGAAATAGAAATGTTCATGGTTCAAATCCTGTGAGTTTCAAATAGCATATATTTTGTTTGTCTCCATGAAAGAGACAATAGACATCAGAATATAAAGTACTAAAATGTTTTTTTATAACTAGCTTGATGAGGAATAAATAATGGGATCTTTCCAAAAGTTGTCAGTCTTTGACCAAAGTTTCCTGTGCCTTGGTTAACAAAACTTCAATTTCCATAAATATATCGATGCCTCTAGAAAGGTGTGAACAGATGCTTCATCTCTACTTGTGTACATAAATGTACGTTCTGAGATGTAAATTGATCAAACTGTAGAAACAAATCATTTAAGATTCGTGCAGTGATTAATAACAGAAGCCGGTAATCAAATCTCCCAGCCACCAGCACATCTGTTACAGAGAGTTTCTAGTTTGCCCTATTATGCAAATGTGCAATAAAACAAATACATTACTTAATTTAGCAGCTGGTTCAAAAACATTATTTTAGGTGATTTCTTTAGGTTTTGTGTACTTTTGCCATTGATAGTGGTTGATGTGAACTAATTCAATTGTTTATGAGATGAGGGCTTCTACATAAAAAGTAGCCCCCGGGGAAAGCCAGCTTTTTGAAAGTCATTTTGACCCTTGTCTCTGAGAACCAAACACTGAGGCAAACACAAGATAAGTCATAGCTCTCAAGACTTCCACTCAGAAAGCACAGGATTCTTAAATAGTTTAAAATGGAAACTCCCTTGATTTCCCTGTTCTTGAGAATAGAGGAAAATCCTCAGTGCTAGAACTTGCTGGATTTGGAATTTAATTTTTTTAAGTTGAAGTTGTTTTTACATTAAAAAAATATCTGGACACAAAAAAAGAAATTTTACAGGTACCTTGTACTGTATGCTCTAATGTTTTCCTGGCAAAAGGTAGGAGGATCTCATGGAATCAGTGGGAACTTTTTGAATAGCTGGTATACTAAAAAGTAGGAAACATGCCTCTCATGAGCTTGAGAATGATATGAAAAACCACAAGCAGGTGGGTTGGGCTCTTAGGAAATGCTCAGAGGGGTGCCTTTTGTGTAGAGTAGGCAGCGACCAAACTTGCATTTGTGAGACCAGTTGAGGGAGGAGATGAGGAAAGGGAACAATGGCATCAAGCACAGCCACCCACAGAGTCTTCAGTAGCTGGATAGCAGGCAAGAAAAGAATAGCCCTGAGTTTTCAGCAGTGGAGCTAACTAAAATGGTAGCTGGAGAACAAGGAGTCGTATGTTACTCTAGAGTTT
This sequence comes from Aepyceros melampus, assembly GCA_006408695.1. Lineage (NCBI taxonomy): Eukaryota > Metazoa > Chordata > Mammalia > Artiodactyla > Bovidae > Aepyceros > Aepyceros melampus. Next base: position 173,827 of record SJXQ01004775.1, read on the forward strand.
TAAGTTGTTTGAAGACTGCTGCCTTAGTGGTACAGGGGATAGCTGAAAAGCAATATCTACGCCCAGTTCATATTCAGGGTCTCTTAGTTAATATGCAGAATCTCAAGTCCCTTCCACTGTGGGTCCATAGGACTGCTTTAAAAGGACCCTTTAACTAGTTATTTTTAGATCCATCTTTACCAATGGCTGAGCTTCCCTAGTAGCTCAGACTGTAAAATTGTCTGCTTGCAATGCCAGAGACCAGGGTTCAATCTCTGGGTCGGGAAGACCCCCTGGAGAAGGAAACAGCAACCCACTCCAGTACACTTGCCTGGAAAATTCCATGGATGGAGGAACCTCATAGGCTATATATAGTCCATGGGGTTGCAAAGAGTCAGACACAACTGAGTGACTTCACTTTCACTTAACCAATGGCTAAAAACTATGGCTCTAAGGTGAGGAATTACATACATGCTTACATATGTAATAATATAATACCTAAAATAATCTAAATAACAATATTTATTGAATACCTGCATTAGTACCACCTTATAAAACATCCTTACAAACAATATCTCTTTTGAGCTTCATATTTTGCCAGTGTGGGTAGTAGGGCTCAAAGTGACTTGCCTAAAGGCACAGGATGTTGGGACCAAAACTAAGGACTAATTGCAAAGCCCATGTTCACACTTACATTACTAGAGGTAAATTTCATTAGAAGACCTGAAGAAAAAGACAAATTGTGGAGTGTGTCCTCAGAACCATAGATGGAAGAGGGAGAAACTTCAGTTTTCCTAGTAAATACTCGACTTCAGGCTCTGCAACCATACTGAGACTTCAAATTCAAGCATGAACATTAAAAGAGAAAATACAGGGACTTCTCTGGTGGTCCAGTGGTTGAGAATCCACCTTCTTATGCAGGGTATGAGGCTTTGATCCCTGATCCAGGGAACTAAGATCCCGCATGCAGCTAAGCCTGAGTACTGCAACTACTGAGCCCTACGTATGGTGAAACGTAGGAGGATCTCACGGAATCATGGGAACCAGTTAAATAGCTGGTATATTAAAAATAGGAAACAAGTCTCTTATGAGCTTGAAATTGATATGAAAACCCAGAAGCAGGTGGGTTGCACTTTTAGGAAATGCTCAGAGGGGCACCTTGCACCCAACAAGAGAAGCCTGCATGCCATAACTAGAGAAGCGCCCATGTGCCCCAAGTAGAGGAAGCCCATGCACCTCACAGAAGACCCAATGTAGCTAATTGGAAGAAAAGAAAAAAAAAAAAACAGATTTAGGATACATGACTGACAGCCGGCTTTTTGGAAACATGGATTACCCAGCAGACAGACTGTATTATTCAGGATTCTCCAGAGAAACAGAACCGATAGGATGTGTGTATATATATAAAGAGATGAGTTATAAAGGAATTGGTTCATGTGATTATGGAGGCTGGCAAGTCAAAATCTGCAGTGTGGACCCCCAGATTGGAGACCTAGGAGATGAAGGTGCAGGTGAAATCTGAAGGCACTTGGCTGGAGAATTCCTTCCTGAACAGGGAGGCCACTCTTCCTGTTCTATTTGGGCATTCAATGATTAGATAAGTCTCATCTACATAATGGAGGGCAATGTGCTTTACTCACAGTTCCCCAACTAAATATACATGTTCATCTCATCCAAAAATGCCTTGCAAGTTAACACATAAAATTAACCATCACACAGACCAAGTTTATACTTAAGTGACAGTGCGAGTGGTTTTGCTCAGTCATGTCCAACTCTTTGTGATCCCATGGACTGTAGCCCACGAGCCTCCTCTGCCCATGGAACTCTCTGCAAGAATACTGGAATGGGTTGCCATGCCCTCCTCCAAGAAATCTTCCAGACCCAGGTCTCTTATATTGCAGACAGACTGAGCCACCTGGAAAACCGCTGTACTTAAGACACCAGCAAATTATGGTACTTTAAAAGAAAAAGAAAAGACTCTTGAAAATAATCTGATGTGTGATATTTCAGAAAAAAACAATCATCATCAGAAAAAATTGGACTCTGGCTATCTTATCCTTAATTTTACAGTTTAGCATTTTTAATATTTTGATAGATGCAGGGTGGAGGGGGACCAAAAAAATCTCCATAATCCACTCTAATATTGTAGTGTTTGGGACCCTTAAAGGCCTTGCCTTCTGGTTATCACTAGAAATTTCAAGCCATCACTATACGAATTTTTTCTGTCCAGTGCTTTAGAAGTGATAATGAAAGTGAATTGAATTCATTTGGCAAATATTAGGCCTGCCAACAATATTCTTACTTTCTGCAGAAATTGTGAGGTCCGCATAGCGTAAGGGGCAGGAGCAAGACATCGAAGTCACAGAAAGCCTCATTTCCTAACTCTTTTCAACACTTTTCTATCAGTGGGATTTTTGGCAAGTTACATAACTCTCTAAGTTGCAATTTCCATATCTTTAAACTAAAGATAATTGAGCCTATTTCCCACTGCTATCACGAGGATTAAAGGAGTTAAAGCACTTGGAACTCTGGGCACAGTGTCTGACATATGATAACTCAATAAACATTATTCTTGTGATAGCCATAAGAAGAAGAAAATCCATTCATACTTTCTACATGTTGCACAATGGATAGTCCTGGTAAGGAGGCCACTGAAGAACCATCACAGACCCTATGTCCTCTATTTTTGGAGACCATATTCTACATATCAAGCATATTAATAAACTCAAATCCAATGTTAAGAGAAGCATTCAGAAGGTAAACTGTTTTGTAAGATTTTCTAAAGATACTTTTTCTATTAAAAACTATTTGAAAGGGAATGTGTTAGTCACTCAGACATGTCCAACTCTGCGACCCCATGGATTATAGCCCACCAGGATCCTCTTTCCGTGGGATGCTCCAGGCAAGAATAGTGGAATAGGTTGCCATTGTCCTCTCCAGGGGACCTTCCCAACCCAGGAATTGAACCCGGGTCTCCTGCATTGTAGGCAGATTCTTAATTTTTTATTTATCAACTTGGAATTTCAGGAATTCCTTAAAAGTAAAAATAATCTAAAATGTTTCTTACATACTGGAATTTTCATAGAATTTAATGTTTAATGAAGTTGTCAACATTTATGTGATAAACAGTTTAATAAACACTTAAAAATTTGACTGCAGTTTAAAAAATATTTTGGTGACAGTAAAGCTGTATACAAATAACAAATATTCTTGAAAGTTCACAGATCCTAGATACTCTTCTTATACTGCATAATGGTTCAACTGTCTTACATAAGTTTTAAGTTCTTCAGAAAAGTAGAAAGAGAAAGAAAGGGTAGGGGTGGGGAGTCAGAAAACCATGCTTCCATCATGAGTTAAAAAGGTGTTTATAAATTTTTATTTTTAATCATGAAACATTTCAAACATACAGAAAAGTATATAAGAAATATAATTCATTCCATTGCTTATTGCACCTCCTATATCAGTTTGGGCTTCTGTTTGAAGGCTAGGTTAACTAAATATAAATTTCTAGTCTCAAAGATAATTTTACTCAGGAATTTGAGGATATCATTCCATTGTCATCTGACCCCTGTTACTGTAGTTGAAGAGTTTGTAGTCAGTCAAATGGTTTTTTGACTATGTTCTGCCTATTAGCTTCTCAGGTTTACTCTTATCTTTGGCATTATGCATTTGGTCCATAGTGCACCAAGGTGCAAATTTTTAAAATTTATTACTTGTTTATTTTTTTCTTTCTGGAATCCTAATAGTGGCATGTTGAACAACCTTATTTTATGTGTTTATTAAACTCCTTTGCATATTTGCTATATTTTTATTTCTCTTGCTTCTATCTGGTAATTTCCTCAGATTTATTTTACAGAATACAAACATATCTTCATATTTATTCATTCTACTATTTAACTCTACCATGATTTTCTTTTCTAGTCCACCCTTCCAAGTTCTTAGACTTATGTATACATCATAATGCCAACACTTTGCTTTATCTGGGTCCAGAGCTTCATGTTCTTTCTCTGATGGGGGTGTCTAAAATCCAATCTATTATGTTAGTTGGACGATAACCTACTCTGGTCAACCTATGTGTAAATTTACCTTCTCTGTTTAAAGATCTTTGTTTTTAGCATCTGAAGATTTATTTTTCTTTTTGCTAATTCAACTGACATTTACACTTTTATTTTTGGTCTATCAAAATTAGCAGTATTAATTTTTTTTGCTGGAGGATACATTTTAGTCAGTATTACTGGTTAAATTATATACCCTCTAAATTTATATGTGGATGTCTTAACCCCCAATATGATGGCATTTGTAGATGGGGGTTTTTGAGAGGTAAACAGGTCAAGAGGATGGGACCCTTAGGATGGAATTAATTCTCTGATAAGAAGAGACTCCACAGAGCTTGCTCTCTGTCTCTCCTTGAAAGGGAGATCACAACGAGATGGCAGCTGTCTGCAAGCCAGAAAGGAAGTTCTTACCAGAACCAGAACATGCTAGCATCCTGATCTGGACTTCTGGACTCCAAACTGTGAGAAAATGAATTTTTTATTTAATCCATCCAGTGTATCATATTTTGTTATGACAGCCATCTTTCTGAAATACCGAGTCTCTAATAACTTGTATTTATTCAATTAATATTGACAAGTTTTAAGAAGAAAAAGTCTTGCTGCTTTTACTTTTAGCTTATCAACTGAGGATACCTAATATGGATTTGTAGTAAAGTTTGACCTCACCCGAATTCAGATAAACCGCAGTATCTGAGCAAGTGATGCACAATAACTTTAAAAACCTACTAATTTATGTGGAATTGACAGCTCAATTCATGTTAATTCCAAATGGAGCACAAGGTAAAGAATCAGATTTGGAAGAATAGCCAAGAGTAGAATGATTTTACTTTGTTGGCCTAAAAAAAGAAAACAAAAACAACAACAAAAAACACAGAAACAAAGACAGCTTCTAAATGGCTTCTCTTTGAATCCAGAAAACAAGCCATAGAAACCTAAAACTTCCATCAAGATTGCAAATAAAATCTTGAAGGTATCTGTATAATTAATAAAAAAAATAGGATGGAGCTATCATTATTGTGGTAAATGTAAATTATTACGAAGTGTCCTTCAGCTAATTTGAAGGACCTTTCACTTTTATGTGACTGTAGTAAGAAATGAGAAATTAATATAGTAAAATATGTAGTATCTATTGCAGTCTTAAAGAAACCTGTTGGTTGGCAGCAAGATAACCCTGAGGCATTCTGATGAACTGTAAATAATCCAGGCTCTACTGTGTATGCAGAAAAAAAAAAGTTAGCTTATAGTCATATAGGATTGTATTCCTTCCATGTGACCAAAGGCTTTAAAAGCACCTTTTCCTTGCATTTCAGAAGCTGATATTAACAAAATTACTTGGCAATCTGGCAGTTGTAAATTGCGACCTCTTGTCATTAGTTGGGTCACTGATGTCCTCCTCTTTTCCTTTTTAAACACTGATGGATTCAATAAAGTAAACACTGACTTTATAAATAAGCAGGGAGTCAAAGCACTAGGTTCTAGTCACTTCTGGAATGGGAAGTAAGCAGAGCAATTACTGAGAGGGGAAGGAAGGGACGCTAGGACTGTAGTCAAGCAGATGATGGAATGAATACTCTATTTAAGTATGCCACATGTCGCCATGGAAAAGAAACGGTGGGTCACAAGAAACAACAGGAATGCCATAGAGCGTTGATCCCATAATTAAGGGAGAAGACATAAGTCAGAAGCCTCTCAGACCGAATGAGTTTCTCTACCATACACTGTAATTATTACTCTTAGAACTCTCATTCCAACAGGCACTTCACACTGATGATACAGAATACCTTCTTTCAGTATCAAAATTCAAAGAATAAAGTATGCGACAGATTGGAAAGTCAGCTAAAGCTCCTGGTCTTCCAAAAACAGACTGTGGTCATTATTCTATCTTGGCAAAGCCAGAAAAGCAGGGATTTCCACAGGGCAGCATCAAAACTGGCTGACTCTAAAAGAATCCATCACTTTGAATACATCACATACAGATGAATTTCTGCCAGTCCTTTCCCAAACTAGGCAGTTAGTAATCAAGGGAGAAAAAGGTTAAACTCCCACTATCACTATTATCACACACAGGTGCACATGTCCAGTGCAAACAGTGGTGTTTTGCTTTTCTCTCCTTCTAAAATCTCACCCTCATAACATCTCCAGAATATATATGGAAGACATGAACCCCTCTTAGCATTTTTTCTGGCTTATTGTTTTGTTTAGAGCAGAATATGCCCAACCCTGGGATTCCCAGGTGGCACAGTGGTAAAGAATCCATCTGCCAATGTGGGAGATGCAGGAGTTGTGGGTTCGATCCCTGGATCAGGAAGATCCCCTCGAGAAGGGAATGGGAACCCACTGCAGTATTCTTGCCTGGAAAATCCCATGGACTGAGGAACCCGGAGGGCTACAGTCCATAGGGTGGCAAATAGTTGGACTCAACTTATCGTCTGAGCATATAAACACACATATGTCCAACCCTAGATAATGAAATGATTGGCTAAAGCCATTCTCAACAGTCCCTTCTGTTACTTTAAAAACTCCTAGATGTAGTTATTTAAAAACTTCTGTCCAGTGAGATCTTAAAGAAAGTCTGCTATGTAAGTTTCTAGGGAAATCTTAGCTTTCTGGATAAAGGAAAACACACATCTCATGTCAATTTTCCTCTTCCTACCTACTTTGTTCTAGAACACAGTATGGCAGCTGGTGCTGCTGCAGTCATCTGTGCTCATGAGAGGAAGATGAAGACCATTCTGGCAACACGGACCCTTACATCACTGAGCTGCTGACCAACACCAGCATTAACTAACCTCTGGTTTTTAGATTGTACAAGAAAAATAAACTCCTCCTTGTTTAAATGACAGAGAAATTTTCTGTTACTTTCAGGCAAATTCATTTCTAAGTGATGCAAAATATATGGTGCTACCAAATACCAGACCACCTAACCTGCCTCTTGAGAAATCTGTATGCAGGTCAGGAAGCAACAGTTAGAACTGGACATGGGACAACAGACTGGCTCCAAATAGGAAAAGGAGTACGTCAAGGCTGTATACTGTCACCCTGCTTATTTAACTTCTATGCAGAGTACATCAATGAGAAACGCTGGACTGGAAGAAACACAAGCTGGAATCAAGATTGCTGGGAGAAATATCAATAACCTCAGATATGAGATGACACCACCCTTATGGCAGAAAGTGAAGAGGAGCTAAAAAGCCTCTTGATGAAAGTGAAAGAGGAGGGTGAAAAAGTTGGCTTAAAGCTCAACATTCAGAAAATGAAGATCATGGCATCTGGCCCCATCACTTCATGGGAAATAGATGGGGAAAGAGTGGAAACAGTGTCAGACTTTATTTTTTTGGGCTCCAAAATCACTGCAGATGGTGACTGCAGCCATGAAATTAAAACATGCTTACTCCTTGGAAGAAAAGTTATGACCAACCTAGATAGTATATTCAAAAGCAGAGACATTACTTTGCCGACTAAGGTCCGTCTAGTCAAGGCTATGGTTTTTCCTGTGGTCAGGTATGGATGTGAAGAAAGCTGAGCGCCGAAGAATTGATGCTTTTGAACTGTGGTGTTGGAGAAGACTCTTGAGAGTCCCTTGGACTGCAAGGAGTTCCAACCAGTCCATTCTGAAGGAGATCAACCCTAGGATTTCTTTGGAAGGAATGATGCTAAAGTTGAAGCTCCAGTACTTTGGCCACCTCATGCGAAGAGTTGACTCATTGGAAAAGACCCTGATGCTGGGAGGGATTGGGGGCAGGGGGAGAAAGGGACGACCGGGGATGAGATGGCTGGATGGCATCACGGACTCCATGGACGCGAGTCTGAGTGAACTCCAGGAGTTGGTGATAGACAGGGAGGCCTGGCATGCTGCGATTCATGGGGTCGCAAAGAGTCGGACACGACTGAGTGACTGAACTGACTGAACTGACCATTTTACCTGTTTGTTACCTAGTTACCATTAACAAGCATGCAGTCCTTAATTTCACAGTAACACCAAGGTGAAGGTGGCTATTCACTTCAGATTCCAGGTTTACACATGGGGAAGCTGCCAAGTGAAAATTACTGATTCACCTTGGGATGGTATAAAACCAGGTGACTATTTCCAGGCAAAGAAATGCCAGTATTGTCTGCATTCAGTGGTATCAATAAGGAAGCCTGAGTTGCCCCGCACCACCAGCACCATTGGTCGCCATCCAATGGAATACAACCAGTGAAAGCAGAGAGTTCCCTAACTACTAAGATGAGATATATAGTTCAATGCCAGAACTTATGCAAGCTACCAGGATGCATCAAAGACAGACAAATACAGATGCTGAACTTTCTCCACTATCTAATCACAGCTGTGCAATGTGATCTACTCTCCCAGGTGCAGACAAAGAAGAGGTGTATTGTTTGCAGAGAATTTTAAATTGTATTTACTATAAACGTATTACTATAAAACCAGCTAAAAGACTGTCCACTCTTCTTCACCACCATGCCAGGTGGCTCAGTGGTAAAGAATTCGCCTGCCAGTGCAGGAGATGCAGGTTCAGTCTCTGAGTCGGGAAGATCCCCTGGAGGAAGAAACAGCAGCCCACTCCAGCATTCTGGCCTGGATAATCTCACGGACACAGAAGCTTGGCGGCCTACAGTCCATGGTGTTGCAAAGAGTCAGACATGACTGAACAGCTAAACACACACATACCTTAGTAAGTCTAAACAATGTAGAATGACAAAAGATTCCACTGAAAAAGATTTCTTGTGGACTTAATTCCTAGTCATTGAGATTATAGTTGAGTTCTAAATGTGCTGATGGTCATATATATATATATTTCATTATTTATTCCTTAATAAACACTTAACAAATCCCTGGTGGCTCAGAGGTTAAAGCGTCTGCCTCCAATGCCGGAGAGCCGGGTTCGATCCCTGGGTCAGGAAGATCCCCTGGAGAAGGACATGGCAACCCACTCCAGTATTCTTGCCTGGAGAATCTCATGGACTGAGGAGCCTGGTGGGCTGTGGTCCCTGGGGTCACAAAGAGTTGGACACGACTGAGTGACTTTACTTAATAAACACTATACATAGAAGTTACTTTAGAGAATTCACAGTCACACAGAAGCCCCTGATACGTGTGGACTGAGCTATGTAAGTTTGATTGAAAAGCAGCTGTAAATGGTTTGACAACCTTCAAGTTTGTCTCCAAATGCTATGTTCTACATATTCCTAGGTTAAACAGTAGATGAAGAATGACTGTACACGACTGTAAGATGAAGAAAGAGACCATGAATCACTTAGTCTAGTGACTAAGTGATTTGAAGTTTGTACCTGTGTTTAAAATTTACAAGAGTGAAACAAATGAACTGCACATTGCTGGTAAATGCAAATTTTAGATTATACATGAAATAATGTAACACATTTGAATAACTCACTTAAAGTTGAAATACATTCTTTTTTTTTCATAAGCTGTTGAGTAATATATTTAAAGACCACCCTTCCAAATCATCAAACTAGAATTGTATAGACAACAAGTAAAAATGTATTCTTTTTAAGTTGTTACTTCTTTGCTTTAATAATAAGAGATAAATCAAGAAATTAATGACTATTGCTGGCTATTACATGATCATTACTGAAAATAATTTAATTGGTCCATTCAGAGGATCAAATAACCTAGATACATAGAAGGAGAAATTCAAAAGTTCCCTAAGCACTGTTTTTTGAAAGGTTTGTGCTCTGTGCGATTAACTGACCACCCTGCGGAACAATCAGCAGATGTTAATTCACAGCCAGTTCTAGACATGTCCTAGGAGTGGAAACGTTCTCTGATACATTGTGCCTTATCTTCCCTCTGGCCACTTAAAACAAAATCTATGGCTTTAGAAAATTCTTCAGTACTGTTATTTACACTATAAACAGAAAACAGTGCAATATTGAGAGATTGCTTTTGAGAGGTGATACAGAACTTACTTGTTTTGTTTGGAAGTTATAATTGGGAAGTTTCACTCAGAAACATGAGTCCACATATGCTTTCTGAGGCTTAACTCTAAGTATTCTCATACACTTGTTTGGATAAGAACTGTCTGGGATGTTCCCAGCTGGACAGACTCCTGGAAATACAGGACTCCTGGAAGTGCAAGACTCCTAGAGTCTGTCCCTAAGGCTTCCAGTTCAGAAGATTTGAGTGGAGCCTACAATTTGTGTTTTAAATGAGCAGTAGTCCCATTTAAGTTATTCTTGAACTAAACTTTAATAATGTTAAGAAACTGTAGATATCAGAAAAGTGGAATCCTTTTGGTAACTTTTTTCCGATTGACTATTAAGACGTCTAATTCACCAGGTCAGCCCTTTTGTTTAAAGGATAAACAAACATGTAAATAAGGAAATAAGTAAATAAATATTACTTCCCTCCCGCCAAATGATAAGAGAACAAAACAAACATGGTAGACAAGAAGATAAACAGCTGTTGAGAGAGATGGTTCAGGGGAAAGCACCTGTAACAGTGAAATGGTCAGAGCAAAATACCTTGCCGGATTCAAAGGGAAGAGAAGACAACTTACCTGGAGTCTGCTGTGGTCTGAGTGTCTGTGTGCTCAAAGCAGAACCTTCCTGAATGAGGTCTGTGCCCTTATAAAAGAGACTCCAGAGAGCTCCCTCACCCCTTTTACTATATGAGGACACAGTGAAAAAATCCCCTACATATGAACCAGGAAGAGGGCTCTCACCAAACAGAATATGCTAACACCTTGATCTTCCCAGCCCCCAGAACTGAATTTATGTTGCTTCTAAGATAGCAAGTCTCTGGTGTTTTGGTGTAGAAAGCTGAAGGGACTAAAACAGAGTTTAATAAATATAATGAAATTTGGGCCTTGAATTCTACTTCAAAGAGATTTTAGAAAAGCAAAAATTACATAATTTAAGAAGCTCAAAATATAAACATTTTTTTTTCCTTAAAATCTTACATTTTACTTTTAGGAGTAATGGTTTTTACATTTGGTTGAGAGTTTAATTCAGAAATATCTACAGGGCACCCATTAGGTGCCAGACACGGAGACAGAACTGTCATCCCTTGGAAGGAGCTTGGAGTCGAGCTGCAGAAATGGTGGCATCAGGTAGTAGAGACCCAGCTGGCACCTTGCTATGCAGACACCAAGCTGCCCAGAATCTACTCACTGGCCTTTCGCTGGTTCAGGCCTCTCTGGGGTTTAACGTGAGTGACACAGTGGGGCCATGTGTGGCATTAGTGTGTGTGTGTGTGTGTGTGATCGCACATGCTGTAAGGTAGACTGGCGCATGTCTCCCAAAGGGGCCATCTCTCAAACACAATAACTAACACTGTCACTTGGATGTGTCCCTTGAAGGTAGCAGTCACATGCCAGACTGAATAGAGACAAGCATATGCCAGAAGGATGAGTGGAGAGAGGAAGTTTACTCCTTATACGGATGGAAGTCCCAATAAGCCCATATAGTTGCCTCTCAGTGCTCCTTACCTGGGACGAGGGGAATGTAACTGCCAGGCTCATCCACTGGACAGATTTGTGGGCAGTTTCTATTAGATATCCTTTTCCTTCCTGTCACTTCTCATTTTTCCACAGCGGCCAGACGACATTGTTACTGCCACAGGCTTCTCCCCAGATCTAGTCAGGCACGAGAGAAGCAGGAAGACCATCTTGTTCTGATATTAAATAGAAGCCTCTGGGGTGATGTACAAGGCATACTGTGTTCTTTAGACTTGTTTCAGATGAGAAAAAAGTAACGTCTATGTGTGTTGGGTGGTGGTTTTAAGACATTTCATTTCTGAAAACATAGAGATTATAACAAGTGACAGAAAGAAGCCAGAAGGATGAGTGGAGAGAGGAAGTTTACTCCTTATACGGATGGAAGTCCCAATAAGCCCATATAGTTGCCTCTCAGTGCTCCTTACCTGGGACGAGGGGAATGTAACTGCCAGGCTCATCCACTGGACAGATTTGTGGGCAGTTTCTATTAGATATCCTTTTCCTTCCTGTCACTTCTCATTTTTCCACAGCGGCCAGACGACATTGTTACTGCCACAGGCTTCTCCCCAGATCTAGTCAGGCACGAGAGAAGCAGGAAGACCATCTTGTTCTGATATTAAATAGAAGCCTCTGGGGTGATGTACAAGGCATACTGTGTTCTTTAGACTTGTTTCAGATGAGAAAAAAGTAACGTCTATGTGTGTTGGGTGGTGGTTTTAAGACATTTCATTTCTGAAAACATAGAGATTATAACAAGTGACAGAAAGAAAGGTTCCCCCGGTTCCTCCCCCGACTTCTAATGAACCAGAGCTAGTTCTCCCCCTGGGGAGCCCTTTCCTGCTTGGCTTTCATTGAGCCCTCAGGAGAGTGTTCCTTCTGGTAATTTCTCACATCTCGCCTGTGTTTTCCTGGGGGCCAATGTTTTCCTCCGTTCCAGGCTTCTCCCTCTTCCCATTTGTTCCTCTGCACTCCAGAAAATCAGTTTTGCTGGGAATACCAGGGACTGCAAAGAGAGCTGACCTGGGGAAAGGAAGGCCTTTGTGGTCTCCCAGGAACTGTCTATCAACTGAGCCCCAGGTCACCCTGTGTTAACTGCCTCTGCTGTCTCTCGGAGAGAAATTTCATACCAATTCCGCAGGTAACCAAATATGACAGAATTTCAATACTAAATTTAAAAAGCTGTTGCTCCCCAACTTTAGTTACCTCAGCGATTCTGAAATTGATATTTCACTTTTACAAATTAAGACAAAACATTTAAGTCATCAAGTCTGAAAGATACAAACATCCTCAAAGGACATAGAGACAAAATGCCCATCCTTTGTGCCTTCGCATCTTACCCCACAGCCCCCTCCTCAGACGCAGAGGTGTGTAGAAGGGAGCCAGAAATTGCCCGTAATCACGCTCTGCCTTTCTACTGTACGTCCAATATGTGCTGTCATTATTTCAGTGTTTGAAGCTCTCATGGCAGCATTGCCAGGGAAGATAATGGGGCCTATTATTTTCAATGAGCTCCATCAGAGGTTTCAATGGGCCTGCTATCACTCGAACAAAGACACATTGGGAAGCAACGCTACTTTCTTGTCATCAAAATGGCTGAGTTTGTGTGAAGCTAAAGAACACCCCCCCTTTTTTTTTCTTTTTCAGCCCTGTTGGATTTGAAAGAGCCAAGAAAGGCAGTTTACAAAGAAGCAGGCCTGACTCCTTGCCGAGTGTCCTTTGCCCTGGCCAGATGTACATACGTATTTTATTGAATCAATAAGTTCAGCAAAGTGAAACCTGCTTTACCATGATTTCCTATTTCTACCCAGAAAGATGTTCCCATGAAAAATATCTTCCAATAGAATTAGAAACAGTAACCAAGAAAACAAAAGCAAAATAAATAAATAAATAACCTGCCAATATGGAAGTTGTTTAGAGAGTGGTTGAGTTTCAGGTGAATTAAAAGATTCTGACTCAGCTTAGAAATCTCTTTTCCAACCCGTTTCTGACCCTCCTTTCCTATTGTGCAATTTTAGGATTGGTAAAATGTATTTTCTGTGGGTTGTAAATATGTGAGTCTGTAAAACAAGTTCACATATATTAATAGTTCTAACAGTTCGTTGAAACATTTCAATTTTTGAGCATGTATTATGTTCATGCTGTTACATATTTACTCGTTTAATCTTCATACAACTCATGGGAAAGAGAGCTGTTGTTATCCTCATCTGTGCACAAGGACATCCTTGAGACCTAGAAAGATCAAATCACTTGTTGAGAGTGACTCCACGAGCAAGCGCCAGGAGAGGAATTGAATCCTTACACTTCATTCCAGGGTCCATGAACCATGGGAGGCCACTATGCATAACTGAGCCACTGTACAGCTGTTTGAAATACTAATCAGTTTTTTCTTCTCCGTGCTTATACTCTTCACTCCTCTCAACCTGTCCCTTCTTTCCCTTAAGTATCTCCGTTCAAGCAGTTAGTGAGCTTCTGGTATGTGTCCTCAAGTTTACAGAGTAGGAAACAGAAGTAGCCTGCCAATCTGCCTTTAGTGTTTTCAAATGCATAGATTTTATTAGATGCATTATTTTAGATGTCTGTGTCAAAAAGCATAAAAATGGAGGCAATGCTTTTGAGAGGGAGAAGGAGAGAAAATAAGGATTTTTAGAAACGTGGTGAATCTGTAGGATTCATACAGGAATGAAAGACGGCTCAGCCAAGTTACTTCCAGCAGGGAGCTCTGTGGTGTGTTCAAAAGCTCTGTGAACACTGTATCATAATTTGCAGAACATCCAGGCTTTGCTCCAGTGAGGTCTGTCCAAAGTCCGAAGCCAAATTTTCAACTGGGCTGCCTTCCCACCAGTTGCAGGAGAGCACTGGCCTTCATGGGAAGTCCTCAGTGCAGTCCCAGAGGATGTGGTGCCCTTCTCTGCCTGCAGACTCAGACCTCGTTTGGCCCTTTTCAATTTATCCCTGCAATTTAATCCTGCAATATTCCAGAACACCCATCATCCCAAGAGAAGGAGGGATGATGAAGGAAAGGGAGTGGTACTGAATAGAAATAGTTTGGTTGCTTTTTTCTGAGGGGTAGCACTGTGTCATGTGGCATGTGGGCTCAGTTCCGGACCAGAGATCAAATTTGCATTCCCTGCATTGGAAGTGTGGAATCTTAACCACCAGATCACCAGGGAAGTCCCTGAATAGAAATAGTTTAAGTTCCTCTGAGCTAGGATGGTGATTAGATACAGTCTTATTATGCCAGCTTCATTTTCTGCTGTGTTTGAAAAAATTACAATTAGACTTTGGATATAGGTAGGAAAGAATGCTATACAGCTCAGTCAGTCAGTTCAGTCGCGCAGTCGTGTCCGACTCTTTGCGACCCCATGAATCACAGTACGCCAGGCCTCCCTGTCCATCACCAACTCCCGGAGTTCACTCAGACTCACGTCCATTGAGTCTGTGATGCCATCCAGCCATCTCATCCTCGGTCGTCCCTTTCTCCTCCTGCCCCCAATCCCTCCCAGCATCAGGGTCTTTTCCAATGAGTCAACTCTTCGCATAAGGTGCCCAAAGTACTGGAGCTTCAGTTTTAGCATCATTCCTTCCAAAGAAATCCCAGGGTTGATCTCCTTCAGAATGGACTGGTTGGATCTCCTTGCAGTCCAAGGGACTCTCAAGAGTCTTCTCCAACACCACAGTTCAAAAGCATCAATTCTTCGGCGCTCAGCCTTCTTCACAGTCCAACTCTCACATCCATACATGACCACAGGAAAAACCATAGCCTTGACTAGACGGACCTTAGTCGGCAAAGTAATGTCTCTGCTTTTGAATATACTATCTAGGTTGGTCATAACTTTTCTTCCAAGGAGTAAGCGCCTTTTAATTTCATGGCTGCAGTCACCATCTGCAGTGATTTTGGAGCCCCAAAAAACAAAGTCTGACACTGTTTCTACTGTTTCCCCATCTATTTCCCATGAAGTGATGGGGCCAGATGCCATGATCTTCGTTTTCTGAATGTTGAGCTTCAAGCCAACTTTTCCATTTCAGTGGTCAGCTTAATAAATATAGGTTACTGCAAGGTAAATTGACTTATAATAGTATTGTCAATGAAGAATGATTGGAAATGTTTAAAATGACCATAGTATGGCAGTGAAAAAAAATCAATGTTTTCGAAGTGCTATTTGACCTCTAGTTTATGTGGGGGTTGCTGGGAGGCACACATAGGAAAAGGTATTCTATTGATCTGTGTGTCAAATATGCTCAGTTAAATGTGGATACGGTTATGATATTTATTTATTATCTCATTGCAAAAAAGGTTGGAGATGACAATGTCTGAAACAGTCTAGCAAAGATAACTTTCATGATGAATAAATATAACCATAATTACTTATCAACATTAGTTTGGCTCTATCCCCATTGTATTCTAGTCACCTCAGCACCCAAGAATTCTCATTTGTTTCTAATGGATCAAGAGTGCCTACATTTTTAAGGACTTATTTTTAAGATAAAACACATGGTAGTCACCACTTTCCTACCATATACAACAGTCATACTTCTAGTAACCGTTTTTAAAAGAAAATATATAAATAGATATGGTGCTCAGATACTACAATAACTTCACAGGTCGGGAGTCATTGATTTGTTCATATAGCCTATGCTATAACTGATGATTTAAGCATTTTTAAAAACCACTAGATTTTAAATCTTTTTCATAAAGATCATTCTATCTTAATTGTGTATAAGCACCAGTTAAATGCAGTGCTGGAATACAGTAGGTGCTTAATATATCTTTCCTGGGCGATGATCAAATATTTTTATTCAAATGAGGGTAAGCTAGAGAACACAGCCTATGAAAGGAGTTGGGGAAGGTTGCCTGTGTAAGTTTGTGGTAGTGATGGAGAGGATGATACTTTCTTAGCTATCAAACACGTATACCATGCTTACTATATAATGCTTTTTGTAAGACTGGAAGAATTCTAATTATCTCATAAATATGATTAATCCTCACAATGACACCTATGAATTATTGCTATTTTTACTGCAGTCTTCTGTACTTTACAGATGAGTAGACTAAGGGACATGTGAGAGGAAGATATGCTGAAGGTTACATTATGAATTTATCAATGAAAATCTTTAGGTTTTTTCACCCTCTTGTATTTATATAGATGATTTAGGTTTATTGGAAATGACAGGTGAACTTGTTGATGACCTACAAATCAAATGAAGTCTACAAGTACTTTAGGTAAGACTGGCCATTTCCCCTGCTGTAAAATAGCTAAGGGAGGGGGTATTTCAGAGCTAGGTGTCTTGGACTCCAGATTTAAGATAAATATTTTGAACCATGGCTTACTCTATAGAAGTCCATGCCAGCAGTTTACCAAACAGCTTAATAGATGTGGTAATTCACTAATCACTTTCACTTATATAGCAGCGTAAGCTATTTTAAAATATAACTGTCCAGGGATTTTCCCAGACACCTGCCCAACTAATTCAGCCTGTCAAATTATCAGATTATGTGGACAAATGGGAACCATGCAAATTAAGTGCTAAAAGGTAGCTTAAATACTATTAAAGCAAAAAAGATCTGGGGGTACTGGTTAACCACAAGTTCAAAGATTATGATAAGACTTTTAAAAAGATAATGCCATTTTATAATAAATTACTAGATGTACATTATCTGGTTGGTGGGGGGTGATGAGTCTAAATTTAAAGTATCAGTTTTAATTTAGGCTCCTTATTAGAAAGGAGGAAAATGATAGATTACTCACAAAAAGTATGCTAGGAAGACAGAGCAACTCTAAATTGAAACAGTTAAAGGGCTAGGAAACGTTTGCCTTGACAAAGGGAAGAAAACTCACAACAGTTGTCTTAGAATATACAAAAGAGATTCTGTAGTGAGGGACAAAAATTTTCACTTCAGAGTCCTGCCTTTCTACTGTCTCTGAAATAGACCTTTATCTCTCTCTTTCCACTGCCTCTGACCTAAAATGCCTCCTTTTTGCAATAATTTTCTAATTAGTGTCCCTGCATCTCATCTCAGATTTCTCCCACATAAACCCTTCACAACATACCAGAATTATCTTTCCAAAACACAAATCTTACTGTGATGCTTCCTGGCTTCAGAACCTCCCAGCGGCTCCATGGTGTGCACAGAGGAAGCAAGAACTTGTCAGACTTACAGGGTCTCTGACTGTAATTCCATTCATATCCTGCTACTGCTCTGCTCTCCCAAGCCCACAGCCAGCTCCCTTTCCTTAAACCCACACGCTGGCTTCTTAGGACTACTCACGTGAAAGGACTTAAAACTGTTTTCCTCTACACACATGGTTCTTTCTCTGTGTCTGGAATTCTCTACCCCCAAATCCCAAAGCCCAGTTAATGAATTTCTACTTATCCTTTAGAACCTGCGAAAATATGCCACCTCTTCTACGAAGCTTACAGTCAGGATTCAAGACCCTCTCCTCAGCCCACCTCTAGCACTTTGTACATAATTACCCGATAAGTGTTAGAAATTCATATGCAAGTCCACTTCACCACATCTTCAGCTTCTCAAATCAATGTCTTCATGACCTAGAACAATGCCTGAGTTAAGAAAGCCTCAATTATTTTCTGTTGAGTCATGAATGAGGATAACACAGTAAGGAGCAACATGTGGGAGCAGAGAGTGTTTCAATACAGCTATAATATTAATGATGACATTGATAATATTAGCTACCGTTTATACACATCTTGAAGGTGCCAAGCAATGTCTTAGGAACTATGAATGTATGATCTTGATCCACACAATCCTAGGCAGTAGGTTGCTTCAGTCATGTCTGACTCTTTGTGACCCCATGGACTGTAGCCCACCAGGCTCCTCTGTCCATGGGATTCTCCAGACAAGAACACTGGAGTGGGTTGCCATTTCCTTCTCCAATGCATGAAAGTGAAAAGTGAAAGTGAAGTCGCTCAGTCATGTCCGACTCTTAGCGACCCCATGGACTGCAGCCCACCAGGCTCCTCTGTTCATGGGATTTTCCAGGCAAAAGTACTGGAGTGGGTTGCCATTGCCTTCTTCGAGGCAGAAGATTACTTACAAATAAAGAATCTGAGAGTCAGAGAGGTAAAGTGGCTTGCCCAAGGTCAAACAACAAATAAGCATTGGACTGGGACTTGAAAACAAGTCTCTCTGACTCTAAAATCCATGCCATAAACCAAATCATCTTTAAACTTCCACATACACACACACACAAATAAGAGGTATCTAATTGATTCAATTTTTATGAAATTAAAAGACGCTTACTCCTTGGAAGAAAAGTTATGACCAACCTAGATAGTATATTCAAAAGCAGAGACATTACTTTGCCGACTAAGGTCCGTCTAGTCAAGGCTATGGTTTTTCCTGTGGTCATGTATGGATGTGAGAGTTGGACTGTGAAGAAGGCTGAGCACCGAAGAATTGATGCTTTTGAACTGTGGTGTTGGAGAAGACTCTTGAGAGTCCCTTGGACTGCAAGGAGATCCAACCAGTCCATTCTGAAGGAGATCAACCCTGGGATTTCTTTGGAAGGAATGATGCTAAAACTGAAGCTCCAGTACTTTGGGCACCTTATGCGAAGAGTTGACTCATTGGAAAAGACCCTGATGCTGGGAGGGATTGGGGGCAGGAGGAGAAGGGGATGACAGAGGATGAGATGGCTGGATGGCATCACGGACTCAATGGACGTGAGTCTGAGTGAACTCCGGGAGTTGGTGATGGACAGGGAGGCCTGGTGTGCTGTGATTCATGGGGTTGCAAAGAGTTGGACACGACTGAGCGACTAAACTGAACGGAACGGAACGGAATTGATTCCATGGCTTCCTCTGGAAGTTTGTTTCTAACCACTGCAAGTGAGAGTTTCTTTCTTAGAAATACTTCCGAATGGGAACTGCAGTCTTTGGAAGACTGTACTGTACATTCTGCTTGATGCTGATTATGTACATTTGCTATCACTCCTCAATCACTGTCCACAGATAACATTGTGTCTGACTCTGCCATGGATGTTTTTAAGTTATTAAGACTGTGGGCTCTTGCTTATGTTTTTGGCTATTTGAAAACCTAAGAAACATTCTCAAGTTATTTACTGAAAAATTACTTACCATTTGCTTATCTCCTTACCATGGGATACATGCAAGGAGTTTAATGCATTTATCTTCTCCCTCTGATTGCATCTTGCCATCTGTGGTGCAACCAAGAGGACCAGAGAGGCCTGCTTCTGTAATGATTGTACTTTAATATTTTGGATGGTCTATAGATACTCTCTAAAGATTTGGGAGGGAACCAAAGCCTAGGGAAATATAGGGCTGAACTCAGCTCAGTTACCTTCCTTTAGATGACCTGCCTGAAGAAGAACATTCTGAAGTTTGCAAATTGGTACGTGACATCTTTTAAAATAGCTTTGGATGTGCAGCCGGCTCTGTTCAAAAAATGGAACGTCAAAGGTGACTCAGCCCAGCTGAAGCAGAGAAAGTTTAATTCAGAAATAATTTGCTTTCCTTTATTTGCACACTGCAGTTCTGGGGGAATAAAAGCCATTATGGAATCAAAGGACAATTTGCTTTTTTGTTTTGTTGTTGTTCTGCACTGAATTTTTAAAGGCTTTTTTTTTTTTTTAAAAAGAACATAAACAGATGAATGATACTAGATTCAGTGCAGCTTAAAACTAAGTACCTTGAGCTCTTTTCCATGATAAACAGAAACCAATCCTGGCTCTCTGCCCCCAAGCACAGTTCTGTGTGTTCTCAGTCAGAGGGATTAGATCTTTTCCTAGTCTGGGGGAAGGGAGTCCAGGCAGATTGGGTAGTCATACTTAGAGAGATGAGAATTTTAAAGATATTTAATGATAAATGTTCCCCTTTCCTCACAAAATGAAGTCCCTCACTGCCTTTTTGGTCTCTCCATTTCCAAATACTGAAGGGAAAATCTCAACCTTTCTGAGAAGTCTCTGGGCCTTTCTATGCATCATGTGAAAGTGCAAGTCACTCAGCTGTGTCCAGCTCTTTGCAACCCATGGACTATACAGTCCTTGGAGTTCTCCAGGCCAGAATACTGGAGTAGGGAGCTGTTCCCTTCTCCAGGGGATCTTCCCAACCCAGAGACTGAACCTGAGTCTCTCACATTACAGGTGGATTCTTTACCAGCTGAGCCACCAGGGAAGCCCATGCATCATGTGGGAGAGGGGAAATATCACTGGGGTGGAGAGAGCAGGAAAAACTACACTCATACTAAAAAATAAATGAAAGAGAAAGTCTGATAGAGTGAGGAAGACAGTCAAGATTCCAGGAGACAAATAGCATGTGCTTCTATAAGGGATTTGGTAGGATGTGGATTATATGGTGTGGACACTAAGGTTTTGGGGGCAGTGACAGAGTGTGAGGATATTGACATGAATTATGGACTAAACCCCTTGGACCTTCTTCAAGAAATATCAGCAAAAGGTGAGATTGCTTTTAATTACTTTTTGATAGCTGAACTATTTCTCTGAATGTGACAATGCACAAAAAATAGACAATATCAGGGCCCAGCTTATAATAGGAATTAAAGAAGAAATTAAATCTAAGTTCAGGAGGCAGAAAATCAGTTGTCTCTATAGCCCTTCTTAAAATGGGAATGCTGCATGTGGCCTTAGGTCCTCCATGAAGTCTTGGACATAATGTTCCCAGAAACAATGACCTGGAGCATGATGAACACCTCCAGAAAATTCTCTGTACAAACATTTATTCTACAGTGTAGGACAGGACTTCACTGCTGGCCATGGGATAGCAGGACTGGGATTACCATTAAGAGATCGCCTGCTGTAGTTAAGGACAAAGGATAATAACAATTAATGATGTGTCAAGGATCTGCCAAGGGCTCAGGACTGGAGTGAACTAAGAAAAGTGTAAAGCACAGCTACAACCACCTAAGGGGCTTATCATCAGGGTAGGGAATTATGATCACACACAGATTACAACTAGAGACTAAATGGAATTGGAAGAGTTGGAAAGGGTACATTCACTGGCAGCTCAGTAGACCTTTCTCAAGCACTCCTGATGCAGGTATGAAGTGTGTCCCAGCACAGAGGTGGTAATCCCATGGTGGATAGGGAGTGGGGTTCACCCATTGCCATCGATTGAGGTGATGGTCCCATCAGAATGGGAGATTGACTTTTCATCCATTGGTAAGGGTCCCACAGGTTCACTCTGCATGGGACACCAAAAATTATGTAGTTGACCCTGAAGATAAATAGTGTTCATATTGTAGAAATATGGAAGAAAGGAATGGATTTCAGGAAGGGAGAGTGGGCCTGGAATGGCAGAAAGAGATATTTCTTCCTTCTGTATTTACGAATAATCCAAAGTTCTTTCTCAGCTCCAGGCAAGAGAGATTGCAAAAAGTATATATAACTGTTTAAAAAAGTTATGAGCAACCTAGATAGCATATTGAAAAGCAGAGACATTACTTTGCTGACTAAGGTCCATCTAGTCGAGGCTATGGTTTTTCCAGTGGTCATGTATGGATGTGAGAGTTGGACTGTGAAGAAGGCTAGCGCCGAAGAATTGATGTTTTGAACTGTGGTGTTGGAGAAGACTCTTGAGAGTCCCTTGGACTGCAAGGAGATCCAACCAGTCCATTCTGAAGGAGATCAACCCTGGGATTTCTTTGGAAGGAATGATGCTAAAGCTGAAATTCCAGTACTTTGGCCACCTCATGCGAAGAGTTGACTCATTGGAAAAGACCCTGATGCTGGGAGGGATTGGGGGCAGGAGGAGAAGGGGATGACAGAGGATGAGATGGCTGGATGGCATCACTGACTCGATGGACATGAGTCTGAGTGAACTCTAGGAGTTGGTGATGGACAGGGAAGCCTGGCGTGCTGCGATTCATGGGGTCACAAAGAGTTGGACACGACTGAGAGACTGAACTGAACTGAACTGACCATATAATCATACTCTTTGTTAAGTCTCCAGAGTCCATTTGTGATTATATTAACCCTTGCATTAATCTACTAATAAGGCAAGAATGTTAAAATATTCAGCCTCTCACTCCTTTTTGCTGCCAGAGGCAGGCTTATGACACAGTTCTGGCCAATGAAATACCATCAGATTTTCTCTCTAAAATCAGAAGGCAAAATCTAATGAAGCTTAGGCTTCACCCTTCTGCTGGCCAGAAATGCCAACATAAGGTGAAAATTCCATTTTTCAGCCTTGAGATAGGATAATATAAGGGTTAATAAGTACATAATGACAGAGGGGCTGAGGATCGAAACAGCTTTAGTTCCTAATCATACCACTGAAGTATCATGGCAGTCGTGAATTTCTCACTTTTAACTTTCTGCTTCATGAGACAAAGAAAACCTGTTTAAGCCATGGTAATAGAATTAACTATTATTTACTGTCAAATGGGTTCATAACTAATACATCTTTCAGTTCAATAGGAATGCCACTTATTCCCTTGCTCATGTCACTAACATCTTTCCACAGGGGCAAATATAGCTTATGTTTCCTTCAGAAAACCACAATGTCTTTTTGAATTTGCAGCAAAATCTTCATTTTTCAGAGGAGACACATAACTCTCAAAGTCTTGTATTGATTTACAGATACTTCCAAAAGTTATGCCCCATTGTCTCCAAAACTATAAAACCATATTTAGCTCCAAGTAGTACCAGACCCTTGCAAAGTCAAGCTTGTATGCTAGGTAAATTTTAAAATAATTACTATGTATTTTGTATTTTCACATTAAAGTGGTGATAAGCCATGAGTAGAATGTTTCAATTTATGATTGATTCTGTGCAGTTTTAAAATAGCTGGTTAACACATAAATATTCAAGCTACTTCTTTGAGTCAATATAAGTAAAAACCAAGTTAATTTCCTAATATTCCCCCCACTTTTGTTGTTGCTGCTGTTGTTCAGTAGCTAAGTTGTGTCTGACTCTTTGTGATCCCACGGATTGCAGCACACCAGGCCTCCCTGTCCCTCACTGTCTCCTGGAGTTTGCCCAAGTTCATGGCCGCTGATTCAGTGGTGCTAGCCAACTTTAGTCAATTTAGTTTATTTCCATTCTAGTATTTTAATCATATCAAATATCCTGGCAATATGCCAAAATTATTCTCTTAATTTGTTTTCCTAACACATGTCATGTATTTTTGAAACATGTTGTACTATGAAATGTTATAATATTTGTTTGTGAGTTCTTTTGACCCAAGTGATCTCAGTTAGGATGCATTCAACTACTAGAACAAAATACCTAAATTATAGTGTTTTGAACCACTGTTTAAGATTATGCATTCTTTACTTACTAAGAATTCTGTAGGCTGGCAATTGCAGGGTAGTTCTGGGAGTTTAATGATGGGACAAAGGACACTGGCTTTTTCCATTGCTCCAATCCTTCATTCTCCGAGTGTTTGTTTTCACCTCATGTTTGTCACCTCATGGTCACATTATGGCTGCCATAATTCCAGTCATGTCATCTTCACCCAATGGCATCCAAGACAGAAGACAGGGAGAGGAAGGCTAAAAAAGATATTTTCACTATGCAACTCTCTTTTGTTAGGAAGGAAATCAATTCCAAGATATCCTCTGCAAACTTTTCTTTGGGAAATCATCCCAGAACAAAGTCTGTAAGGGGTAAGAGAAGAAAAGTAGTGCCATTATTGGC
Source organism: Aepyceros melampus (assembly GCA_006408695.1). Classification (NCBI taxonomy): domain Eukaryota; kingdom Metazoa; phylum Chordata; class Mammalia; order Artiodactyla; family Bovidae; genus Aepyceros; species Aepyceros melampus. The sequence continues at coordinate 197,953 of SJXQ01004775.1, forward strand.
CTAGACTAATCATGACACATTCCTTAGGGTGAGGTGCATTTCTATACAGATTCTGTTAAAAAAAAGAAACATTCCCAAGGCAAGTAGCCAGTAACAAAGCCACAGAACCAGCTGCAAACCCACATCTCTGATCACAAAAGTCATAATGAATGTCATTCATTATCCTCCAGCATATTCTTATATCCTCACTGCAAGTTAAAAATCAACAATAAATTAACTGCCAGAGAAGCCTATAATCTTTTTTTTTTTTTTTAAGTAATAGATAAAACATTCACTGTAGTCATGGCAACTCTGGGGCTTCCCAAGTGGCACAGTGGTAAGGAATCTGCCTGCCAATGCAGGAGATGCAAGAGGTGGGGATTCGATCTCTGGGTTGGGAAGATCAGATGCAGAAGAAAATGGCAACCTACTTCAGTATTCTTGCATGGAAATACCCACAGACGGAGGAACCTGGCAGAATATAGTCCATAGGGTTGTAAAGAGTCAGTTATGACTGAATGACTGAGCACAATAATGATGGCAACTCTTTAAGATTTTGGATGGTTATGCATTGCAAAATCATACAGAAAACTGTATTTTCTCTCATTCATTCGTTCATCCAATAAAATTTTACTTACTAGCTACTATGTGACAATCTCCATACTAGGTACTTATATTTATCAGGGAAAAAACAAACACAGCAGATAAATAACCCTGGCCTTGAGGTACTAGTGGGAGGAGCACACAATAAATAATAAACATCAACTAGTATTAAGCCCCCTTCTCTGGAGGATTTTACTTCCTACATTGTTGACCTCAGGTTTGGCCATATTGCTTGTTTTAGCTAATGAAATGTCAGTGGGAGGGATGGGTGTTATTTCTAAGCAGAAGCTTCTGCTGTCTCTCCTCCTTGTACCAGAAGAAAGGCAATTCACCACGATATTTTCAGAATGAAGAAGACACTGCAGCAGAGCCTAGTCAAGCCAGGCAAATACAAGGTTGGTATTGTAAGTCATTGAAGGCTTTTTGTTTTAGCACAGCATGACAGAATTATGATAGGCTAAGCTGACCAGTAATATAGTTAATATAGTATTGTCGTTTAGTCGCTCAGTCGTGTCCAACTCTTTGTGACTCCATGAACTGTAGCCTACCAGGCTCATCAATCCATGAGATTTCCCAGGTAAGAATGCTGGGGTGGTATCAACCCTGATAAGCACTATGGGGAAAAGGGGAAAAGTAGAACAGAGTGCAGAAGGTCAATAGTAAGATATGGTGTGTTCAGATGGCAATGATAAGGAGGATAGTCAGGTAAACCTCACTGAGGAGATGAGATGTGAATCTGCCTTCTGGATTAAAGTGAGAGAATTTTGCCAAGAGGACATCTGAGGAAGGAGTACTCCAGATAGTAGTGCCAGCTAGGGGAAAAGGCCTCAGGGGAGAAGACGTTTAGAATATTTGGGGACCTCTGTGGCTGGAGCAAATAAGAAAGGGAGAGAGTAGCAGATGAGTTCTGAGGGGTAATGGGGCCAAATGGAGTGGAATTTTAGACAGTGAACAAGGATTTTGACTATTACTCTGTGTTACTTATGGAGTCATTGCAGGTTCTCCAACACAGTTAAGAAGGGTGATAACTTAAAATTTTATTTTATTTTATTTTTTTTAAATTTTAAAATATCAGTTGGCTGCTCTACTGAGCATAGACTGTTGAAGGGCAAAGGTAGAGCATGGACACTAGTTAAGAGTCTGTTGCAGGAATCCAGGTGGATATGATGGTTCCTTGAAGCAGAGAGATAGCCAATGAAGTTGTGGATATGTTAAGATTCTCAATAAATTTTGAAGGTAGGGAAAATAGGATGTAGTAAAGAACTGGTGTGGGGTGAAGAGAAGACTCTGCGCTCCTTTGACAAAGTGAAGTATGCTCCCTTACAAATGGTAACTCTCATGTTCCCTAGAAGACAGGCCATTCAGCACTGTCATTCCTGTTGACTATTCGTGTGTTGTGTGTGTGTGTGTGTGTGTACACAGTACCAACAAATCTTCAGACAGCAGTATTGATAATCACAATGACCTGTGAAATAAAAGGGGAAATCAGAAATGGACTAGTCCTATCTAGAAAAGATTCTGAGCTTTCATATTACCATGGCTTTATCATTTAATATATGTCATATTATATGGCAGAAATCTAGATCTCTTTTATTATCTTGTAAAAGCAGAGACATTACTTTGCCAACAAAGGTCTATCTAGTCAAGGCTATGGTTTTTCCTGTGGTCATGTATGGATGTGAGAGTTGGACTGTGAAGAAAGCTGAGCACTGAAAAATTGATGCTTTTGAACTGTGGTGTTGGAGAAGACTCTTGAGAGTCCCTTGGACTGCAAGGAGATCCAACCAGTCCATTCTGAAGGAGATCAGCCCTGGGATTTCTTTGGAAGGAATGATGCTAAAGCTGAAAGTCCAGGACTTTGGCCAGCTCATGCGAAGAGTTGACTCATTGGAAAAGACCCTGATGCTGGGAGGGATTGAGGGCAGGAAGAGAAGGGGACGACAGAGGATAAGATGGCTGGATGGCATCACTGACTCGATGGACGTGAGTTTGAGTGAACTCCGGGAGATGGTGATGGGCAGGGAAGCCTGGAGTGCTGCGATTCATGGGGTCGCAAAGAGTCGTACGCGACTGAGCCACTGAACTGAACTGAACTGAACAATTTCATAATAGTTTTCAACAAATTATCTTGGTTTTGTGTTAATCACTCAGTCATGTTCAACTCTTTGCAACCCCATGGACTGTACCCCACCAGGCTCCTCTGTTCATGGGATCCTCCAGGCAACAATACTGTAGCGGTGGGTTGCTATTTCCTTCTCCAGAGGATATTCCTGACCCAAGAATCACACCCTGGTCTCCCACATTGCAGGCGGACTCTTCAGTGTCTGAGACACAAGGGAAGTCCCATTTTGGTTTTGCTAAACTACAAAACAACAAATTCATGTTTAATAATAACAAAAAGTACTGAGTTTTCATTCTCAAGAAAGTTGATGATAAATATGCAGCCTCTACAAACTCTTGCTGATATTTGCCATCTCTCATGGTGGTGACTTAGCACCAGCATGATGGTGGTATTATAAACACTGTAGGCCACATGAAAAGCAGAGCACATACACCTGATGGGGAAGAATCAGGAAGGATTTTAAAAAGACTTTTCCCCCAAATTACTTCCTAGTTGACAAATGTAGATTTATAGATGACTAAACGAAGAATGACTTTCCATTTAGATCAATGCTCATTATTTTAAATTACTTTTGCTTATTTTCTATTTCAAGTTTTCTTGTGGTCCAATAGTTGAAGAGATTGGTGAATAATTAAGTGATGCTGGTGCTACATGAGTTTCATCAGATTCTTCAAATAGAAAATCAGTTAAGCTACTAATGGTTGGATTACTTTTTTCATCTAGTTCAAATTAAAGCTTTTAAAAGTTCACTCCTTTGCAGGTATTCAAATGCCACATGGTTAGATGCAACAATAAAAGTAAAATTTCTTGTTTTGCAGTGAAAATCTGAATGCAAATTTTGGGGAATGTGGCATTATAATCATAATGAAAAGAACAATGTTATTAATTAAAATCCTTATGTAGTAGAAATATGTTGTAATTGGCTATAGTACATATATAATTCAAAATTAAGTAAAAATTTGGGATGATATTTTAAAAAGAAAATAGAAGTTCTGAAAATTTATTATAAATAGTATATATATGCATATATATGTTTATGTATATGTAAGTTTTATATATATATATATATATATACACACACACACATATATACATTAAAAAAAAAAAACTTTACCTATACAGTGTATCCCATATGAGTAACTACCATGTTGTAAATGGCAATGAACTTTTTCGGAGTGAGTTCTCTTAATGTTGGTTGACTTTCATTCAAATAAGTTGGAAATCTTTAATTGATGTCTTCAGTGATGATAAAACCTAATATAAAGTAAACCCCAGCTAATAAAGATTTTATCAAATTATAGCTAAGTATGAAAATGAAGCCTGAAAACAGAAAGACGTCCAAAATTATTCCTGTATAAGCAAAGAGATAACAGAAAAATACAAGCTATAACAGGCCAAATGATGTATACAATTTCATTTTAAAATTTGACAACTTTATTATGCAATATCCTAAGCATGGAAAGATTCTCTTCATAGATCTCTTATTTTTAAGTAGATATGTATATGTGTGTATATATACATATATTTTGAATGAATGGAATAAAGATGGAAAGCCCTATAGTTTATAGCATCTAAATTACATGAAAAACTCAAAAGAATCATATGTAGAGAAAATCATTTGACAAATGTTTTATTGTAAAAAAACTTTAGTAAAGAAAGGTCTTCTTAATGGAGGCAAAAAGAAAGAACTTGTGCCATATTTGAAATTAATTACAGATGTACTTTAATTGGAGGCTTCCTTGGTGGCTCAGAGGTTAAAGCATCTGCCTGCAATGCAAGAGACCTGGGTTTGGTCCCTGGGTCAGGAAGATCCCCTGGAGAAGGAAATGGTAACCCATACCAGTATTCTTGCCTGGAGAATCCCATGGATGGAGGAGCCTGGTGGGCTACAGTCCACGGGGTCGTAATAAAAAAAAAAAGAATTGAAGCATCTTCCTTTTAGCAGAATTTTCTTTGAGCTTCCTAGAGACCTCAATACTTACAGTACTTTTCTCATTTATAAATATTATACTGTACAGAGAAGAATTCATTGAATGTATCAGCAACACAAAAATTACTATTTTGTATATTTTAAAATATAAGAATGCATATAAATTTTATTTTAGGAAAATACAATTTTTCAAATTAGTTTTGAATAATTTCTAGATTCATAATAAGACCAAATTAAAAAAAAACCTACTTCAAAAATTAGATAATTTCATTTACTTTTCATGTCCATTTCTCTCCCCATGCGAAAAATAGATTTAAAAGCCACTCTAGACAAAGGTATTCAAATAACTGAACAGAAGAGAAGTGAAAGGCAAAGGAGAAAGGGAAAGATATAATTTGAATGCAGAGTTCAAAGACTAGCAAGGACAGATAAGAAAGACTTCCTCAGTGATCAGTGCAAAGAAATAGGAAAACAATAGCATAGGAAAGATTAGATATCTATTCAAGAAAATTAGAGATACCAAGGAAACATTTCATGCAAAGATGAGCACAATCAAGGACAGAAATGGTATGGACCTAACAGAAGCAGAAGATATTAAGAAGAGGTGGCAAGATTACACAGAAGAACTATACAAAAAAGATCTTCATGACCCAGATAATCATAAAGGTATGACCACTCACCTAGACCCAGACATCCTGGAATGCAAAGTCAAGTGGACCTTAGGAAGCATCATTATGAACAAAGTTAATGGAGGTGACGGAATTCCAATTGAAGTATTTCAAATCCTAAAAGATGATGCTGTGAAAGTGCTGCACTCAGTATGCCAGCAAATTTGGAAAACTCAGCAGTGGCCACAGGACTGGAAAAGGTCAGTTTTCATTCCAATCCCAAAGAAAGGCAATGCCAAAGAATGCTCAAACTACCGCACAATTGCACTTATCTCACATGCTAGCAAAGCAGTGCTCAAAATTCTCCATGCCAGTACATGAACAGTACATGAACTGTGAAATTCTAGATGTTCAAGTTGGTTTTAGAAAAGGCAGAGGAACCAGAGATCAAATTGCCAACATCCACTGGATCATGGAAAAAGCAAGAGAGTTCCAGAAAAATATCAATTTCTGCTTTATTGACTATGCCAAAGCCTTCAACTGTACGGATCACAAGAAACTATGGAAAATTCTGAATGAGATGAGGATACCAGATCACCTGACCTGCCTCCTGAAAATCTGTATGCAGGTCAGGAAGCAACAGTTTGAACTGGACATGGAACAGACTGGATCCAAATAAGGAAAGGAGTATGTCAAGGCTGTATATTGTCACCCTGCTTATTTAACTTCAATGCAGAGTACATCATGCATGATACCAGGCTGGATGAAGCACAAGCTGGAATCAAGATTGCCAGGAAAAATATCAATAACCTCAGATATGCAGTGACACCACCCTTATGGCAGAAAACAAAGAACCAAGAGCCTCTTGATGAAAGTGAAAGAGGAGTGAAAGTGAAAAAGTTGGCTTAAAACTCAACATTCAGAAAACTAAGATCATGGCATCTGGCCTATCACTTCATGGCAAATAGATGGGGAAACAATGGAAACAGTGACAGACTTTATTTGGGAGGGGGGGGCTCCAAAATCACTGCAGATGGTGACTGCAGCCATGAAATTAAAAGATGCTTACTCCTTGGAAGAAAAGTTATGAGCAACCTAGACAGTATATTATAAAGCAAAGACATTACTTTGCCAACAAATAAACAGTTTTGTTGTCCGTCTAGTCAAAGCTATGGTTTTTTCAGTAGTCATGTTTGGATGTGAGAGTTGGAGTATAAATAAAGCTGAGAACTGAAGAATTGATGCTTTGAACTGTGGTGTTGGAGAAGACTCTTGAGAGTACCTTGGACTGCAAGGAGATCCAACCAGTCAATCCTAAAGGAAATCAGTCCAGAATATTCTTTGGAAGGACTGATGATGAAGCTGAAACGCCAATACTTTGGCCACCTGATGTGAAGAAGTGACTCATTGGAAAAGACTCTGATGCTGGGAAAGACTGAAAGCAGGAGGAGAAGGGTCGACAGAGGATGAGATGGCTGGATGGCATCACTGACTCGATTGACGTGAGTCTGAGTGAACTCCGGGAGTTGGTGATGGACAGGGAGGCCTAGTGTGCTGCGATTCATGGATTCACAAAGAGTCGGACATGACTGAGCAACTGAACTGAACTGAGACAAAGGTAACATCATGGATTTTACCAGGGCAGCTAGAGGGATGGATTTGCTGTTAATTGAGATAGTGAAGGTGGTGTGTAAAGCCGTTTTCCAGAGTAAGAAAGATGAGGGGCTCCATTTTGGACATGTTCATTTTAGACATCCATTAGATGTTAGGCTGGCAGTCAGATATATAAGTCTAATCCTGAAAAAGATGTGCGAGAAGAAGATAAAATTTTGAGAGTCTTTATCAATAAATTGCTTTTTTTTTTCCCCCTATAGACAGACACAGGAATTCTGTCCCAGTTTGCCTGCACCTCTGTAACATAACTTTGGTCTCCTTCCATCAAGGAGCGAAATCTGTTTTCCCATCTCTTACTTGTACATTGGTTTCATGACTTGCTTTGACCAACAGATTGTGGCAGAAGGGATAATACAACTTTGGGGGTTGTCTATATAGTTCTTTGAGCTTTCCTTTTCACTTTCTTAGAACACTGCCATGAAACTGCCTTGTAAGGAAGTCCATCATCTGACCTGTGGGATGATGTGAGATGACAAGGAAGAGAAACAAGGCAACTCAGGTGACAGCCAGAAACAGCTGCCAAACCTGCATAAGAGGCAACCATGGACCTTCCAGCCTGTCGTCTAGCTGAATAAAAGCTGCACAGGTGAACCCAGTGTCACTGTGGGAGTAACTATCCAGTCACCCCACAGAACCATGAAAGCTAATAAACTGTTTTTTACACCACTAACTCTGAGGGTGATTGGTTATAGAGCAATAGATACCTGATAGAATATTTAAACAATGTGATTCATCAAAATTATCAAAAGAATGATGGAAAAGGGTAAGGATCAAGAATTAAGTCCTGGACATGCTTAGTTGCTCAGTCGTATCTGACTCTTTGTGGCGCTTTGGACTGCAGCCCACCAAGCTCCTCCGTCCATGGGATTTTTCAGGCAAGAATACTGGAATGGGTTGCCCTTTTCCTCCTCCAGGGCATCTTCCTGACCCAGGGATCAAACTTACATTTCCAATGTCTCCTGCACTGTAGGTGGATTCTTTAGCCACAGAGCAATCATGAAGGCCCCATGTCCTGGGCACTCTAACAGTAATAAGATAGCCAATATCTATATTATACTAATATATAAATATTGTTGCTATTTAGTTATAAGTTGTGTCTGACTCTTGCGACCCCATGGACTATAGCCTGCCAGGCTCCTCTGTCCCATGGGATTTCCCAGGCAAGAATGCTGGAGTGGGTTGCCATTTCCTGCCCAGGGGATCTTCCTGACCCAGGGATCAAACTCATGTCTCCTACAATTGGCAAGTGGATTCTTTACCACTGAGCCACCAGGGGAGCATATTATTTATATGTATCTAATTTAATATCAAGAAATTATACTGAAATTTGGTTATATCAATGGAAAATATATTTGTAATCAAAGATAGGTTTGGAAGTGATTCTCTAGAATTCCAAAAATGGTAACAATGTAATGATTTATAGTAACAATGTAACCCTTGTTTTCATCTGTTGCCTAACAAAACATAATGTGTTTGCAAATGGGAAAACATGAAAGGTATATTACTGAAATATATATATATATATATTATATTATATTATATATATATGTGTATATATATATATATATATAGGGCTTCCCTGGTGGCTCAGAGGGTAAGGAATCTTCAGTACAGGAGACTCTTGTTTGATCTTGAGTTGGGAAGATCCCCTGGTGAAGGGAAAGGCTACTCACTGCAGTATTCTTGCCTGGAGAATTCCATGGACAGAGGAGCCTGGCAGGCTGTAGTCAGTGATGTCACAAAGAGTCAGACACAACTGAGTGATTAACGCAACACAACACAAAATAATCACAATGATTGATCTGATGCCATAGAATGTATACTACAAGCTCTGTAGTAGGCAACCAAGAATATAATGACAAACAAGAAGATATGGTTTATGCTACAATGAAATCTTCAATCTAGTGGCAGATATAGACAATCAAATAAGCAATTAGAATGCAAAAGGAAGTTCAATTTGCTATGGGGCAACATACATAGACAACTTAACCCCAGACTAGGGGAAGACCAAGGTCAGAGATGTTTTCTGAATAAAGTCTCAAGTGAGACTTGAAGAATACAAAGAATGCTAACCAATCAAAGTCACAAGACATGAAATCTCAAAGTCGGAGAAGGAGACAGATCACTATATGTTCTAAGACTTAAGATGTGGTGCATAGCGTCAGGGGAGGGAGAAAGGTTGGGCCCGTGAACACTGAGGAAGGCATGACTAGAGTGGGAATCAAAAGAGAGCCTTCTTCATTCCTACAAATTAGAACTTCATCCCAGATTTATAGTATAGTGCTAGAGGCAGAAGTTAGAAGATAGTAGATGGAAGAATGAGTGGAAAGAAATGAATAACTTCAAATATGGTAAAGACTTTTTTCCAAAATCTGTACCTATGAAAGAAGGATGATAAAAAAGTTGGTGGTGAGATAATACTGTGATATCAAGAGGCTGTTTTAAAGTTTGCTGCGCAGGTTTAGTACTGATGGAGAAGGAAGCCAAAAATGATCGTAGAGTTGAAGATACAGGAGAAAGAATTCTCCCCGATTCATACAGTAAGAATACCAAAAAGGTGAGGAGATCAAGAGCGCAGGTGGGGAAAGTAGCATTAGGCAGCTAATTCATACACTGAAATGAAAGAGGAGGAGAGGGTAAGTGTGGGTGCAAATAAGCTGCTTCAGTTGCATGAAGTTGAGAAAGTTGTTGGTAGGCTTCTATTTTCTCCTTGAAGTAGGAGGCTAGGACATATGCTGTAGGGAGAGAAGCAAATTGGCAGGGAGGTTTAAGGAGAATGGAGAAGGTTGGAAATAGCTGTTGCAAAGAAATGGGGGTGAGAACTAATTAGGAAATCCACAGCAGCCCAACTGAAGATGGATATCGTGACTTTAGAGGAGCATCAATCAGCTAGATTGTGAGTTTACCCCTTAGTGCACAGCAATACGGACTTAAGAAGGTAAGCAGTTACATTTGGTAAGAGTAGCTTTTCCCAGGTGGGTGTCTTTTCCCAGAAAGACAGTGGAGCCATAGAACACACATATTTCAATTACAAGGCAGGTTAAGATAAATCTCACAATGAATGATATGATCGTGTCTGTAAGTGTAGGCAGAGTAAGTGTAAGTGTAAGATGTAAGATGAGGAAAGTCAGTACTGGCCACGTTTGTTAAAAGGAACAATGAGCATTGTTCACTGGGCATTCCAGGGGAGGGAAATTCGTAGGTGATGGCTTGGGTATAAAGACAGCATAGCAGAAAGATAGATCCTTGGTGAGAAGTGATATGAACTATGTTAGGTAGGTGTGTCTTAGTCTGGAAAAGTCTGTGTGCTTGTGTGTGTGTGTGTCTGTGTGTATGTAAATTTGGAAAAGTTAGGAACCTTGGAACAAAGCAGTGAAACACTGTGGGCAGGAGTGGGGATTGAAGAACACACCTATGCACATAAACTCACATGCCTTTATTAACACTACTGAAATAGACCTCAATACTTTAATTTGTTTGGACACTTAAGGGTATGATCAAAAATACAATATTCGTGTGTGCATACATGATAAGTTGCTTTAGTCATGTCTTTGCAATCCTATGGATCATAGTCCACCAGGCTCCTCTGTCCATGAGATTCTCCAGGCAAGAATACTGGAGTGAGTTGCCATGCCCTCCTTCAGGGAGCTTATTCATACAGCTTATAATATTTTAAGTATAAAAGTATTTTTAAAAACAATATATTGCTCAGATTATACATATATAAAAACCCCTCATTTCTTTCATTCTTTTAATAAACATTAAGTACCAAGTGCTGTTGTAGAAACTAAGATTACAATCTGGGACAAAACAGTAAAAGGAAAAAGCCCTGTTCTCAGCGAGTTCATATTTTATTGGGAAAGGCAGACAATAAAAACTACACAGATAAACATATGTTATGCAATGATGTGGTAAGTTCTTTGGAGAAAAAAAAAGACTGAAGAGAAATAGGAAGTTCTAGGGCTTGGGGTACATTTTATAATATTAAATTGAGTGGTCAGAACTCTTCGTGGAGCTGACATTTGGAAAAAAGCTGAAGGGTGTAATGAAAAAAGCCGTGAGGCAATCTGACGTGATAGTAAGGACGTTGACTTTGACTCTGAGAGAAAGGGCAGGTCATTAGTGGTTTTTTGAGAAAAAGAGGGAAATAGAATCGGATTTAAGTTTTGCATGAGTCAGTTTAGTAAGTGTACAGAGCACTAAACGGGAGGGACAGAGTAGAAACGGTCCCTCAGTTGTGTCCGACTCTTTGCAAATCCTGAGCTATAGCCCGCCAGACTCCTCTGTCCAGGGGATTCTCTAGGCAAGAATACTTCCCTTCTCCATGGGGTCTTCCTGATCCAGGGATCAAACCCAGGGTCTCCTGCTATTGCAGGCAGATTTTTTACCACCTGAGCCATCAGGGAAGCCCCAGTAATGTAAGTAATTAGACTATTACAGTCATTCAACAGAACACTGATGCTGACATGTACTCTTGGTAAGACCACTGTGGTTGACAACCTATTGGAATATGGACATATTCTGAAGGTAAGACCAACAGGATTTGCTGAGGGAATGAATATATAGTATGTAACAAAGGGTGAAATGAAAGATAACTCCCAAATTTTTCACCTGAGCCAAGGGATATATTCACCATTTATTAAGATTGAGAAGATGGTAGATTAGAGACAAAGATCAGAAGTTCAGTTTTGGTCTTATAAAGTCTGAGATGCTTATTAGGCATCCAAATGGTGATGTTTAATGAACAGCTAGATACGTAAACCTGGAGTTCAAGTGCAAGCTCACGGTGGAAATATAAATTTTGGAAGTGTCTTCTAGAAGAGTATAGCTAGATCATAAAAAACTCTGAAGATTGGGCTCCAGAGCCCTGAAAGGTTTAGTGGAAACCTGAGGAATATGTTGGTGAGGTGGTGGTTGTTGTTCACTCACTCAGTAGTGTCCAGCTGTTTGTGATCCCATGGACTGCATCACACCAGATATCCCTGTCCATCACCATCACCCAGAGCTTGCTCAAACTCACATCCATTGAGTCGGTGATGCCATCCAACCATCTCATCCTCTGTTGTCTCCTTCTCCTCCTGCCCTCAGTCTTTCCCAGCATCAGGGTCTTTTCCAATAAGTTGGCTCTTCACACCAGGTGGCCAAATTATTATAGCTTCAGCTTCAACATCAGTCCTTCCAATCAATATACAGGGTTGACTTCCTTTAAGAAAGACTAGTTTGATCTCCCTGCTGTACAAGGGACTCTCGGGAGTCTTCTCCAACACAAAAGTTTGAAAACTCAATTCTTCAGTGCTCAGCCTTCTTTATGGTCCACTCACATCCATACACGACAAACAGAAAAAGCACATAGCTTTGACTATACAGATCTTTGTTGGCAAAGTAATGTCTCTGCTTTTTAACACGCTGTCTAGGTTTGTCATAGCTTTTCTTCCAAGGAACAAGCGTCTTTTAACGTTGGTAAGGTAGGAAGGTCCAAAGAAGAAGGTGGCAACTTGAAGCCATGTTGCAGAAGTATTAAAAAAAAAAAATCATCATCTCTGTCAAATACTACTGAGAAGTGAAAAAAGATGGCATCTGAGAGTTAACTTTTAGATTTAGCAACATGGGGATGAATTGGTGGATATTACCAGAGCATATCAGGTGGAAAAGCAGATTGATTGGTATGGAGTCAATAGAAGATAAAGGAAGAATAATGGGAGACAACACATGTAAATGGTTTTTTTGAGCATCTTGCTATATAGAATAAAAATGAAGTATTAGCTTGAGGGGGATTTAAGATTAGGAGATTTGGGGTTGACATGTACACACTGCTATATTTAAAACAGATAACCAACAAGGACCTACTGTATAGCACAGGGAAATCTGCTCAATGTTATATAATAAACTAAATGGGAAAAGAATTTGTCAGAGGATACATATATGTATATGTAAAAAAAAAATAATTAGGTCAGGATAATGACCTATCTTTTTCAGTCCAGATAATGTCAGCACTTTTGAATGCTGATGGAAAATGATCTGGTAAAGGGAGAAAAAGTAGTGACTCAGAAGGGAAGTATCAAATAACTGTTGTCATATCTTTCCATAAGTAAGAGGGAATGAGACCTAGTGGACAAATGGAGGAGCTTCACTGAGACAATAGTATGGTTACTCCATTCATAATTCCAGGCAACCTGGAAAAGAATAAAGTTATGGGCATGTGATAAAAGTGGTAGGAGACAACTGTAGCAAATTTCTCCTTGTTTCATTTTTTTTCAGTGACACAAGAAGTGATTTATAAATTTTAAAATGATAGTGGTAGATGAATATTATCATCTATCTGGAAAGTATCAAGGGTCTATTTGAGGTTAGTCTTCATGAATCAAAAAGTTAAATCAGTTTATAAAACAAGGATGTTTGTAGACACACTGACTTGCGTTAATTTAAGAATAGAAAAGTCGGGGATTTAGGTTCAAGAATGACTGAGGTCGTGTCAGGTGAATGTGATGAAGCCAGAAGTGCCAAAGGGAAGTGAAGGTCTTAGGTCTTAAGAGAGACAGGGAAAAGAGGCAGATAAGGGATGAAGGGGGGTCAGGAAGATCTCCTGGAGAAGGAAATGGTAACCCACTCCAGTATTCTCACCTGGAGAATCCCCATGGACAGAGCAGCCTGGTGGGCTACAGTCCATGGGATCACACAGAGTAGGACACGACCGAGCGACTAAGCAGCAGCAGTGGCAGCAGCAAGGGACAAGGGCAAAGGAGAAGCCCAGCAAGACAGCAGGAGGGGTGAATGTGAATTTAGAATCAAACCCCATTTCTGCCAGAGATGCTCAGAAAGCACAAACAAACCTTGTGCAGACCAGGACCCAGAGGCCCCACAGAGACTGAGACAGAACTGTGTTTGAGTGTCTCCTGTGGAGGCACGGGTCAGCAGTGGACTGCCGGAGGCGCGGGGGCTCTGGGTGCAGCAGACTTAGGTATGGCATAAGCCCTCTTGGAGGAGGTTGCCATGAACCCCACCACAGAGCTGCCAGAACTTATGCAGGACTGGGAAACAGACTCTTGAAGGGCACAAACAGAACCTTGTGTGCACCAGGACCCAGGAGAAAGGAGCAGTGACTCCACAAGAGACTGACCCAGACTTTCCAGGGAGTGTCCAGGAGTCTCCAGCCAGAGGCGTGGGTCGGCGGTGGCCTGCTGCAGGGTTGGGGGCACTGAGTGTAGCAGTGTGTGCATGGGGCCTTTTGAAGGACGTTGCCATTATCTTCATTACCTCCACCACAATATGGCCTCAGGTAAATAACAGGGAGGGAACATAGCTCTAACATCAACAGAAAATTGGATAAAGATTTAGGGAGCAAGGCCCTGCCCATCAGAACAAGACCCACTTTCGCCCTCAGTCATTCTCTCCCATCAGGAAGCTTCCATAGGCCTCTTATCCTTCTCCTTTACAGGGCAGACAGACTGAAAACCACAATCACAGAAAACTAACCAATCTGAGCACATGGCCCACAGCCCTCTCCAACTCACTGAAGCACCATGACTCAAGACGGATGAGTCATGGTGGAGAGTTCTGACACACTGTGGTCCACTGGAGAAGGGAATGGCAAACCACTTCAGTGTTCTTGCCTTGAGAACCCCATGAGCAGTAGGAAAAGGCAAAAAGATAGGACACGGAAAGATGAACTCCCCAGGTCGGCAGGTGCCCAATATGCTAGTGGAGATCAGTGGAGAAATAACACCAGAAAGAATGAAGAGATGGAGCCAAAGCAAAAACAACACCCAGTTGTGAATGTGACTGGTGATAGAAGCAAAGTCTGATTCTGTAAAGAGCAATACTGCATAGGAACCTGGAATCAGGTCCATGAATTAAGGCAAATTGGAAGTGGTCAAACAAGAGATGGCAAGGGTGAACATCGACATTTTAGGAATCAGTGAACTAAAATGGACTGGAATGGGTGAAGTAAACTCAGATGACCATTATATATATTGTTGTGGGCAAGAATCCCTTAGAAGAAATGGAGTAGCCATTGTAGTCAACAAAAGGCTTTGAAATGCAGTACTTGGATGCAATCTCAAAAATGACCAACTGATCTCTGTTCATTTCCAAGGCAAACCATTCAATATCAGTAATTCAAGTCTATGCCCCAACCAGAAATGCTGAAGAAGCTGAAGTTGAACAGTTCTATGAAGACCTACAAGACCTTCTAGAACTAACACCCAAAAAATGTCCTTTTCATTATAGGGGACTGGAATGCAAAAGTAGGAAGTCAAGAAACACCTGGAGTAACAGGTAAATTTGTCCTTGGAGTACAGAATGAAGCAGGGCAAAGGCTAACAGACCTTTGCCAAGAGAATGCACTGGTATAACAAACACCCCAACAACACAAGAGAAGACTCTACACATGGACATCACCAGATGGTCAATACAGAAATCAGACTGATTATATTCTTTGCAGCCAAAAATGGAGTTCTATACAGTCAGCAAAAACAAGACCAGGAGAAGACTGTGGCACAGATCATGAACTCTTTATTGCCAAATTCAGACTTAAATTTAAGAAAGTGGGGAAAACCACTACATCATTCAGGTATGACTTAAATCAAATTCCTTATATTCAGTGGAAGTGAAAAAAAGAGATTATATCTGATAGAGTGCCTGAAGAACTATGGATGGAGGATCATGACATTGTACAGGAGACAGCAATCAAGACCATCCCCAAGAAAAAGAAATGCAAAATATAAAAATGGCTGCCTGAGGAGGCCTTACAAGTAGTTGTGAAAAGAAGACAAGTGAAAAGCAAAGGAGAAAAGGAAAGACTCACTCATTTGAATGCAGGGTTACAAAGAATAGCAAATGCAGATAAGAAAGACGTCCTCAATGATAAGTGCAAAGAAATAGAGGAAAACAACAGAATGGGAAAGACTAGAGATCTCTTCCAGAAAATTAGAGATACCAAGGGAAAATTTAATACAAAGATGGGCACAATCAAGGACAGAAATGGTATGGACCTAACAGAAGCAGAAGATATTAAGAAGAGGTGGCAAGAATACACAGAAGAACTGTACAAAAAATATCTTCATGACCCAGATAATCATAAAGATATGACCACTCACCTAGACCCAGACATCCTGGAATGCAAAGTCAAGTGGACCTTAGGAAGCATCACCATGAACAAAGCTAGTGGAGGTGATGGAATTCCAGTTGAACTATTTCAAATCCTAAAAGATGATGCTGTTAAAGGGCTGCACTCAATATGTCAGCAAATGTGGAAAACTCAGCAGTGGCCACAGGACTGGAAAAGGTCAGTCTTCATTCCAATCCAAAGAAAGGCAATGCAAAAGAATGCTCAAACTACCGCACAATTGCACTCATCTCACACGCTAGTAAGTAATGCTCAAAATTCTCCAAGCCAGGCTTCAATAGTATATGAACTGTGAACTTCCAGATGTTAAAACTGGATTTAGAAAAGACAGAGAAACCAGAGATCAAATTGCCAACATCCATTAGGTAATCAAAAAAACAAGAGAGTTCCAGAAAAACATCTATTTCTGCTTTATTGACTATGTCAAAGCCTTCAACTGTGTGGATCACAATAAACTGTGGAAAATTCTGAAAGAGATGGGAATACCAGTCCACCTAACCTGCCTCTTGAGAAATCTGTATGCAGGTCAGGAAGCAACAGTTAGAACTGGACATGGAACAACAGACTGCTTCCAAATAGGAAAAGGAGTACGTCAAGGCTGTATATTGTCACCCTGCTTATTTAACTTCTATACAGAGTACATCATGAGAAACGCTGGACTGGATGAAGCACAAGCTGAAATCAAGATTGCCAAGAGAAATATCAATAACCTCAGACATGCAGATGACACCACTCTTATGGCAGAAAGTGAAGAAGAACTAAAGAGCCTCTTAATGAAAGTGAAAGAAGAGAGTGAAAAAGTTGGCTTAAAACTCAACATTCAGAAAGTTAAGATCATGGCATCTGGTCCCATTATTTCATGGCAAATAGATGGGGAAACAGTGGAAACAGTGTCAGACTTTATTTCTGGGGGCTCCAAAATCACTGCAGATGGTGATTGCAGCCATGAAATTAAAAGATGCTTACTCCTTAGAAGAAAAGTTATGAGCAATCTAGACAGCATATTAAAAAGCAGAGACATTACTTTGTAAAAAAACATCCATATAGTCAAAGCTATGGTTTTTCCAGTAGCCATGTATGGATGTGAGATTTGGTAGAATAAAGAAAGCTGAACACTGAAGAATTGACGCTTTTATTTTTTAATTTTTTTAATGAATTTTTATTTTTTAGTTTTGCTTTACAATACTGTATTCATTTTGCTATACATTGACATGAATCAACCAGGAGTGTACATGACCTCCAAATCCTGACCCCCACCTCCCCCCTCCCGCCCCACACCATCTCTCTGGATCATCCCCGTGCCTCAGTCCCAAGCATCCTGCAACCAGCATCGAACCTAGACCAGCAATTCATTTCACTTATGATATCATACATGTTGCACTGCCATTCTCTCAAATCATCCCTCCCTCTCCCTTTCCCACAGAGTCCAAAAGGCTGTTCTATACATCTGTGTCTCTTTTGCTGTCTCTCATACAGGTTTATCATTACCATCTTTCTAAATTCCATATATATGTGTAAGTTTACTGTATTGGTGTTTTTCTTTCTGGGTTACTTCACTCTGTATAATCGGCTCAATCCAGCGATCCCACTGCTGGGCATACACACTGAGGAAACCAGAATTGAAAGAGACACGTGTACCCCAATGTTCATCACAGCACAATTTATAATAGCCAGGACATGGAAGCAACCTAGATGTCCATCAGCAGATGAATGGATAAGAAAGCTGTGGTACATATACACAATGGAGTATTACTCAGCCATTAAAAAGAATACATTTGAATCAGTTCTAATGAGGTGAACTGACGATTTTAAACTGTGGTGTTGGAGAAGACTCTTGAGAGTCCCTTGGACTGCAAAGAGATCCATCCAGTCCATCCTAAAGGAAATAAGTTCTGAGTGTTCACTGGAAGGACTGATGCTGAAGCTGAAACTCCAATACTTGGCCACCTGATGTGAAGAACTGACTCACTGGAAAAGACCCTGATGCTAGGAAAGACTGAAGGCGGGAGTAGAAGGGGATGGCAGAGAATGAGATCATTGGGTGTCATCACCAACTTGCTGGACATGAGTTTGAGTAAACTCTGGGAGTTGGTGATGGACAGGGAGGCTTGGTGTGCTGCAGTCCATGGGGTCACAAGGTTTGCCACAGATATTCTCAAAGTTCAGGAATTTCTGTTTCTTAGATATTTGTAAATACTATCTTGTGGTTGTGCTAAGTCACTTCAGTCATGTCTGACTCTTTGTAACCCCCTGGACTGTAGACTGCCAGGCTCCTCTGTCTATGGGATTCTCCAGGCAAGAAATTTGGAATTGATTTTCATGTCCTCTCCCAGGGGATTTTCCTGACCCAGGCATTGAACGGGCATCTCTTATGTCTCCTGCATTGGCAGGGGAGTTCTTTACCATCTATTAAACACAAAATAATTAGTTTCATCTTTTTAAAAATTTGGTCCTTTATCAACACTTCCAACTTTCAACCCTTTATAGATAGTAAATATATATTTTCTATGTTTTCAGAATGCATGAACCCCATTTATCCCTGATAACGCTAAAAATTAAATATAAACTTTCAAATGATTAATCATAATGAGGGAGCCTAGGGAATATACGAGGGTTGTACTTTTTATTCTATACTCCCAAATATATGTCCCCCTGGAATTGGCATATAGAATCAAGCAATTCTGAGGCACAGTAGTGTTTTTCTTTGGGATTAACATATGATAAAAGTTCTGTAAATGAATCAGGAATTGCAAGGCTGTTTTCTAGAAATTCTGCAGGAAAATAGACATGAAAACAAGAGACACGTTCTTTGGTATGGAACCTTGGCTTTCTCTTGCTGTGACTGACACACCAAGATAAAAATTTCTACCATTCCCTTTGTATCATTTAACACCTACTTGAGGACCCATAAATAAATATAAGAAATAACTATAAGTGCTGAATCCTTAATGGATTTTTGAGTCCCCTAACCTGATGATAAAGCCTCTAGTGTTTATGTATGTCACTGACTCTCAAATCAAAGATAGCAGAGTATACCAAGTTTAAGAGCTAAAGGATGGAATATTAAAACTTCTCACCTATCAAACTAAAGCACCTGGTACCACCAGACTTGAGTAGATGTCCCTAGAATTAAAGCTAGTTTCTCACACCTCATTTTCCTATTCATATTTCTATTTTGCCCTGTTTTTAGGCAGACCCATATGTTCTCAGTCATAAATCTTGGGCATAACTTCAGAATGGATTATGTCAGAAAGAAAACATTTTCACAAAAGTCATAAATAAGTTGGTTTTGGATACAGGATAAGCTGTAGGCACACATGTCAGCAGGTATATATTATTTTCAGTGACCACTCCCCACAAAAACTCTATACTTTAATCAACTAAAAATAATCATACTAAATATATGCAACAGTTGTCAGCAATTGGAAAATAGGCAGATAGGACATGATCCCTGAAGGACGGGAAACAAATGAGGTGCATTCTACCACTGCTTCAGCTTATTGCACAAAAGCAGGTTTTAGGTCACATGTTGGGATAGGAAGGGCTTCCCAGGTGGCACAGTGGTAAAAAAAAAAACAGCCTGCCAATGCAGGAGACATAAGAGATGCAGGTTTGATTGCTGGGTCAGGAAGATCCCCTGAAGGAGGACATGGCAACCCACTCCAGAATTATTGCCTGGAAAATCCCAAGGACAGAGGTACCTGGTGGGCTACACTGTGTAGGGTTACAGAAAGTCAGACACGGCTGAAGCAACTTAGCACCCAGCACGTGGGGGTAAGAAATTGGGCCCTGGTCTCACCGGGTAGAGGAGATACAGCTCAAAGTTCAAGGAGGCCAAGCAGCCAGGATTCACAAGGCAGAGAACCAGACAGAGGAGAGCTATGCAGAGACAGAGAGAGCAAACTCTAGAGAGCTGTAAAGGATATCCCTGTACCTTCAGCTGAATATTCATCAACACATCCACAGGAAGAAAATAGTAAGACTGGAGAGAGAACTACCAAAAAGAAGCAGGTCAAGCAAATCTCAGAGACCCCATAGGACTAGAGATAGTTTGATTTTTCAAACAGTAGAGTGAAAAGACTTCTCAATATACACAGAACCGAACAAAATTATAATGATTCAGTAAAAGCCCACATCAGTCCTATTACTAAGTCCTAAATTACTACGGGTTCTTCTAGATCTGCCTAACAAAGCCTGAAAGCAAGACTTGAAAGGATCAAATTGTTTACAAACAACTTAGCACAAAGCCCCACTATATTTAAAAGAATAAAAAAGTCCAGCATTCCAAAAACCAAAATTCATAATATCTGACATCTATCAAAATAAGGAGATAAACCAACCAATAATGACAGACCTAGAAATGACATGAATAATCGAATTTGTAGGGAAGTATACCATAGCTGTAGAAGGCAATGGCACCCCACTCCAGTACTCTTGCCTGGAAAATCCCATGGACAGAGGAGCCTGGTAGGCTGCAGTCCCTGGGGTCGCAAAGAGTGGGACACGACTGAGCAACTTCACTTTCACTTTTCACTTTCATGCATTGGAGAAGGAAATGGCAACCCACTCCAGCGTTCTTGCCTGGAGAATCCCAGGGACGGGGGAGCCTGGTGGGCTGCCATCTATGTGGTGGCACAGAGTCAGACACTACTTGAGTGACTTAGCAGCAGCAGCATACCACAGTAGCACTTAGAAGGGTACTTCGTATGTTCAAGAAAGCAGAGAAAAATGAGCAGGACAAGGAGAGATATCACACACACATACATGCAGTTATAGGTATATACATCATATAAATATATACATAGATACCCAAATCATACTTCTTCAGATGAAATACAATAAATGAGGCTAACAGAAGATTAAATACTGCAGAAGAACAAACTGGTAATCTTAAAGACATAAATGGAAATTATCTAAAATAAAGAAAGGAAAATAAATGAATCAAGCATCAGTGAGTCCGAAAACAACATTAAGCTATCTACGTGCAATTAGAATCTCAGAAAGAAAGAATGGGAAGATAGAATCAGGAAAATGTATTTAAACAAATAATTGTGAGCAACTTCTAGAGCTCACAAAAAATTTGAACACTCAGATTCCTGAAGCTCAACGAAGCAGAAATAGGAGAAACATGAAGAAAACTACAGTGAGATACATCATAATCAAACTGCTTAAAACACTGACAGGCATAATTCGAAATGCAAACAGAACAGAAAGACATATTAGAGGAACTTAGAGGAACAAAGATAAGGATGGCAGCAAATTTCTTTTCAGAAATGACACAATCTAGACAGGAGCGGAATATTGCCTTTAAAATACAGGGGAAACTATTAACCCAAGGAAAAACCTTTTAAAAAATGAAGGTGAAACAAAGACTTTTAAAGAGATACAAAAGTTGAAAGAATTCATCACCAGAAGCACCTACACTATAAAAAAATATTAAAATAAGTCTTTCAAGCATAAGGAAAATAATACTAGATGAAAACCAGATCTAAAAAAATGAATGAAGGGTAATAGAAAGAGCAAATACACAAGCACAGATAAATACAAAAGATATATTTTTCTTCTGTTTAAAACTCTTGAAGATAAATGACTGTTTAAAGCAAAAACAATAATAATATTTTGAGTTAATAACTCATGTAGATATAAAATGTATGAAAACAACAGCAAGAAGGCCAGTGGGGAGGAAATGGAAGTACACAACTATAAAAGTTTTATAGTATATGAAAAGAAGAAAAATATTGTTTGAAGGCACTCATGACACTATGAAAATATATACTATATGCACTAAAGCAATGACCAGCAAAAAAAAAATGAGGAAAACAAAACAAAAAGGTATAGCTAATAAATCAATAAAGAAGATAAAATAGAACTATGAAAGCTATTGAATTAATTCAGAAGAAGGCAAAAATAGAAAAAATGAGACAAATAAAACAAAGTAACAAAATGATAGATTTAAACCCAATCATATTAATAATCCTATTGAATATAAGTGGTCTATGACGACAATGATGATCATAAAGGATAAAAAGGAAAGACATGTTGTCTGCAAGAAATTCCATTTAAATTTAAAGAAATAAGCTAAAAATAAAAGGATAGTAAAAGTTTCCATAATAAATACTAATCAAAATAAAACTAAAGTAGCTATTTTAATGTCAAAGTAGAATTCAGAGCAATGAATATCACTGGAATTAAGAGGATTATTTCATAAAGGGGTCAATTCATTAATAAGCTATACCAATTCTAAAATTTATGCATTTAATAACAGGCTTCAAAATAAAAACTGAAAAAGACAGCAAGGAAAAACAAAAGAGCCACAATTATAGTTAGACATTTCAACATTCCATTCTCAATATATAAAATTAAATCTAAAGTTGGTCAGCATATAAAAGACACAAATATTATTATAAGAAGTTGGCTGAGTTGATATTTGTAAAACATTCCAAATAACATTTCTCTCAGATACACATAAGCATTTTCTAAGATAAACCATGTTCTGAAAGTTCATAAACAGCTCTTAATAATTTTAAAGTAATGAAATATTACAAAGAATGTTCTCAACCAAATTCAAACTAAATCAGAAATAAATAATAAAAAATTAGTTGGAAACTCCCACATATAAGTTTGAAGAACAAATTTATAAATGACTTGTGGTTCAAATAAGAGATTGCAAGAGAAATTAGAATACATATTGAATAAAAATGATAGTATAATATGTCAAAACTTGTGGTACACATCTTATTCAGTACTTAAAAAAATTATAGCATCAAACATTTAGTAAGTAGAAAGGTCTCTAATCAATAGCCTGCATTTTCAACATAAAGAACTAGAAAAGATGAACAAATTAAACCCAAAGTAAGATGAAGAAGGAAGTAATATAGCTAAGAGAAGAAATCAAATAAGTAAAACCATAAAGAGAATAAAAGCAAAAACCCATTCTTCTAAAAAATTAACAAAAATAATAAACCTTTAGCTAGACTGAACAGGGGGAAAAAGACATAAATTGCTAATATCTATCTGAAAGAAAAACTATCATTATAGATATTATAGATATTTAATAGACTAGAAAGGAATATTTTGAACAATACTATGTTAAACCCCACATATTAATGCGTGTGATAACTTGCACGGAATGGAGAAATGCTTTGAAAAAGACAAACCACCAGAGTTCTCTCAAGAAGAAATAGAAAACCCTATTTTCATGTATCTATTAGAAAAACTGAATTTCTAGTTAGATATCATTTAACAAAGAAAAGTCCAAAACCAGATGAACTCACTGGTGAATCCTATCAAACATTTAAAGAAGTAGTGATATTACTGTTATACAAGCTCTTCTCAAAAACAGATGTAGGAGCACTTTCGAAATCATTCTGTGAAGCCAACATTACCATGATATGAAAACAAGACAAAATCATTACAATAAGACAAATCCATGCACCAAGAGTCTTCCTAATGATAGATACAAAATTGTCAACAAAATTTTAGCTGCATCTAAAAACATACCAAAAATGAAAAGACATTGAGACCACACTGGCCATTCGATCTTGGTCACAACTATTTAACAATGTACTACAAAGGCAATCACGAACAATGCATAAATCAATGTATATGGCTGTGTTCCAATGGCACCCCACTCCAGTAACTCTTGCCTGGAAAATCCCATGGGCAGAGGAGCCTGGTAGGCTGCAGTCCATGGGGTCGCTAAGAGTCAGACACGACTGAGCAACTTCACTTTCGCTTTTCACTTTCCTGCATTGGAGAAGGAAATGACAACCCACTCCAGTGTTCTTGCCTGGAGAATCCCAGGGATGGGGGAGCCTGGTGGGCTGCCGTCTATGGGGTCACACAGAGTCCACACGACTGACGTGACTTAGCCGCAGCAGCAGCAGCAAAAACATACCAAAAATGAAAAGACTTTGAGACCACACTGGCCATGCGATCTTGGTCACAACTATTTAACAATGTACTACAAAGGCAGTCACGGACATGCATAAATTAATGTATATGGCTGTGTTCCAATAAAACTTTATTTATGGACACTAAAACCAAATTTTACACAATCCTTACATTTTACAAAGTGTTATTGGTAATTTCAAGCTTGTTTCCAACCACGTGAAAATGTAAAACCCATTCCCATCTCCTGGGCCATATATAAATGGATGGCAGGCTAGATTTAGTCAATAGGATATATTTTGCCAATTTTCGGTATGGAGCAACCAGAACTCACACACTGCTGGTGAAAACTGAAATAGTACAACGGCTTTGGAAACAACTTGACAGTTTCTCTGAAAGTTGAACATTCACCTACTATGTGATTCAGCCATCTCACTCCTAGGTATTTATCCAAGAAGAAAGAAGCATATAACCTCTTAAAGCCTAGTGCAGGAATATTCACAGCAGCTTTATCTGTAGTAGTCCTACCCTTGAAACAACTTAAATTTCCACCAGCTGATGAATGGGTAAACAAAGTTTGGTATATCCTTCAATGAAATCTCAGCAGTAACAAGGAATAAACTATCAAAGTACACTACAACATAGACTGCATCTTAAAATAACCATGCTGAATGAAAGAAGCTAAAGAAGAGCACATGCAGTATGATTTCATTTACATTAAACTCTACATAATGCAAACTTATCTACAACAAGAGAAAACAGTAGTTTCCTGGGGGAGAGCTACACAGCTGAAGAAGCCTGGATTATGAAGGGCTATGAGGAAACTTTTCCAAGTGTTAGAAATGTTCACTGTGTTGACTGTGGTGATGATATCAATAAACATATATTAAATTCATAAAATTGTATACTTTAAACGTGTAAATTGAATTTTATGTCAACTATACCTTAATAACATTATAAAATATGAACCTGTGCTGGAAAATATTTTGTAAACTTTACATTCCACTCTACATTTAAAATAATCATTGCCCCGCTAGGACAACTGCTTTTTAAAACTTCCTTTTAATTATAAACAGTGGCCTTTAATTTCTTTAACATGGCACCAAGGTTTAGCAAGCAAATGGGAAATATACTTGAAGAGTCAAACATACAGTAGGCAATTATGATTTTTTGAATTGTGGAAGGAATGTGTTTCAAGAGACATATACATGCAGTTTAAGCATTTACATTCTGGACTGTTTATAAAACAAGTCATCTAAGAAAATAAGAAACTAGGATGAATGGGTCTTCTTTCTTTCCAGTTTGATTTCCTTTGCTTTTCAATTTTAGTTTTTCTCAAGTCTCAAGATATCCAATGAGAAAAGGTAAGCTTGTTGTAAATTATGCCAACTGGTGGGTTAAGAGTGAACAAACTAAGTTGTACCACTAAAAATCCTACTCGCCAAGTGAGAACTTCAATATAATCTATCCTAACTCCTTTATTTTGTAGATCAGAAAACTGAGGAACAGAAAGGTAAAGTGACATTGTAACACATTTTAATATTTTCTGTTACACACCAATCAGGTATCAGCGATGGTACCATGGGCAAGCAGTAGTAGATAAGCTTATTAATATTAACAAGAAAAATATACAATCATAATAATATAAATGTTCTTAATGATCAGTGAATTATTATCATAATCAGTTCCTTTATCTATTAAAATTGCTAATATGCGCACATATGAAATGTTGCATATATAGCAATTTTGGTACAATGCTGCTGCTACTGCTGCCAAGTCGCTTCAGTCGTGACCGACTCTGTGCGACCCCATAGACGGCAGCCCACCAGGCTCCCCCGTCCCTGGGATTCTCCAGGCAAGAACACTGGAGCGGATTGCCATTTCCTTCTCCAATGCATGAAAGTGAAAAGTAAAAGTGAAATCACTGAGTCGTGTCCAACTCTCAGTGACCCCATGGACTGCTCCTCTGTCCATTGGATTTTCCAGGCAAGAGTACTGGAGTGGGGGCCATTGCCTTCTCCGTTTGGTACAACAGATTGGTGTATATTTCCTAATATGTTCCATTTTAAATAATTTGATACATGCAAAAAAAAATCTTTTTTAATTGTTGGAAGCATTAACACATAGGCCCTGAAATCAGTAACAATGGTTTCAACTTTAGGTATGACCTCATCCTGAAAAATACGATCAGCTTGAAGAGATTATGCAGTGTTTTCTATTATATGTAGGATCCGATTTAAATCCAGCATTGATTAAATGGTTGAAATAAGTTTAATATCATTGCTTTCATTTATGTGGGTGAGCCCCAAATGGAAACTCTGAAGCCCAAATTGATTTAGAAAGCCCTATTATTCTCACGTTTTCCTCCTCTTGTAAAACGTCTAACCCAGCATGGTATTATTTCACAAACAAAAGCTTTGCGAGGTTATCTTTTTTGTCTGATTTGTAGGGTAGCTCCCTTGTCTCCTAGGCCTGCATTACACATTCTGAATAGGACCCCGTGAACATAATTAAGGGTCACACATATGGTATAAAGAGTAGGGGATGAAGAATTAATTTCTCAGTTTTCCTTCCCTGGGCTACAGATTGGTTTCAAGTTACTATTCAATTCAGCAACAGAGAGCTCAGAGGAAAAGACCAAACTGCTACAGCTGCTCTACATTATAAAGCAAGAGAGAGAGAGAGAGGGAGAAAAAGATTAGATTTTATTTGCACACAAAATGAACATCCACAGTCTGTACACTGTTTGGGAATAGCTCCACATTTTAGGTTAGGTAGGTTTTTTAATGCTCTTTATTTTTTCCTCCAAAGTTCTACTCAGTTCATGAAAATTATTAAAACTCAGACAGAGTACCCTTCTGGGTCTCATTCATGCAAACTGTGGACCATTCTTAAGGAGGTGATATCACCAGAAAACTACACTCTGAGGGTGGTTATTAATGACATGAAAGAATTTGGGGAACAGGATTAAACCATGTCTATACTAAGCCACTATCAAATATGTTGACCCCAAAATGTGGTTTTACTGGATGTACCTCTGACATCTACTGAAAAGATGAAAATTAAAATGCTTCTGTAGACAAGAAAACATTAAAATGGGTGGATCTATCTACTAATTGAGAACATCACAGGCATCGATACTGGGGAGACTTGCTAACATATTTAATAGACGTTAATCACTTAATCATACAGAAAAGGGGACCTTGGAATTTCTCATAGTTGTCATCTTGTTCTTATCCATGGTTGATTGGTTAGGTCTCCGGGAAGTCAAATAAAAATTAGACTAGCCATTTCTGCATGACTAAACTCATGGGTTGGTGCAAACATATTTGCAACATCTCAATAGCAAATCAATGATAACCCTTTAACTTGTAAAACTCCTTCCTTAATATTTGGATCTATTAGCTACACAACTTTAGTTGAAATTTTATAGGTTCTGTTTTAGGAAAGGTTTTACATTCCTGCCCTTTCCCCCTAACTATAAGTCGATTCAAGTCTGATTTTGTTCCCTCCTTCTTACAGTGTACTCAGTTCTTCTCATGTTGTCCCAAATGAGGTTCCACAGGAATCCAAGCAACATCTTTTCCTTTTTTGCATCCTCCAAACAACTTTTATGCTGTCTTTATCCTTATCTACTTGCTCGAGAAAACAAACTGAGGATGTACATCTCCTCCTCAATGGAAGAAATAGTATTTGCAAATAAAAAGAAGCCATAATAGTTCTGTAATGGTGGAAGGTGAGGGGAGGAGTAGATATAAGGATTAAAAAAGAACCACAGTGAAACACAAGTTTTACTGAAAGAAAGAGAATCTAGAGGAACTGGATCAATGAAGAAAAAGCAGAGAGAAATCTCTAGGAAAGACAATTGACATACAAGTGGGTCATCCTTGTTGTATTCTGAAAAGGCTCCAAAAACTCAAACATTTACAACAACAATTTACTGTGGGTGAACAATTATTCTTTCAAATGAAAAATATGAGGACAAACTTAAGAGTTGACTCATTGGAAAAGACCCTGATGCTGGGAGGGATTGGGGGCAGGAGGAGAAAGGACGACCGAGGATGAGATGGCTGGACGGCATCACGGACTCAATGGACGTGAGTCTGAGTGAACTCCGGGAGTTGGTGATGGACAGGGAGGCCTGGCGTACTGCGATTCATGGGGTCGCAAAGAGTCGGACACGACTGCGCGACTGAACTGACCTGAACTGAATGAAGAGACAAAATAATCAAATGAGAAAAGCAGCAAGACGTTTCTAACTTAAAAGACAAAACTGAGGAAATTCCCCAGAAGGAAGCTTAGAAGAGAATGAGTCGAGAAAAAAAAAATTGAGATTTTTGAGTGATATATAGAAGAAGTTCAGGAATTAAAGAAGGGCAGGGGGAAGGAAGAGGAAAAAGCAATAAAATCATAGGAATACAAAATAATTTCCCTGAGCTGAAGAACTTAGCAGCCCTTCTGATTGAACCAAACCACCAAGAATCAAGAAAAATACACCTTAAAGATCACATTTGCACAGATCTTGGTGAAATATCAGCATTTAAAGATACAGAGGAGGCAAAGGGCACAGGTTCCCTGCTAAGTACTGAGAATTACGGCACCATCAGACTCTTCATCAGCAATCTGGGATGCTAGAAAACAACAGAACAAAGTTTTCATAGTGTTAAAGGAGAAACTCAACTGAAATATGGTTAGGTTTCTAATCATTTTGTAATTATAATAAGGAGAGAAGGGAAAACCTCTTATTTTTCTTTTAGACAATAGATCACAAATACGAAAAAGATGAAAGTGGTAGTAGTCCTTGGTCGAGTCCGATTCTTCGAGAGCCCATGGACTTATCCTGCCAGGCTCCTATGTCCATGGAATTCTCCAGGCAAGAACCCTGGAATGGGTTGCCATCCCCTTTTCAGGGGATTTTCCGGACCCAAGGACTGAACCCAGGTCTCCTGCATTGCAGGTGGATTCTTTACTGTCTGAGCCACCAGGGAAGCCCAGTTTTGTATGGTCTTTTAAATTAAGAAGAATTTTAACATTTTCAAATAATTTTTAAAAATCACTTTCATGACACATGAAATTATATGAAATTAAAATTTCAGTGTACATGACTATAGTTTTATTGGAACAAACCCTTGCTCATTTATCTATATATCATCTATGGCTGCTTTTGCACTATAACAATGGAATTGTGACAGAGACTCTATGGCCTGTGAAACCTAAAATATTTACTCTCTGGCACTTTACAGTGGCCACCCCTGTTTTAGATCCTTTATTTTTCAAACTATATCAGGTTAATCTTCCTTCTCCTCACTCCTCCCCCCAAATTTATTCAATCCCATGTCCTATTGCCTCAGGGCTGCCTAAATCTTGTTGGCTAACATGAGTAGCAATAAGTACATTAGTAGGAATCAAATAAACAAGCTAAAAGGTAATAGAATTGTCCCCAAAATGAAGTCAACAACCAATATGAAGGCAAAATAAAGACATTTTGAAGAATGCACGGACTCCTAAATTGTACAACCTCTCAAGACAACATTCCAAAGCAACGGAAGAATAATACAAGGAAAGGGGCGATATGATACAAAAGAAACAACGGCAGCAAAATATGAGCTCGACAAAAACAAGAGAACAGAAAGGAAATTAGAAAGACACGCATTGAAACTTTGCACACAAATCCTTTTCATTTGAGCAGAGATTCAACATAAGAATCATATTCCTTTCTCTATAAATTCAGTCATACAACATAGATCCTGAGTGAATAGCATGTATATGACAAACTGAAAAGAATGCTTTTATGCTGTTTAAGCTATTAGACAACCTATGACTAAAATGAGAACTATCTATAAGTCAGAATATAAATTTTACATGACTTGACAATGAAACAATAACAATACACTTAACAAAAATCAGGGTTACAAAGCTCAAATCTTCACACTTCTAGGAAGCTTGTCAAGAAATAAAAGTTGAAATCATCACTACCAGAAATGTTAATTGTGTTTACCTATGGAGAATGTGAGACATGCTTTTACTCTTTATTTTAATTTTAGACACTTTATTGTTTGACTATGTGCTGGTACCCAGAATGACAAATATACAGGTTGTTTCCCATTCTCTCAGGAAGGCTTAACATTTTGATGGGAAGTAAGGGTAGGAGATCAGCCCTGGGATTTCTTTGGAGGGAATGATGCTGAAGCTGAAGCTGAAGCTCCAGTACTTGGGCCACCTCATGCAAAGAGTTGACTCATTGGAAAAGACTCTGATGATGGGAGGGATTGGGGGCAGGAGGAGAAGGGGACAACAGAGGGTGAGATGGCTAGATGGTATCACTGACTCGATGGACGTGAGTCTGAGTAACTATGTGCTGGTACCCAGAATGACAAATATACAGTGTTGTTTCCCATTCTCTCAGGAAGGCTTAACATTTTGATGGGAAGTAAGGGTAGGAGATCAGCCCTGGGATTTCTTTGGAGGGAATGATGCTGAAGCTGAAGCTGAAGCTCCAGTACTTGGGCCACCTCATGCAAAGAGTTGACTCATTGGAAAAGACTCTGATGATGGGAGGGATTGGGGGCAGGAGGAGAAGGGGACAACAGAGGGTGAGATGGCTAGATGGTATCACTGACTCGATGGACGTGAGTCTGAGTGAACTTTGGGAGTTGGTGATGGACAGGGAGGCCTGGTGAGTTGTGATTCATGGGGTTGCAAAAAGTTGGACATGACTGAGCGACTGGACTGAACTGAACTGAAGGGTAGAAATAAACACATCAGTGCACATTAGCATAGATCAAATAAACAAGCTAAAAGACAATGTGATTTCAACTAAAATGAACTCGTTTCTATATGTCCCTTGTAGGGAATAGAATTTCACCTCTGGTGAGGGCCCAGTGGGAGAGAGAGACCTCCTGGTAAATTCAGGTGGGCATGTAGATTAATGGATGACCATTCTGAGAGTGGAAGTGAATCAGGGTCTGTTCTGGGAGACTGATGTGGATTTTGGCCGCTAGGTAATGACTCCTGGACCCCCATGTCATCCAAATGTTCGGGAACCAGCCAAGGATGTCATAAATTAACCCACTTCATGAAAATGGCCACTGAAGGACTCCTGGTTTCTTGAAGTCAAGATCTCTCCTTAAGGTTGCATATCAGGCTAAAGTCAAACTAGTTCCTACTGAGCCCAGGGAAATGGCTCACTCAGCGTGAAAAAAGTACAAAGCAGCAGGCTTCCTGCCTTCAAGTGTTTTTCTCTGACTAAAGCAACATGAAATGGAAAGGGAATAGCAACCAAAAATAAATAGTTCAAGCAAATGTCTTTTGCAGATAAATTACCTGGAGAGCCAGGCTGATTTTCATGGCTACTCTCCTCTCCACCCTGTTATTTCTTGTCTTCACCCAAACCTATGGGATAGGGATCTATCTTGCAGGGTTCATGCTTTGTTTATCATCCATTCGTCTGAACAATTTCATGAGAAAGTCTAAATCCTTGAGGGGATTTTTCCCTGCTTGTTTTTATGGACTTTGGCCTTGTAGTATTTTAAAAGTCATTTTTTGTTTCCAAATACCACTGCCACTGACTTCTACTCCCTTCTGCTTTTTCCCACTTCCTCTTCCCATGAGCAGTTTTTGTTTTCGTTTTTGTTTTTTTCTTTTTTGTGCTTGAGGAATTAAGTTCTGACTCTCTCACCTCTTTACTCCAGTTAGCTTCCCCCTGCTGGTCCCAACTGCTAATCGGACCATTGCTCTGCACTAAATTACAGAATTATCCTGAGGCAATAAAACTTCAACGTGAATGTTTCTGTGCAGGTCAAAGTATTTTAGGCACTAGGTGAATGCCTAGTGAGAGTTCATCCCAAAATGTACACAGCAGTATTCTTTGGGGTTTAATTTAAGCTATGAAAGCAAAAGATAAAGAAGTATTACTTCACCAACATGTGTTCCCCTCCTTTGCTTGGTGTTTATCATTGCTTCAAGGTCATCCTCGGACACTGGCAGCATCAGACACATTCTACAGCCTCCTCTATTAACAAACAGCCCTTATGAGTCCCTCTCCTTAGCTTTGCAGGGTCCGTTAACCTTCTGTGAGTGAAAAACACTAGACAGTCTTGTTTCCTCTTTCCACTGTCTCTCAGATTTGCTCCTGAACCTCTGCTGAATTCTGTTTGAATAATTCATCCAACTCAATTTTTACTGAGTGACTAATGTGCTAATTAAAAGAGGAGTCATTTTAAGGTTGGATTGGGTGCTCATTACTAAACATAACTATAAAATATTCATATTATATTTGAGATTTGGGGGGGTGGATGTGGAAAGGACAGACATATATAAGCATGTTAATACCTTTTCAGAAACCAGGAGCTGAATCACCGTTTTTCTGATTCTGGGTGTTGATGTTATAAATCCTTGGGCTCTGCCACTTCTTGCTGGGTAAAAATGCATTTAGGTAATGGATGATACAATTTAAAACAAAAGGATCCAAAAACGGCACCTCTTCCTGAATCGGTCAAGTGTCTAAAGAGCAAGTGGATCCAGTAAGCATGGCTATCTTGATTCCAGGAAGACCTCTTCATTTTTAAAGCCATGCCTTGAATATATCAATGCATCTCTGCATTTTATTGTGCCTTTATATGTATCTAGC
This sequence comes from Aepyceros melampus, assembly GCA_006408695.1. Taxonomy (NCBI): domain Eukaryota; kingdom Metazoa; phylum Chordata; class Mammalia; order Artiodactyla; family Bovidae; genus Aepyceros; species Aepyceros melampus. The sequence continues at coordinate 230,512 of SJXQ01004775.1, forward strand.
CACATGCATCACAGAAATAAGGCCACTCCTGTTTGACAAGGAAATCAGATTATAGTGACAATTGTTTAAGGTATTATGCGACACTGTACAGGCAAATGGTCTTTTGACCAGAGAATGTTCCCTAAAAGTCATCGTCTAAAAGCTCTGCAAAGCATATATGAAATCTTTAGTAAGTGACATTCCAATACCCTGACTTCTCAGATAGTTTTGATTAGACTTCCTATCTAGAAGTATAGTAAAACCTTGATTAATGGAAATGCTTGAAGAATGGGATGTTCTGGTTAATTTAATTCTGTGATGAAACAGATACCTCTTTCTATTTCAGTCTTTATTACTGAAAATCTTTCTCAAATACAGTATTCCTCTTTCCTTAATACCACAGGGATCAGATATGCATTTTCCTTTGATCACTGAAAATTATGGAATTATCATTGTGAACACCTCAGAGCATCATAAATTCCAATACACAAAGTTAACTTTGTAATACATATGTTGCAAGTTATAGATTTCATAATGTCTCTACAAGATTATTAATCTGGGAGGGCGCTTAAAATGGCAGAGGAATAGGATGGGGAGACCACTTTCTCCCTCACAAATTCATCAAAAGAACATCTCAACGCTGAGTAAAATCTATAGGGCAACTTCTGAATGCTGGCAGAGGACATCAGGCATCCAGAAAAGCAGAACATTGTCTTCAAAAACAGATAGGAAAAATACAAAAGACAAAAAAAGAAACAAAGGAGGTAGGGAGGGAGCTCCATCCCGGGAAGGGAGTCCTGTCCTGGGAAGAGAGTTTTAAAAAGAGAGAAGTTTCCAAACGCCGGGAAACACTCTCACCACCGAATCTGTGGCGAGTCTTGGTAGCACAGAGGGCAACATAACAGGGAAGAAAAACAAATGGGTGATTAAGACCAACAGATTACAAGCCCAATGGTAACTCCCCCAGCGGAGAAGCAGAGCAGACACCTGCATCTGCCACTAGCAAGTGGGGGCTGGGCAAGGAGGCGCGGGAGCCGCGGGCGGCAGCGCTTCTTAAGAATCGGCTGGAACGTCCGCACGTAACCAGCGCGAACTAACTCAGGCTAGCACACCAGACTGTGGGACAGTTACCACGCGAAAAGCTCAAACATATGACACCACCAGGATCGCGCACAGAACAAAAGATGGAACAGAAATAGCCGGCTGCAGACCAGCCCCCGCCGACAGGCAGCCAGAGCCGTAAGGGCTGGAGCATGGCAATCGCAGCCCCGGAGGGACTTTACTGACCAAACTGCAAGCAGGCTTCTTTGCTAAGACTTCTTGTGGTGCTGGACAGTCACAATTTGCCTGAAAAGGGGTGAGAGGGGTACACCCAGAAAACTGAGCAACAGGAAAAGGCGATAAGCTGCTCGACTGCGCTCACCAAACACCTGAGCTACTTGGTCCTGGGAAGGGCACAAAACACAGGCCCAATCGAATCTGCGACTACCTGGACGCCGAGCCTGAGAGGCTTAGACCAGGGAGGTGCATGCAGCCTAGGGCTGGCCTCAGACGGTTCCAGGTGGAGAAACGTAGAGCCTGAGCGGTGTGCGCTGGGTGTAGGGGCAGGCCCAGTGGGGCTGAGACACTGCGAATACATGCCAGAGCTATTTGGCAGCAGCATCCCTCCCTCCCCACAGCGCAACTGACCAAGTGAGCCTTAAAAAAAAAAAAAAAAAAAAAGTGACTTCCACCGCCCCCCTGTGTCAGGGCGGAAATCAGACACTGAAGAGACCAGCAAGCAGAAGAAGCTAAACAGAGGGAACCGCCTTGGAAGTGGCC
>SJXQ01004775.1:234712-262824 GCA_006408695.1 Aepyceros melampus
CCCATCACTTCATGGGAAATAGATGGGGAAACAGTAGAAACAGTGTCAGACTTTGTTTTTTGGGGCTCCAAAATCACTGCAGATGGTGACTGCAGCCATGAAATTAAAAGGCGCTTACTCCTTGGAAGAAAAGTTATGACCAACCTAGATAGTATATTCAAAAGCAGAGACATTACTTTGCCGACTAAGGTCCGTCTAGTCAAGGCTATGGTTTTTCCTGTGGTCATGTATGGATGTGAGAGTTGGACTGTGAAGAAGGCTGAGCGCAGAAGAATTGATGCTTTTGAACTGTGGTGTTGGAGAAGACTCTTGAGAGTCCCTTGGACTGCAAGGAGATCCAACCAGTCCATTCTGAAGGAGATCAACCCTGGGATTTCTTTGGAAGGAATGATGCTAAAACTGAAGCTCCAGTACTTTGGCCACCTTATGCGAAGAGTTGACTCATTGGAAAAGACCCTGATGCTAGGAGGGATTGGGGGCAGGAGGAGAAGGGGACGACCGAGGATAAGATGGCTGGATGGCATCACAGACTCAATGGACGTGAGTCTGAGTGAACTCCGGGAGTTGGTGATAGACAGGGAGGCCTGGCGTACTGCGATTCATGGGGTCGCAAAGAGTCAGACACGACTGCGCGACTGAACTGATCTGAACTGAACTGAACCAATGCACCAGAGTCATGTTAAATATTAGCAGTATGGGAAACTGGGGGAGGAGTACGTGGAAACTCTCTGTGCTATAGGAAATCTCTATACTCTGTAAATCAAAGATTTACATTTGTTTCCTGTAAATAGAAAATTATTTTAGAGTAATTGTATTGTTTTTAGTGAGGGAGGGTTATGTACACATTAGTGGTTTGGAACATGAACTTTGAAGACATGCAGATGTTCAGTTCAGTTCAGTCGCTCAGTCGTGTCCGACTCTTTGCGACCCCATGAATCGCAGCACGCCAGGCCTCCCTGTCCATCACCAACTCACAGAGTTCACTCAGACTCACGTCCATCAAGTCAGTGATGCCATCCAGCCATCTCATCCTCTGTCATCTCCTTCTGCTCCTGCCCCCAATCCCTCCCAGCATCAGAGTCTTTTCCAATAAGTCAACTCTTCGCATGAGGTGGCCAAAGTACTGGAGTTTCAGCTTTGCATCATTCCTTCCAAAGAAATCCCAGGGTTGATCTCCTTCAGAATGGACTGGTTGGATCTCCTTGCAGTCCAAGGGACTCTCAAGAGTCTTCTCCAGCACCACAGTTCAAAAGCATCAATTCTTTGGCGCTCAGCCTTCTTCACAGTCCAACTCTCACATCCATACATGACCACAGGAAAAACCATAGCCTTGACTAGACAGACTTTAGTCGGCAAAGTAATGTCTCTGCTTTTGAATATGCTATCTAGGTTGGTCATAACTTTTCTTCCAAGGAGTAAGCATCTTTTAATTTCATGACTGCAGCCCCCCAAAATAAAATCTGACACTGTTTCCACTGTTTCCCCTGTTTCCCCATCTATTTGGTATGAAGTGATGAGACCGGATGCCATGATCTTTGTTTTCTGAATGTTGAGCTTTAAGCCAACTTTTTCCCTCTCCTCTTTCACTTTCATGTGTATTTGTTGCCTGTGGCTGGTGTAACAAATTAACACAAAACTGATAGCTTGAAACAGCAGAAATTTATTCTGTCATAGTTCTAAAGACCAGAATCTCAACATTAGATTTACTGGGCTGAAATCAAGGTGTTGAGAGGACCACGTTCCCTCCACACTTGTCCTTGTCTCTTGTGGGCTGTGGCTGCCTGCATTCATTGGCTTGCTGGCTGCATCACTCTGATCTCTGCCTCCATCGTTTCATTTTCTCCTGCTGTTCTCTGTGTGTCTGCCTGCCCACTCCCCTACCCTCTGCTTTCCTCTTGTAAGGATATTTGTGATGGCAATTCATGCCCACCTGGATAATCCTGGATGATCTCCTCAACTCAACATCCATAATTTAATTAACCACATCTGTAAAAACCCTCTTCCCAGATAAGTTAGTATCTACAGGCTTCAGGGATTAGATCTCTGCATCTTTGGGAGGTCATTATTCAGCCTACTGCAGCCTGGCTGTGTGAAATTTAGGACTTCTGTAGTATCAAAAAGGTTCCTCTAAAACTGAAAACAACAAAAACTGTGTAACTATTTTAACATCTTCATTTGGGTTTCACTTGAAGTCATCTTAGTGCAACTAGTGGGACCCAAGCAACACTTTGCAAAACAACTGGTACAAGAGTCTACTCTCAGAAGTCTTAGAGGGACTTCCCTGGTAGTCCAGAGGTTAAGAATTTGCCTTGCAATGCAGAGAATGTGGGTTTGAGCCCTGATTGGGGAACTAAGAGCCCATATGCGCAGAAGCCTTGGAGCAACTAAGCCTGAGTACACATGCTCCAGAGCCCATGTACCACAACAGCAAGAACCCATGTGTTCCAACGAAGACCAGATGCAGCCAAATAAATAAATATTTTTTAAAAAGAAATCACAATTAAATTCTAAATGGACTCCATACAAACAAACTTGTGACCTTGGGTAAGTCAGCATATTTTTTGAAGGGTTTACTCCTCTTCTATACAAGAGGGATGCTGTCAGAACGCGTAGACCATGTAGCAGATGTACAGCAGACATTCAGTCAACCTCCTCTTCATACCCCCTCCACTTTATAGAGTATGTTAGAGTATGTTACAACTCAGAAAATATTTTCTATATACAAAAATGTGTTTAATTGCCCTAAAACTTCACCATTTTATGATGAGATAAAGCCAAAATTTCCTTCCCAGCCTAGACAGATGGAAACACTGAGACTTAATGTTAATAGACTTAGCCAACATCACCCAGTTAGAAGGCTGGAGACAGCAGGAGTCTGAGAACAGGATGGGGAGGAGTTGGGAGGCAGTGCCCCCTTTAGATGGGGAGAGTTTTGCATTGTGGTCACTTGACTTCTTTTTATGACTTTCATGACTTTTTTGGCCCTTGTAGGCATTTGAGTTTATGACCCATGATGTGATTCTAACTCCTGGCTCACATTGCTGGAATTTGTTCAAAGATCTTTAAACTCAAAGCCCTGAGGCTGTGCCCATAGAGTTCTCCAGTGACAGCTTCCTGTGGCCTCTTGGCCCTGGGCTTCTTTGATCTCACAGGTTTTCCCTTCTCTGAACTCTGTGAGATAGACCACAGTTTGTCCCCTGGTTTGGCCAGGATCCTGGTTTCGATAGCTCCTTATTCTGAATCCTTGAAGCAGAGATGAAAACAAGAGCCTCATGCACAGGGTTGGGTGTTTTTTAAGGAGCCCACTTCTGAAGGTGACTCATCTCTGCCTTCCGAGGTCAGAAGAAAGGGACCAGAAGGTGTGCGGAGGGCCCAGGAGCCCATGTCAGGAGTTAGACTGCCCAGGATCCAATCCTGGCGCCCCACACAGCCCCTTGACTCCGGTCAAGTCACCAGCCCTTCTGTACTTGTTTCCCCGTTTGTAATAAGGAAACCTTCATTATTTCCCTCAAAAGAAAATTGTGAGGCTCGAGTGAATTATTGTACACGAAGCTGTTATTACAGCGCTTGGTACAAGGTGAGTGTTCGCCCTATTCATTATTAAGCCCAGAGAACCCTAAACACCTCTTTCCAAGAGCTGTTCTCCCGTTCCCATCTGCGCCCTCCGCCGGGGGAAATCTGATTCCTCCTGAGGGGCAACGCAGGGTTCTTGGAGAGGTGGAAGTTCTGGGTCTCTGTCACTGTGTAGCTTGACGTGTGTCATTCCCGGGCTCCCCATCATCCCCCTCTGTACAAGGGGACGACAAAAGCGCGAGCCGCAGCCTCTGCCGCTCTGCGAACAGCCTGCCCAACCTCGCCGCCCCGCCACGACGCGGCCGGGACCTCCATTCCGCAGGCACGGTGTTGGCAGAGGGGCGATGAGGGCGGAAACCAGCGACTCCGGGTCCAAAACTGCCACGGCAACGCCCGAAGGCTGTCGGGAGGAGAGGACGAGGCCCCGCCCCGAACGAAGCCCCGCCCCAACAAGGTTCCGCCCAGAAAGGAGGCCTTGGGCCTCAGTTCCGGGATTCTGCGGCAACTTTGCCCGGCTCTCTGATTCCCTCAGTGCTTGACGGAAGTGCCTCTGACTGGCCGACTGTGTCTGACTGACCACAGACGCCATCACTGTCGTCTATTTGGCTGTGTCTAATGAAAACAGATTTCGTAATGCCTGATGGACCAAGACCGCGTGATCTGTCTGCCTGACCACAGTCGATTGACTGACTGCCCTACCTGGCTAATGGCCGCTGGGACCGACGGCGCGTGTCTGACTGAGTCGATCTTGCTGTTTCTGACTGACCAGATTCCCTCTGTGCTCGACAAGCTGTATCTGAGTGACCGAGGCCCTGTGTGATTGACTGACCGGTTCACTGATTCCTCTGTGCTGGTGTTTTGACCCCAGCTCAGCTCAGCTGATTCTAACTACACCCGGGCCTGTGCGTCTGCCCGAGGCCCCTGCGCGTCTGCCTGACTGGCTGGCTGACAAGCTGGCTGGTTACCCTGACTGCACTGGCCTCACTACAGCCTCTGTGCCTGGTGGAGTCCGCCTGACTGGCCATCTGACAGGTGGGATCAGCCCTCCTGAAGAGTGGACTCCCTGCATCTGCCAGACTGCTGGGCTGAGTTTGCGGCTGGCTGATTCTGGCTGACTGACTGAATCTAACTGTATCTCAGCGACCCAGTTTCTGTGCTTTTTTGTATTTAGTTGGGTTTTTCTTGGCTGCGCGGCATGCAGGTTCTTAGTTCCCCTACCAGGGATCGAACCTGTGGCCCCTGTAGTGGGAGCACAGAGTCACTGAACCACCAGAGAAATCCCAGGGACTGGGTTTCTGAATGACTGAGTCTGCCTGACTGTCCCTCCCTGACCACCTCTGCCTGACTCTGCTTTATGGACAGCGTCTGTCTCTGGCTACACCTGACTGTCGGCAGCCTCTTCTACATTCCATAATGTCAGTTGAATCAGATTGTTGCCTGAACTGCAGCTGACCAACTGAATTGGACTTGGCCTCTCAAATTCTCTTCCTAACGACCTCCTTCACTCCAACTTCCCAGCAAACGGCTTCTGAGGTGTTCCTTGTCCAGGGAGCTGGGGCCCAGATGTTTTCAGCTGTAAATCTGGCCTTGGGGGTTCATAGCAAGGGCTTAGATATGGAAGAGAACCTAGGATGGGGCCTTTGGGGAATGGAGAAGAAGGAATGGAGGCCACACAAGGAGCAGCTGGAAGAAATTGCAGGGGTCCTCAAGGTCCCAGCCTCAGGATCTAGTGATGTAACAGATTCAGCACCTGAGACAGGCTGGCGTATGGGAGCCACAATGATGCATGACTGTTTCTTCATGTTTGTGGGATGTCTCTGTCAGTATCTTGCTGCTCTGTCCCACAGACCTCAGATCTCCTTCCATGTTCAGTTCAGTCGCTCAGTCGTGTCCGACTCTGCGACCCCATGAATTGCAGCATGCCAGGGCTCCCTGTCCATCACCAACTCCCGGAGTTCACCCAGACTCACTCCCATCAAGTCCGTGATGCCATCCAGCCATCGCATCCTCGGTCGCCCCCTTCTCCTCCTGTCCTCAATCCCTCCCAGCATCAGGGTCTTTTCCAATGAGTCAACTCTTCGCATGAGGTGGCCAAAGTACTGGGGCTTCAGCTTTAGCATCATTCCTTCCAAAGAAATCCCAGGGTTGATCTCCTTCACAATGGACTGGTTGGATCTCCTTGCAGTCCAAGGGACTCTCAAGAGTCTTCTCCAACACCACAGTTCAAAAGCATCAATTCTTCGGCACTCAGCCTTCTTCACAGTCCAACTCTCACATCCATACATGACCACAGGAAAAACCATAGCCTTGACTAGATGGACCTTAGTCGGCAAAGTAATGTCTCTGCTTTTGAATATACTATCTAGGTTGGTCATAACTTTTCTTCCAAGGAGTAAGCGTCTTTTAATTTCATGGCTGCAGTCACCATCTGCAGTGATTTTGGAGCCCCCCAAAATAAAGTCTGACACTGTTTCTACTGTTTCCCCATCTATTTCCCATGAAGTGATGGGACCAGATGCCATAATCTTGGTTTTCTGAATGTTGGGCTTTAAGCCAACTTTTTCATTCCCCTCTTTCACTTTCATCAAGAGGCTTTTTAGCTCCTCTTCACTTTCTGCCATAAGGGTGGTGTCATCTGCATATCTGAGGTTATTGATATTTCTCCCAGCAATCTTGATTCCAGCTTGTGTTTCTTCCAGTCCAGTGTTTCTCATGATGTACTCTGCATAGAAATTAAATAAGCAGAGTGACAATATACAGCCTTGACATACTCCTTTTCCTATTTGGAACCAGTCTGTTGTTCCATGTCCAGTTCTAACTGTTGCTTCCTGACCTGCATACAGATTTCTCAAGAGGCAGGTCAGGTGGTCTGGTATTCCCATCTCTTTCAGAATTTTCCACAGTTTATTGTGATCCACACAGTCAAAGGCTTTGGCATAGTCAATAAAGCAGAAATAGATGTTTTTCTGGAACTCTCTTGCTTTTTCCATGATCCAGCGGATGTTGGCAATTTGATCTCTGGTTCCTCTGCCTTTTCTAAAACCAGCTTGAACATCAGGGAGTTCACGGTTCACGTATTGCTGAAGTCTGGCTTGGAGAATTTTGAGCATTACTTTACTAGCATGTGAGATGAGTGCAATTGTGCGGTAGTTTGAGCATTCTTTGGCATTGCCTTTCTTTGGAATTGGAATGAAAACTGACCTTTTCCAGTCCTGTGGCCACTGCTGAGTTTTCCAAATTTGCTGGCATATTGAGTGCAGCACTTTCACAGCATCATCTTTCAGGATTTGAAACAGCTCAACTGGAATTCCATCACCTCCACTAGCTTTGTTCGTAGTGATGCTTTCTAAGGCCCACTTGACTTCACATTCCAAGATGTCTGGCTCTAGATTAGTCATCACATCATCATGATTATCTGGGTCGTGAAGATCTTTTTTGTACAGTTCTTCTGTGTATTCTTGCCACCTCTTCTTAATATCTTCTGCTTCTGTTAGGTCCAGACCATTTCTGTCCTTTATCGAGCCCATCTTTGCATGAAATGTTCCCTTGGTATCTCTAATTTTCTTGAAGAGATCTCTAGTCTTTCCCATTCTGTTGTTTTCCTCTATTTCTTTGCATTGATCGCTGAAGAAGGCTTTCTTATCTCTTCTTGCTATTCTTTGGAACTCTGCATTCAGATGCTTATATCTTTTCTTTTCTCCTTTGCTTTTAGCCTCTTTTCTTTTCACAGCTATTTGTAAGGCCTCCCTAGACAGCCATTTTGCTTTTTTGCATTTCTTTGCCATGGGGATGGTCTTGATCCCTGTCTCCTGTACAATGTCACGAACCTCATTCCATAGTTTATCAGGCACTCTATCTATCAGATCTAGACCCTTAAATCTATTTCTCACTTACACTGTACAATCATAAGGGATTTGATTTAGGTCATACTTGAATGGTCTAGCGGTTTTCCCTACTTTCTTCAATTTAAGTCTGAATTTGGCAATCCTGAATTTAAATCTTTTTCAGTGTGTGTATGTGTACTGGCCACATCAACTGCAGAAAATGGAGAAAGAGGCTGTGTACCAGAATAAGGAGACCACAAATACAGGGAGGGAATTTCCTGATGGTCCAGTGGTTAAGACTCTGTGCTTCCACTGCTGGGGGCATGGGTTTGATTCCTGGTCAGGGAACTAAAATCCCACATGCCAGAGAATTAGATTCGGGGGAATTAAAAAAAGTAAGCATGTCAAGTGCATGCGTGTGCTATGAATTATAGCTATTAATAATAATAAATGAGAGTACTGGACTAGCTTATCTCAATCAAGCTCCAGCATTCTGAGGTGCTGCCTTTCCATTAATAACAGAGACCTAGCTGCCTCACTGATTTCATTATAAGCCAAGGGAGGAACGGGAGGAAATAAACAGCTCTGCTCCCAAGGGCTCTGTCTTAGTCAGCTTGGGCTGCTATAACAAAATGCCATAGACTGAGGTCTCAAACAACGCATATTTGTTATTTAAAATTCTGGGAGTTGGAAAGTTGGAGATCAAGGTGCAGGTGGATTTGGTTCCTGATGAGGCCCTTTTCCTGGCCTGCAGACAGTTGCTTTCTTACTGTGTCCTCGCATAGTGATGAGAGAGAGCTCTGCTGTTTTCCTCTTCTTCTTTTTATTCTACTGTTTGTCCATGCCACATGACATGCAGGATCTTAGTTCCCCGACCAGGGATCAAACCCATGACCCCTGCAGTGGAAGTGCAGAGCCTTAACCACTGGACCGCCAGGGGAGTCCAAGAAATTCTTATGGTAGGGCATAGTAATCTATGCTTTTTTTATTTTTTATTTTTATTTATTTTTTTTCACAGCTTGTCATTAAAAACATGGACAAAAGATTTGAACAGATGTTTTACCAAAGAAGATATTCTTTTGATCAATAAGCGTATTAAAAGTACCCAACATTGTTAGTCACAGTGGAAATGTAAACTATAACCACAATGAGATGCTACTGCAGGCTCATTAGATAGCTATATTGAAAAAGACTGATATGGGACTTCCTTGGTTGCCCAGTGGTTAAGAATCTGCCTTCCAGTGCAGGAGACACAGGTTCAATCCCTGGCTGGGGAACTATTAACAAGATCCTACACACTGCAAGGCAACAAAGCCCGCATGCCCTAGAGATCGTGCCTCGAAGTGAGGGAAGTCTGCGTGCTGCTGTGAAGATTCTGTGTGCCACGCTAATAACCACACAGCCAAATAAAAATAAATATTTTTTTTTTAAAAGAAAAAGACTGATAATACTAAGCACTGGAGAGGATATGTATGTGGAACTCTCAAACACAAAAACAAACTTCAGTAGTTACTAATAAAGTTGAAAACATATAGTTAACATGGGATCCATGAATTCTAACTACTTACCTAAAGAAAATCTATGTCTATGCAAAGATTTCTAGGAAATGTTCATAGCAGATTTTTTTAATTAATTTTTTTGAAGGATACATTGCTTTACAGAATTTGTTGTTTTCTGTCAACATCGACATGAATCAGCCATAGGTGAACCTCCCTCCCATCTCCCTCCCCATCCCACCCCTCTACTTTAATACAGAGCCCCTGTTTGAGCTTCCTGAGCCATACAGAAAATTCCCGTTTACATCTATTTTACATATGGTAATATAAGTTTCCATGTTACTCTCTCCATACATCTCACCCTCTCCTCCCTCCTCCCCCTCCCGTGTCCATAAGTCTGTTCTCTATGTCTGTTTCTCCATTGTTTATGCTTTTTTTAAAAAAAAATTATTTTGGCTGTGCTGGATCATCATTAGTTGCGGTGAGCGGGAGCAGCTCTCTAGTTGCGGCGCTCGGGCTTCTCAGTGTGGTGGCTTCTTGTATGGCGACCACAGGCTCTAGGGCCCACGGGCTCAGTAGTTGTGGCACATGGGCTTAGGTGCCCCGAGTCATGTGGGATCTTCCCTGACCAGGATCAAACCTGTGTCCCTTGCATTGCGAGGTAGATTATTAACCACTGGATCGCCAGTGAAGCCCAGTAGTTTTATGTTTTAACAAGCCCTCCCAGTGTTGTTGATGTGTACTAAAGTTTCAGAAACACTAGGGGAATGATTGTGGTAGCTCTGGTGTCAGATTGTCCACATTAGAATTTCAACTCTACTGATTTTGTGCAAGTTATTGAATTTCTGAGCCTCAGTTTTCTTATTTGCATAGTCAGTATAATTACGATCACTTTAAACTCTTGTTGAGAGTATTAGATCATATAAAGTATTAGGTCATATGAAGCACATAATTTCAGTTCTAGGAATGTATCCTGTAAACCTAGTCCAGCATATGCTGGATGATGTATGTTCAGGATATGCACTGATTTATTGTTTGTAATAGAAAAGAAACACCCTAAATATCTATCCATAGGGGACTGTTTTAATAAATCATGGTCCTAACATACAACGAAAGGCAGCTCTTTGTAGACTCCTATGAAAAGATTGCCAGAATTTTCAAGTTAAAAAAAAAAGTACATGATGAACCTATTTGCAGGGCAGGAATAGAGGGGCAGACAGAGAGAACAGGGCTGTGGACACAGTTGGGGAAGGAGAGGTGGGAAGAATGGAAACAGCAGCATTGAAACATATATATTACCATATGTAAAATAGATAGCTAGTGGGAAGATGCTATATAACACAGGGAGTTCAACCTGGTGCTCTGTGACAACCTAGAGGGGTGGGATGGGGTGGGGGGTTGGGAGGGAAGTTCAAGAAGGAGGAGCCATATGTATACTTGTGGCTAATTCACGTTGATGTATGTCAGAAACCAACACAACATTGTAAAGTAATTATCCTCCAATTAAAAATAATAAATAAATGAAAAGCAAAATACGTAATGGCATGTCTAGCATGATCCCATGTGTGTACAAAAAAAGACTACACAATCTGTGAAAATGCATAGGTTATCTTTGAAAGCATACTCAGGATACCGTGAGAGAAGAAATGAGTGGCTGGAAAGAGGGAAAGGAGGGAAATTTATTTTTACCTACATATATCTTTTTATGACTTAAAATTTGCAGTATGTACATGCATTTTCTGTTCACAGAAATGAAGTTTTACAAAAAAGACACTAGTTGGCATAGTGCCTGGCAGCGGTGGTGGTGACAGCCATCTCACAGCTGAAAGCAGATGAACCAATGAAGAAATGCAGCCCAGGGCGTCGAGGGTGTGGCCACAACATCTGTTCCTTTCACTTCCTGTGGTCTACGTTTCCCCATTAGAGAATCCTTGCATTGTAGAGATGGAGAGGGCTTTAAGATTCTCTGGCAGAACACTTTTATTTTAAAGATGAAGAAACGAAGCCCCAGAGAGAGGCCACAACCAGCCCAAGCTTTCCCAGAGAACTAAGGCTCACCCTGGGGCCTCTTTCACAACATCTTAGGACTAAGCTTTCAATAATTCTGCTTTTAGAGCCCCATCACCAGTTTGCTTGGAAACTGGAAAGACTCCTCCACATGGCTGTTAAGACTAGCTGTGGTTCAGTTCCTAACCAAACTTTCCAACCAATTTTCCACCTTCTCCTATGTGAATTCTCTACCCTGGCCAAATAAGTCTCTTCACTGACCCCAGATGCTCCGCTTTCCAGATACCACAGTCCATGCTCTGTCTGAAATGTACCTCTCTTTCCTATTTGTAGAGATTCTACCTACACTGAGGCAGAATCACATCTGAATCACACTTCCCCTAGGAAGTCTTCCCTGATTACTCATGCTCATGGATCTCTCTGAACTAAATTAAACATTTCTTGTAACGTGTCTGCTTCTGAAGAGGGGAATAGGATGCTTCTCTGCGTCTTGAACAATGGAACTGAACTAGGAGAGAGCTGGTTCCTGGTCCCAACTCTCTGTTTCTGGAGAAAAGTGGGCACACGAACTTGGCCCTTCTTCCTGTCTCGGGGAAGCCCTGGGGGAAGATGCCCCTGAGCCAGCCTGGAGCCGGGAGCCTGTCTGCAGAAACTGTTGGGCCTGTTCCTCCCACTGATGTTTACTTGGCCGGGAGGCCCAGCGTGATGAAACCTGGCCCTGTTGCCGAGCACCTTGGGAGGCCTCCCTCCAGGGTCCCTCTGTGCTCAGACAGTGGCTCTTTGTGGAGCAGAGAAGCAGGACTGAAAGTGGAGCCGCCTCCGTTCCCCACCCCCTACCCCCATCCCCGGCAGTCGTGGACCATCCTGTGCCTGGGTGGCCTCTGTGCAAATCCGCGGCTGGCAGAGTGAGGTAGGTCATCCAGGCAACCAGCTAGACTGGAGGAGCGAGGAAGGGTCCTGCCAGAAGGGCCTGCTGCAACCAGACCTGCTGAGCGTCTGGTCCCTTAACTGCACAGAGGCTGCTGCTGCTTCTGGAGACTGGTCCCCCTACCGGCCAGAGTGACACTTTGCACCATCCTGTCTGTGTTATGTGCTCAATCGTTCAGTTGTGCCCTTTGCGACCCCACGTACTATAGCCCACCAGGCTCCTTGTCCTCTTCCAGGGGATCTTCCCAACTCAGGGATCAAACCCGAGTCTCCTGCATTGGCAGGCAGATTCTTTACTGCTGAGCCATCAGGGAAGCCTCTTCTCATCCCACCACTGCCATATATGCCCTAGGATTTACGGCAAGCCTTCTAATGTGGGTTCTCCCTTCTGCCTCTGTTTCACTGGACCCTACACTCACTCAGAGGTGGGGTTTAGGGGAATGGGGGATGGGAGGGCAGATTGGGAATCTTTAGACGTCATTCCACACCTGGTGGGTGGAAATCAAGGGGAGGGATGACTGACTACAGGAAGGAGGGTCCTGTAGCACAGGTGAAAACAAAGGGCATTTCCCGGACCTGGGGTCAGGAGGCGCAGGACTCCCGCTGAGCCACTGACCTGCTGCGTGACAGTAGCCAGTTGCTTTCCTTTTCTCTGCCCCTGTTTCTCTAGCTGGCCTCACTTTCCCAGCTGCAAACTTAACGGAGGCAGAGTTGATGAATGTCAAGAATTTTTGCAGTTCTGATTTTTCAAAATTCTGTGATCACAGGGAGGAAAAGGAAGAGCGGAGGTGGGTTAGATGTAGGTAGCTAACACAGTGCTCTCTGGCTTCACCAGCAGTCACTAAGCAGCCTCTTCCCTGCTTCCATGATCCCTTCCCCTTCTCGTTTCCACCTCACTTTAAGAGCTTCTTCTTCTTTTTTTTTTTTTCCCCATATGGACCATTTTTAAAGACTTTATTGAATTTGTTACAATATTGCTTCTGTTTTGTTTTGGGGTATTTTTTTTTGGCTGAGAGGCATATGAGATCTTAGCTCCCCAACCAGGGACTGAACCCATATCCCCTGCATTAGACCTCAGGGGAAGTCCTCTTGATGACCTCTTGTGATGAGAGCTAGAAGCTGATTGGTATACATTTGTTTTATTCCATGTTTTGCCCCCAGAGGGACAGGAAGGGGGGCAGAAAATAAAAGAGAGAGGAGGGACTTCCTTGGTGGTCCAGTGGTTAATACTCCACACTCCCAGTGCAGGGCTCTCCATTCGATCCCTTGTCAGAGAACTAGATCCCACATCCTGCAACTAGGAGTCACATGCCACAACAAAGTTTGAAGGTCCCGAGTGCCGCAACTAAGACTTGACACAACCAAATAAACAAATACAAATTAAACTTAAAAAAGAAAGAGAAAGAGGTAAGGCTGGGATAGACAGAATTGATGAAAGAGAGCTCAGGGAGAGACGAGGAAGGAAAAGGGAAGGTAGGGGATGATGAAAGGGAAAGTAGAAGCAAGAGGAGGCAAGGCTGAAAGAAAAAGGGTGAAATGAGATAGGGGGAAGAAGGTAGGAATGAAAGGGAAAAACAGGAAGAGAGCCGGTGGGAAAAGACCGAAGCTTGGATATATGCCACACGTGGGGATGTCTTGGGGTTTTCCAGGACAAAAACAGTTCAGTTTGTTTGGAGCTAAGAGTGTGTGTAGGGAAGACAAAATTAGAACCAGGTTGTAAAAGGTTTTGAATGCCAGGCTAACAGATTTGGACTTTATGTCTACTATTTGCTGCAGCTCAAATCCCCTGTGATAAGCTGGATGAGGGCCAGAGAGACGTTTTCATTCATCCATCCATTTAACAAGGGACAGTGTCTTATCCAATGATGTATCCCCATTGCATAATACAATATTTGCACAGAAGAGCTAGTCAGGAAATGCCTAGAAAAATTGAACACTTGAACCAAAAGTGGAGTCCTTGGAGGAAGCAGGGGCTGTGACCATCTCACAGAGAGTGTAAGAATGTGTGTGTATGCTTATTCACTCAGAGCAACCCCATGGACTCTAGCCTGCCAGACTCCTCTGTTCAAGGGATTCTCCAGGCAAGAATACTGGAGTGGGTAGCCATTCCTTTCTCCAGGGGATCTTCCCAACCTAGGGATTGAACCCTGTCTCCTGCATTGCAGGTGGATTCTTTACCATTTGAGCCACAAGGGAAGTCCAGGTATAAGAATAACCATAGTTTAAGCTAGAAACTGCTAGGTACCCTAAGAAAGGTCCAGATAACAGTCATGGGAGATCAGAGGAAAGTGAGACAGCCCTCCCTGTTAACTTGCAGCATGAAAGTCCCGGAGAAGATTGTAATGGGGTCATTTTAGGTCACATACCCAACCTTGAATTAATCTTTGTGCCCAGGAAGATAAATCTCATTGGGGTTACAGAGTTCTGTGTATGAATGAAGAGCAAAGAGTTCTCTAAAGAAAAGGGGGAGATTATTGCCAGAAGAGCGGAAATTAGAACCAGGCATGGCTGCCGCAGCCTGCTATAATGAAAAGAGGTGAGGCACGTCGGGAGGAGTAGGGATTTTATTAGGGTAGGGATCCGTACGAGATTGGTGGGGAGGCTAGGACACCTGAGGCTCCCCATGGGAGGCCCCCATGCAGGGCCTCAGGTAACAAGCTAAGGAGTTGAGACTTGTCTTTTGAGCTAAGAGGGTCCTTGTTGGAGCTATGCTCTGGAATATTTAATCAGGCCACTAAGGTATAGAATGGAGCAGAGGCCAGAAGGCCAGGCACTGATGGGAAATTATTCCAGCATGTTCTTTGATAAAATCCATATGCAGGACCTGTCACCCACCTCAGTGTGCTTTGCATTGTAACTTGGTTTGTTTTTCGTTCTCCTCAGTCTAGGTCAGAAAGCTCAAAAGGACAGAGTCACACCTCTGCTAAAAGGGGCTGTCCCTTCCTTCTCTCGGTGTGGCAAGCAATTCACCAGGGAAATGGATGCTCCAGAAATTTACAGGGGCAGGTGAACCCTCGTAAAGTACTCACTCTCTGAAGATCTGGGCAGTTTCCAGCCAAACTTCTGGTGAGCGGCAGGATCAGCAGCCCCTGTCACTGGGAACCTGACATAATGATAAAGAGAAGCAGCTGCGACGGATCTTAACAGGTAACTTCAGGCTCCTGCTTTTGAGCAAGCCAGTAGCCCAGAGTCAGCCCTTGCCCTGTCCTAAATATCTCCACAAGGGGACTTCTGTGCTGGTTCAGTGGTTAAGACTACACCTTGCAATGCAGGGGATGTGGGTTCAATCCCTGGTTGGGGAAATGAAATCCCACATGCAACCAAATCCACACGCCACACCTGCTGAAGCCCATATCTGAGCCTGCATTTCCTTGTAGGTAAAATGAAGGGAGTAACACCAACCACAGAGAGTCCTTGTAAGGGTTGAATAAGTTACGCTATTGGCAGAGTGCCACACAAGCCACAGGCACTGGGCAGATGTGAATTCTTATTCATCTTTCAGTAACAGAGCTATGGACTGTTAGAGCTCGAGGGGTCTTAGAAGGGACTTGCCCTAACCCTTTCATTCCATATGGTGAGAGGACTCCTGATAGCTAATCTCTTTCCTGTTGAAGTATTTGCTGATTTTGTCTTCACTAGAAGCAGAGAGCTGATGTCCCTCCTACATAAATCCAATTTGAGCTCTATATCTGCCCATAAAAGGATATCTTGACTCCTCCATTTTTTCTCCAAGAACACTTGCCTATCATTTGCTCTTTGCTCTGCCAAAGGTGTGATCAATTAATGTACCATATTCAAAGTGATCACGATTATGTGGGAGGGTTGTATTGGCAACACAGCAGGGGAATCCTAAACAAATCCAGCAATCCTGGAATAGTTGAAGGAAATTGGTCGTATTTATTCTTGGATAAGTTAAGAGTTAAATACAATTACTTGTATTTCTTTTTCACTCTGCTTAATATTTTTAGGAATACAAGTTGTTATTTTTCTTTTTTGAGGGCTTTTAAAAATAATTTTATTTAATTTATTATTTTTGGCTGTGCTGGGTCTTCGTGGCTCAGGCCTTTCCTCCAGTTGCTGCAAGTGGAGGCTCCTCTCCAGTTGGGGTGCTCAGGCTTCTCATTGTTGTAGCTTCTCTGGTTGTGGAACATGGGCTCTAGAGCACAGGCTCAATAGTTGTGGTGCTCAGGCTTAGTTGCTCTTTGGCATATGGGAGCTTCCCGGGTCAGGGATTGAACCTGTGTCTCCTGCATTGGCAGGCGGATTGTCTACTAGGGAGCTGCCAGGGAAATCCCAAGAGGGCTTTTTTTTTTTTTTAATTTTGGCTGTGCTGGGTGTTCCTTGCTTTCTCTAGCTGTGGTGTATGGGCTTCTTTTGTTGAGGAGGATGGGCTCTAGAGTGCTTGGACCCAGTGGTTGTAGCCTGCTGGCTCAGTAGCCCCACAGCACGTGGGATCTAATTCCCCGACCAGGCATCAAAGCTGAGTCCCCTGCATTGGAAGGTGGACTCTTAATCACTGAACCACCAAGGAAGTCCCCAAATTGTTATTTTTATTGGGGCAAAATACATATAACATGAAATGTCCTATATTAACTATTTTGGGGGTACAATTCAGTGACATTAGGTACATTCACAAAGTTGTGTGGCCACCACCACCAGTCCCAGAACTTCATCATCTCAAACAGAAATTCTTTACCCATAAACAATAACTACCTTCCTCCCAGTCCCTGGTGACCTCTAGTCTAGTTTCTGTCTATTAATTTGCCGATGCTAGAAACTTCATATAAGTGAAACAAACACTATGTATCCTTTGGTATCTGGCTTCTTTCACTTAGCATAATGTTTTCAAGGTTCATGTTGTGGCATATATCAGAATTTCATTCCTTCTTAAGGCTGAATAATATTCCATTGTATGAAAATTAGAGATATCAAGGGAACATTTCATGCAAGGATGAGTGCGATAAAGGACAGAAACAGTATGGATCTAACAGAAGCAGAAGAGGTTAAGAAGAGGTGGCAAGAATACACAGAACTATACAAAAAAAAAGTCTTAATGACCTGGATAACTACTGTGATGTCATCACTCACTTAGAGCCAGACACCCTGGGATGTGAAGTCAAGAGGGCCTTAGGAAGCATCACTACGAGCAAAGATAGTGAAAGTGACAGAATTCCAGTTGAGCTATTTCAAATCCTAAAAGATGATGCTGTGAAAGTGCTGCACTCAATAGTCAGCATATTTGGAAAACTCAGCAGTGGCCACAGGACTGGGAATTGTCAGTTTTCATTTCAATCCCAAAGAAGAGCAATGCCAAAGGATATTCAAACTACCATACAATTTCACTCATTTCACATGCTAGCAAAGTTATGCTCAAAATCCTTCAAGCTAGGCTTCAGCAATACATGAACTGAGAACTTACAAATCTAGGAGTTGGATTTTAAAAAGACAGAGGAACCAGAGCTCAAATTGTCAACATTCTTGTTGGATCATGGAGAAAGCAAGGGAGTTCCAGAAAAATATCTATTTCTGCTTCATTAACTAAGCTAAAGCCTTCAACTGTGTAGATCACAACACACTGTGGAAAACTCTTAAAGAGATGGGAATACCAGACCACTTTAGCTGCCTCCTGAGAAACCTGTATGCAGGTCAAGAAGCAGCAATTAGCACTGGACATGGAACAATGGACTGGTTCCAAATTAGGAAAGGAGTACATCAAGACTGTATATTGTCACCCTGCTTATTTAATTTATATGCAGAGTACATCATGCCAAATGCTGGGCTGGATGAAGCACAAGCTGGAATCAAGATTGCCAGGAGAAATATCAGTAACCTCAGATATGCAGATGACACCACCCTTATGGCAGAAATAGAAGAGGAACTAAAGAGCCTCTTGATGAAGATGAAAGAGGAAAGTGAAAAAGTTGGCTTAAAATTCAACATTCAAAACACTAAGATCATGGTATCCGGTCCCATCACTTCATGGCAAATAGATGGGGAAACAATGGAAACAGTGACAGATTTTATTTTCTTGGGTTCCAAAATCACTGTGGACAGTGACTGTAGCCATGAAATTAAAAGATGCTTGCTCCTCAGAAGAAAAGCTATGAGAAATCTAGACAGTATATTAAAAAGCAGACACACACACACACACACACACACACACAAAGCAGAGACATTACTTTGCCAACAATGGTCCATATAGTCAAAGCTATGGTTTTTCCATAGCTTTGCTAGTCATGTATGTATGGGAGAGTTGGATCATAAAGAAGGCTGAGTGCCAAAGAATTGATGCTTTTGAACTGTGGTATTGGAGAAGACTCTTGAGAGTCCCTTGGACTGCAAGGAGATCAAACCAGTCAATTCTAAAGGAAATCAACTCTGAATATTCATTGGAAGGACTGATGCTGAAACTGAAATGCCAATATTTTGGCCACCTGATGCAAAGAGCCCACTCATTGGAAAAGACCCTGATGGTGGGAAAGATTGAAGGCAGGAGGAGAGGGGACGACACAAGATGAAATGGCTAGGTAGCATGATCGACTCAATGGACATAAATTTGAGCAAACTCTGGGAGACAGTGTAGGACAGGGAGCCTGGTGTGCTGCAGTCTATGGAGTCGCAAAGAGTTGAACATGACTTAGCAACTGAACAGCAACAAGGAGATTTCACCCTCTCTGCCTAATAGACTTCAATTTGGGACACTAGCCTTTCCTGCCTTTGGACTGAGAATACACTGCTGGCTGTCCTGGGTCTCCAGCTTGCTAACTGCTGATCTTGGGACTTCTTGGCCTCCATAACTGGAACAAGGGAAGGGGGCAGAGCACAGCCTTTCTAAGAATGACATAGTCATAGGACATGACAAAAACTGGTTAAAACCAATGAGGTCCAAGATGGCAGAAGATTCAACTTCCAGTAGACCTTGAGCCTCATTATATGCTCACTGTAATATATTAGAATCTAAATGGCACACCCACCAGTGCCCTGACAGCCCCTTACTTGAAACAGTTGGAATAATCCTCTCACTCATTAGTCCATGAAATTACCCATCCAGTAAAAACTAACTACCACATATTTTGGGGCCTCTCACCTTTTAAGATGGCCTACACTCTGTGGGGTGTGTTTCTCTTTAAATAAGTTCACTTCTTACCTTTGTCTCTCACTGAATACTTTCTGCCATGAGACATAAAGAACTTGAGCTTCATTAAGTCCTGAGACCAGGTATGTGATCTCAGTGAAGAGACAATGGGTTCTGGCAGAGTTCGAGTCCTCACCCATGGGTTCAAATCCTGACTGAGTTGCACAGTTTCATAACCACATGGGTTAATTCCTTATAATAAATCTATCTCTCTCTCGATATGCATGCTAAATCGCTTCAGTCGTGTCTGACTCTTTGCAATCCTCTAGACTGTAGCCTGCCAGGCACCTCTGTTCATGGGATTCTCCAGGCAAGAATACTGGAGTGGGTTGCCATTTCCTTCTTCAGGGGATCTTCCTGATCCAGGGATGGAACCCAAGTCTCTTAATCTCCTACATCAGCAGGTAGGTTCTTTACCACTAGCTCCACCTGGGAAGCCCAATATAGTCTATATATCCTATTAGTTGTTTCTGTGGAAAACTCAGAGTAATACAACTTGTGCTTTTTATGTCTTGTTTAAGAAATTCTCTTCTATCCTGAAGTCCTAAAATATAATCTCCTTTAGTTACTTCTAAAGATTTTGAGGTTTTGCATTTCTAATTTAGGTCCTTAATCCACAGAAGGTTATTATTGTGTGTGCTCCAAGGTAGAAGTCCAATTTTATTTTTTTCCAAATGAATAACCGATTGTTCAGTATCATTTTAAAAGTAATCCATCTGTGTTAATTTCCCAGGGCTGTCATAACAAATTACCATAAATTGGGTGGCTCAAAACAACAGAAAATTTATTCTCTCACAGTTCAAGAGGCCAGGAGTCCAAAATCAGGGTATGGGGCAGAATTGGTTTCTTCTGGAAGCTCTGAGGGAGAAAACATTCCATGCCTTTCTCCTAGTTTCAGGTGGTTCTAGCGATCCTTACCACTAAGGATTTGCTTGTATACCCATCACACTAGTCTCTGCCTCTACCTTCACTTCTCCTTCTTCTCTTTGTTTCTGTGTGTCTTCTTTTCTCACATAGACACCAGTCACTGGATTTAAGGCACCCTCTAAATCCAGGTGTGTTCACCTTGAGACCCTTGACATCTGGAAAGATCCGGTTGCCTAAGGTAGAACCTTTCTACCCTAAGGTTCCAGGTAGAAATGAATTTGGAGGAGATACTACTCCACCTGTGACACCATCCTTTGCTATTCTTTTGCAAATGTCATCTCTATTATACAGCAAATGTCCATATAAGTGTGGGTAGAATAGTCATCTTATCATGCAAACTTCTGATGAAACGGTTATACATGTCACAAGATCATCTTATTAATCCTCACAACAGTTCTATGAGGTAAGTACTATCACATTATTGTTGTGATAATAAACCAAATCTCATTGTCTTTTAACAAAAAAATTTTCTCCCTTAGATTCACATCAGCAGCTGTGGGGCAGCTGTGGGTTGGCTGAGGCTCTGCTCTCTGTGTTGAAGGCTGTAGGCACAGGTGATGCCATTCCAGTGGCAGAGATAAAAGAGTTTGATTTTAGACTAAAACATGCTATGGTTCTTCAGGTTTCTGCTTAGGACTGGCCTATAGTCTCTCCAACTCAAATTCCATTGGCCAAAGAGAGTCATGTGATCAAGCCTGACCTCGGCCTGGGGAAGTGTACTCCTTCCTCTGGAGTCACACGGCAACTGGCTAGAATGTGTGATCTTACTGGGAAGGGGGAGAGCAAATAATCTGAGACGATGATATCTCTCCCACGGGGGTTAAGCAACTTGCCCAAGGTCAAAGAGCTGAGAAGGGACAGAGCCAGGATTCAAACTCAGTCTTTCTCCACAGGCATAGTGCACTCCATACCCCCATGCCTGCTAGATGGTGTGTAAAGCCATCTAAGCTTTAGGCCATCTGCATGTGCGTTCCTGTAGCCTGGAGTGTCCCTCTTCCTCTGCATGTTCAATTCACCTTTTAAGATCCACTCTGATAACTCCTTTGTGAACTTCTCTCCTTGGAATTAATCACCATGTGCCCCCATCACTTTTTAAAATTTTGGCTGTGCTGGGTTTTTGTTCTAGCACATTACCTTTCTCTAGTGTGACCTTTAGGGGGGTTTTCTAGTTGTGGTTAATGGGCAGATGGTGACTGCAGCCATGAAATTAAAAGACGCTTACTCCTTGGAAGAAAAGCTATGACCAACCTAGACAGCATATTAAAAAGCAGAGACATTACTTTGCCAACAAAGGTCCGCCTAGTCAAAGCTATGGTTTTTCCAGTAGTCATGTATGGACGTGAGAGTTGGACTATAAAGAAAGCTGAGCACCGAAGAATTGATGCTTTTGAGCTGTGGTGTTGGAGAAGACTCGAGAGTCCCTTGGATTGAAAGGAGACCCAACCAGTCCATCCTAAAGGAAATCAGTCCTGAATATTCATTGGAAGAACTGATGCTGAAGCCGAACTCCAATACTTTGGCCACCTGATGTGAAGAACTGACTCACTGGAAAAGACCCTGATGCTGGGAAAGATTGAATGCAGGAGGAGATGGGGACGACAGAGGATGAGATGGTTGAATGGCATCACTGACTCGATGGATATGAGTTTGAGCAAGCTCCTTTGAAGAAAAGTTATAACCAACCTAGATAGCATATTCAAAAGCAGACACATTACTTTGCCAACTAACGTCCGTCTAGTCAAGGCTATGGTTTTTCCTGTGGTCATGTATGGATGTGAGAGTTGGACTGTGAAGAAAGCTGAGTGCCAAAGAATTGATGCTTTTGAACTGTGGTGTTGGAGAAGACTCTTGAGAGTCCCTTGGACTGCACGGAGATCCAACCAGTCCATTCTGAAGGAGATCAGCCCTGGGATTTCTTTGAAAGGAATGATGCTAAAGCTGAAATTCCAGTACTTTGGCCACCTCATACAAGAGTTGACTCATTGGAAAAGACTCTGATGCTGGGAGGGATTGGGGGCAGGAGGAGAAGGGGATGACAGAGGATGAGATGGCAGGATGGCATCACTGACTCGATGGATGTAAGTCTGAGTGAACTCTGTGAGTTGGTGATGGACAGGGAGGCCTGGCGTGCTGCGATTCATGGAGTCGCAAAGAGTCGGACACACACCAAGCAACTGAACTGAATTGAAGCTTCGGGAGTCGGGAGTTGGTGATGGACAGGGAAGCCTGAAAAGCTGCAGTCCATGGGGTTGCAAAGAGTCGGACTCGACTGAGTGACCGAACTGAAATGAACTGAACTGAATGGGCTTAGTCGCCCCGAGCCATCTGGGATCTTATTTCCTGGACCGGGGATCAAACCTGAGTCCCCTGCATTGGAAGGTGGATTCTTAACCACTGAACCACCAGGTAAGTCTTGCCCATCACACTTTAGAAGTATATACTGTTTTGTACTCACTGCGCTATCCTCTCTGAAGGGTGGGAATGCGTTCTTATTTCTCATATGTCTCCTCTGCCCCAGGGCCTTGCCAGTGTCCCCTAAATGTTTGCAGTATTTGGGGATGAGATGAGTAGCGGTTTGGGGCGGGGGAGGGTTGGGGCTGAGCTGCAATGGGGCCATGCTCCTGAGGATGAGAACACTTGGCCTACTTTTTCATCCCTCTAACCTAAGCTTAGCACCTGGTGCTTAGGTGACTGGCAGGTCAGCACCCCATGACTCACTCTGTAAGCCTTTAGCACCTCGAGCCCTTGGGCTGGGGTGTGTGTGTGTTGGTGATGGTGAGGGAGGAGGTGGGAATTAACTTTTGCCTTTCAGAAGCCCTCCCCTTCCCCCACCCCAAGAAAAGGACAAGTAAAAGTCCTTCTCTTAAATGGTCTGGGCAAGTCCCTACCAATCAGGTGTAGGAGGCCTGGGGAGGCCTTGGAAGGTACAGGGAAGGGTGAAATCACTGCTGGGTCAGAGGAGAGGAACAGAGAATAGGAAAGAGTGTGAACTGCACCGTGAAAGCTTTTCCTAATTTGTCCAAGTGATTGAATTTAACCTCTCTGAGCTTCAGTTTCCCCAGCTGTCATCTGGAGACCATCTTGCCTTCTTCCCTAAGCAGTTGTAAAAATATATAGTTAAATGTTAGAAGCCCTTAGGAATGCAGTCTTGATATTACACAGACCTGTGTTGGAATCCCCCTCATAAATGATGCGACTGTGGGAAAAATGCAAAGCTCCATGAAGCATGGTGCCCTCATCTATGAAATGGGGGTAATAATTAGAGCTACCTCCCAGGGTGAGAAAACTATGTAAATAAAGTGCTTGGGACATAGTGCTCAATAATACTGTCTGTTTTCATATGAGTTGATGACACTTATTATTTACGGAAAGGACCACACCTGGGAACGTTAAAAGGAAGGACACAGAGTCTAACTCACCCTGGAACCGACTGCTTCCTTTAGCCAAGTATGAGGTGTGGCTCAAAGGAATGAGGAAGCTGTTCAGGAGGTGACAGCACAGAGCACGCAGTCTTCACACTATCGCTTCCCAAGGGGGAGGAATAGGGAGTTAGCTGACCCACTCCAAAGATCAGATGTCCTTGTCCCCTGCCCACCCCACCCCCTACCACACACACCTAAGTCCATTGACTCATTATGGTGCCTTCCTGCCAATCTAGTCATCAGATCTTACGGGGGCAGCCTTTGTAATAGAGAGGATTGTATGAGAGTGGTGGTACTGTTACTCTGAAGCATCCTTCATAATCTCTTTCCCAGAAACAGAATCTAGAGTTAGGGACTTCCCTGTGGTACAGTGGATGAGAATCTGCCTGCCAGTGTAGGGGACACGGGTTTGATCCCTGGTCTGGGAAGATTCTACGTGCACGGAGCCCGTGTGCCTAGAGCCTGTGCTCTGCAATAAGAGAAGCCACTGTGATGAGAAGCCCATAAACCACAATGAAGAGTAGACCCCGCTGGCCACAACTAGAGAAAGTCTGTGCTCAGCAACGAAGACCCAGAGCAACCAGAAATAAACAAGCACACAAAAGTTAATAAATAAAGCTATCCTGGGACTTCCCTGGGTTGGGGGGGGGGAGTGGGGGGAGGAAAGAATCCTCTTTCCAATGCGGGGGACATGATTTCGATCTCTGATCCGGGAGCTAAGATCCCACACGCCGTGGGGCAACTAAGCCTGGGCACCACATCTAGAAAGCTCATGTGCTGCAACTCGAGAAGCCCTCAAGCCATAGAGAAGTTACATGCTGCAACTGAGACCAGTTAAATAAATGTAAAACATACATATAGTATATAAAGAATCCAGAGTTAGCAGGGACTTGGAGATTATTCTGCATTTCACAGATGGGGAAACTGAAGTCCAGAGAAGGGAAGGGTTTACCCTGCTCCTGCTGCTGCTGCTAAGTCCCTCCAGTCGTGTCCGACTCTGTGCCACCCCATAGACGGCAGCCCACCAGGCTCACCCTGGGATTCTCCAGGCAAGAACACTGGAGTGGGTTGCCATTGCCTTCTCCAGTGCATGAAAGTGAAAAGTGAAAGTGAAGTCACCCCACAAAAAGTTCATGGCAGAGGCAGGATAAAACCTGTAGCTCCTGACTTCCAGTCCAGGGTCAGCGCACCTGTCCTAGGTTTTCTTTTCCCACTGCCACCCAACCTATTCTCTAATCTTCTGGACCACTGCAGTGGTCCCTAAGTGGTCCTTCCTGCCTCTAGTGCCTTCCTATCAATTTGTTCTATATATTCAGGCTGGTGACTGTCTGGAAGCACAGCCTTGATCTTGTCCCTTTCCTCCTAATAGAACTTACTCATTTTTCAGCTTGAAGAGTTATCTGATTCCTGGTTCAACCTCTAACTGAAGATCCAATCTTTGTTTGAATACATTTATTGATATTTATTGACCGTGATTTCATCACTCCTACGGTGGTCCACTGCATTCTTGGATCCTGTTGATTACTGTTGTTGTTTAGTCACTAAGTTGTGTCCGACTTCTTTGCAACCCCATGGACCAGGCTCCTCTGTCCGTGGGATTTCCCAGGCAAGAATACTGGAGTGGGTTGCCATTTCTTCCTCCAGGGGATCTTCCAGATCCAGAAATTGTACCGGTGTCTCCTGCACTGGAGCTTCCCTGGTGGCTCAGCGGTAAAGAATCTGCCTGCAAGGCAGGAGACACAGGAGACATGAGTTCAATCCCCGGGCCGGGAAGATCCCTTGGAGGAGGGCATGGCAACCCACTCCAGTTTTCTTGCCTGCAAAATCCCATGGACAGAGGAGTGTGGTGGGCTACAGTCCATAGGCTCTCAGAGTTAGACATGACTGAAGCGACCGAGTACGCTGGCAGGCAGATTCTTTACCCCTGAGCCACCAGGGAAGCCCTGTTGACTGTTAGAGTACTTTATAATAAGCTGAAATTCTCCTCCTGGATGTCCACCCACTGAAGCTGAGTGGAATTCTTTCACATCCATTTGCCAGCAAATTGTAGTCAGTGTTTGCTATGAGCCAGGTCCTGGGTGGATTAGGTGCTGAGGGGAACAAGAAAGAGGAATTGGACATGGATCCTTCCATCAGAGAGTAGGGCTCAGGGCTTCACAGAGTTTTTTGTTTGTTTATTAGGCCTAAAAAATAAAAAACTGATCAAATACCCTTTTTGTATGACAGCCCTTTTGATGTTTGGAGACAGCCACTATATCCTCCTGTGCTTTCCCTTCCCCAGGGTATTTATTCAATTTGCTACAGAACATGGCATCCGGGTTTCAGCATTCTGGTCTCTTCTAGACATGCTCTAGTGTGACAGTGTACCCTTTGGAACACGGGCCTGGAGCTGAGCTCTGTGGCCCATTTGTGATCAGCCTGAGTCAGCCCAGAGTCTCTAACAGAGGCTGAATTAGAACCACAGAGGTCTAACCTTCTCTTTCTGTCGATACAGTATATCATGTTCACTCTCCTCCCTTTCCTTCCTCTTTTCTTTCCTCCTACCCTCCCTTCCTTCTTTCTTTCTTTTTTTGCAGTCACGTATTGTTGAGCTTGAGGTCAACTCAAACCTGTAAGTCATTGTCATTGAAACTGCTCTTAATCTAGATTTCTTCTACCCTGTATTTTGGGCACTTATCCAACATGGCAGCCACTGGCCCCATGTGACAATTTACATTTAAAGTACTTAAAAAGAAAAGAAAAAAAAAAAAACTTAACACTAACTGAAATTAAGATTTTAGTTTCTCATTTGTAGGAGTCACATTTCAAGGGCTCAACCACCACAATTGTCTAGTGGCTACTAAGTCAGACAATGCCTATTGAGGACATTTCCATCATCGTCAAAAGTTATATGGGACTGCTCTGGTTTGGACTGAAAGGCAGGTATTTA
This sequence comes from Aepyceros melampus, assembly GCA_006408695.1. Taxonomy (NCBI): domain Eukaryota; kingdom Metazoa; phylum Chordata; class Mammalia; order Artiodactyla; family Bovidae; genus Aepyceros; species Aepyceros melampus. Next base: position 260,953 of record SJXQ01004775.1, read on the forward strand.
CATTTATCCCTTGTGGCACTTACTTCATCTTGTTAGTTCCAGCTCAGCTGCTGAGATCTTTTGGAAACTCATTTTGGTTTCCGGAGTGTTTGTGGGCCCTCCCAACTTCATGACAGCTGTAGATTTGATTAGTGTTTCATGCCTTCCTCTGCTTCATCTAAAACCACTGATAAATGTGTACACATGGCCCTCTGCGCTGCAGGGTCACTCAGGCAGTAGTTTAACCCATGAGGCCTATATACCAGGCCCTGTGTGCCGGGCACTGGTACACACGAGACAGATAATGGCAAGCAAAGAGTCCTGCTAGGAATTCAAATGCCTTCACCTTGCGTTCAGGGTTGCTTCTTTCTGGCCTATAGTAGCTAAGTGAAGCTTGAGAATCAGCTTCCTGGGTTTGGATCCTGATTCTGCCACTTTATTTATTTAAGAAAATATTTATTCATTTATCTTTATTATTATTTTTTGGCTGCACTGGGTCTTTGTTGGGGGCTCTCTAGTGGCTGCATGTGGACTCAGTTGCCCTGCAGCATGTGGAATCTTCTAGGACCAGGGATTGAACCAGTGTCCCCTGCATTCGAAGGCAGATTCTTAATCATTGGACCACCAGGGACATCCTCTCTGCCACTTTATAGACTATATAATGTCTTCGTGTTTCAGTTTCCTAAGAACCTCCATCCCACTGTGTTGCTATGGAATTAAATGAGTTAGTGCAAGTAAAGCTCTTAGAACTGCGCCTGGCATATAGTAATTAATGTAATATTAGCTATTATTCCTCATGCTCAGTCCTGCTCTGGGGTCTCAGGGCCTCACTTCTGTCCTCTTTTAGTTTGTGGATGACTTTTCAGGCCCAAACGAGGCCTGCCCTCCTTGATTTCTTATGTTCTTGGCTGCTCACCTGGCACTTCCTACCCTCTGCTGGAGGGGTTACTGCAATGAAGAACTCCAATAACTGTTAGGCTTCATCTTGGTTCTCTTTGTCCTGCTGGAGAGACCTAGGACAAGCTTTCATCTCTAAAATGATGAAATGATCATCACAGCTGCCTCACAGCACCACAGTCAGGGCTAAGTGAGACAAAGTAGATGAGACTTCCTGCACTTAGTAGGCCTTTTCATCCAGTAAAGCCTCTGAAAGTGCACCTTCTTCCACATTTCTGTGTTTTAAGTCATGTCTAACCAAGGAGGTCAGGCTCATTATTCCCTGTACTTCTGGAGGGCCTGCCCCTATCCCAGGAGTTCTGGGCAGGAATCCCCTGTTTCTTCTGTGGAATGTGGATCCCAAATGGGTCGCTGCCTTCTCCTCGCTGCTGTCTCGAGCTTGCTGAACTTAGGTTAGTTCCTCCCCGCAAGCCTCAGTCTGTACTCAAAGTAGGACCTGACGGGGCACCTCTAAGGGCGGTGGTGATTTAAACTCTAATTTAGAAAAGCTCTTTACTTTGGGTGTGCCTGAGATTGTGGAGGGTGGGTGTTGGCGCCCCGAGACAGGGGCCAGCCCTTGGAAAGCACCCCTACCCCTGCCAGGGTTCAGAGGTATTGCCACCTGAGCTGAATCCCTCCCCCGAATGACCGGCGCTCTCTTCCTCGAGCTCGGGTCGCGGGAACAATGGGAGGGCGGCTGGAAGGCGGGTGGGCGTCGGCCAGGTCGGGGCTGGAGGTGGACCCGGCCGGCGAGCCGGGTGCCGGGGCTGCAGAGTTAGTCCGGGGCATTGGGCCGAGAGCCGAGGCGTCTTAGCCAGGGAAAACCGAGGTCGGCGCTGGCGGGGACGGGAGGAGGCAAGGGGCGGGGCCCGAGCCCACCAGGCTGGGACAGGGAGGGCGCGGGGGCCCTGGGTGGGGTCTCCTCGGGGTCTCCCCGCCACTCGCTCCGGCCTTTGA
>SJXQ01004775.1:263696-293924 GCA_006408695.1 Aepyceros melampus
GGAGGGGGCTGCGCCGCGGGAGGGAGGGAGGCAGCGGGCGAGCCAGCGAGCGAGCGGGGCGTTTGTGCGCAGCTCCAGTGCGCCTCGGAGCCCGCCGGGCGGCCGCCGGACACACCGACCGAGGACAGACAGCCCCCGGAAGCCACGCCGCAGCCAGGTTAGCCGCCCTTGCCGCCCACTTGGGGCCCTGGGGACCCCGCCGCGTCTGGGCTGGTGGGCGTGGGGAGGGGAATCGCCGAGGGCTCCGAGCGCGATTCCGGGTCCTGGAGCACTGACAGGCGGGTGGGCAGGCTCCAGAGGCGGGGTGGACCCCACCGAGGCGGGCGGCGGGCACCCAGAGCCGGCGGGGTTGAGGGGACCCGGGCCTCGGTTTGAGCGTCTCAGTACTGGCGCCCGTATGTGTGTGTGTCGGGGTCTTCGTCGCCGGATGTGTGTGGGGTGTGAGCGCGCGTGTGCCCGTGGGTCCGTGCAAGTGGATGATCGATGTGTGCGCGTGCGTGTGTGAGAGGGTGTGTGCCCTGTCTCCGCGCGTCCGGGTGGTGTGTGTGTATGCGTGTATCTGGAGGTGAATGTGTCTATGAGAGGGTGTGTCTGAATGTGTAACTGTGTGTACATTTGGATGAGGGTGTGTGCCGATGGCTTCGCCGGTGGCTGGAACCTGTGGCGGTGTGCGTGTGTGTGCGCGCGCGCCAATGTGAGTCCCCGTGTGTGCGCGTGTGAGGGCGAGTGTGCACCCGCGTAGCCCCGCGTAGCCCCGGTGTGCGTGTGCGCGGCTTTGTCTGCACACAGCCGGGAGAAAAGGGGTGGGGGCGGCTGCTGAGGCCGCCGTCGCCGGGAACCAGGCACCTGGCCTGGGCAGAGGGCGGCGGCGGCGGTGGGAGGGTGCCCTCGGGGCCGAGACTCCCCGCCGGCAGGTGGGCGGCCACGCCCGGGGGGCCAGAGGGAGCCGGGGCGACAGCGGAGCCGGCGCGCCCGGCCGAGCCGGAGCGGAGGGCGTGTCCTGCCTGGAGCCCGGGGGGGGGGGGGGGGTGCGGGTGGCGGGGGCGACAGCGGTCCCTAGGTTGGTGACCCAGTCGGTTCAGGGATCCATTTCCTGTAGTGGCGCTGGGACTAAGACCGGGCCCTGCCAGGTCTGCCACACACCCACCCTCGCCGGCCCCGCTCCCTTGGGGTAGAGCCGCACCTTAGGTGCCCTGAGGGGAGGAGGGAGATCCACTCTCTTAAAGGGCCAGTGCCTCAACTCCAAGGAATCCCCCCTCAGGAGATATCTTCTCCGAGAGAGGTCTCTGGGTGTGTCTTACTCCTTTCTCCATCAATTGGTGCAGCGCAGGCATTTCGAAATGTGTGCATGCGTGCATGTTCTCTCTGTGTGTTTCCTGTGCGTTTGAAGGCACAGGTGTATTTCCTCAGTGAACAGCGAATGAGGCATCTCTTGATGGCTATGTGTGTGTGTTCTTCCATGAGCTTTGGTATATTTGTTTCTATGTATGTACACATAGCTGTTTGTGTGTTAGTGAGTCTGTGCATGTGGGTTTGCAAGAGAAGTGGCATTTTGCTGCCAACTGGAAGAGGATAGAAAAATTCTGTCCAGGCCACCCTGTTTCAGAAAAACTGGGTGAAAAGGTGGTTTGGAAATTTAGCCTCTGGCTTTGCAGGTTTCAGATGCTGGCACTGAAATGTAGGTAGAATGAGATTAGACTAGCTAGGAGGATAGAAATGGAGATCCTTCCAAGAGGAAGGAAGTGTTCTGGAAGAAGGCTATCCAAGTAGCCTTCTGAATTCACCCTTCACTTCTAGTTCTTCTTCCCTAGAACCTGACCTCCCCCTCTGCTGCTCAGCTTGCCAGGGTAAAGTACACAGGATTTGAAGTATAAAGGGAGTGAGCTGGCAGTGAGTAAAGAAGGAGGGTGGCTAGGTAATAGGATTGGGCCAACAGCAGATTTCTGCAATTTTAAAAATGTTTCCCCACCAACTCAGCAGAAGTTGGGGGTAAGCTGAGCCTGCTGTTGTCTTTCCCAAATCTCTTTCCCAGGGCAGGAAAGGCTGGTCTGCAGCTCAGGAGCCCTGGAATTTGGTGCAGGGGTCTCTTTGTACTTACCTATTCACTCGACACATTTTTTTTGAGCTCTTATGTGAGAGTCTAAACCCCCTAAGCCTCAGTTTCCCTAGCTGAGCAGCATTAGGCTGGATTCTGGGACTTTTAGGCCCCTTCCCTTCCTCAGAGTGCTAGAGTTTGTCTCACTGTTACTCACATTTAGGAATCTACCTTTCCAGCCCTTAAATGGGGGCCTCCCAGGTGGCGCTAGGGGTAAAGAATCTGCCTGCCAATGCAGGAGACACAGGTTTGATCCCTGGGTAGGGAAGATCCCCTGGAGGAGGAAATGGCAACCCCACTGTAGTATTCTTGCCTGGAGAATCCCATGGAGAGAGGAGCCTGGTGGGCTATTGTCCATGGAGTTGCAGACAGTCGGACACAACTGAGCACAACACATCCTCCAAATATCCTGGCCATGGGTCTCACTCACCGCTCCCCCTTCACTCGTATATTCCAGTCTAGAGCAATGATTCTCGGAGTATGGTCACCCCGCCAGAAGCAGCGGCAGGGCGACCTAGGATCTTGTTAGACATTCTTGGGGTTCCCACCAGACATACAGAATCCATAACTCTCGAGGTGGTGCCCAGCAGTCCACGTTTTAACAAACACGGGTAATTCTGATGCACGTTAGAGATCAAGAGAGGTGCAGACAGGGAGCTGGAACCTCCTAGAGGAGGAAACCCCTGGAAAGCATCTCCCGCCCTCTTCCTGAAATAGCTGACAGCCATAACCTGGCTAGTAGAGGTTCTGGCTTCGAGACTCAGGTCTTCCTTGTGATCTTGGACAAATTGCTCCTTCACCAAATAATGCGATGACTCATTGACAGTGTCTGCTCTGGGTCAGGTTCTGAGTAAGGGGTTTTCCCTGCTCTGCTTTGTTTCTCCACTTCTTATACTGATCTACAAGACCCGCAAGACAGAGTCCTTGCCCACCTCCCTAGAAACCATCACTCTGGCCTTCCTTTAGTTCATCCAGGCGCCAGGAGCTCATATGCCTTTGGGATTTTGCACTTGCTGTTCCCTCCATCTACCACACCCTTCCTCTGCTTTTTGTCTTGGTTAACTCTCACTCTTGAGATTTCAGCTCAAAAATCACCTTCTCAGGGAGCCTTCACCCTGCAACTCCCTAAGACAAGTCAGGTTTTTCTGTTTTACATTTACAGCTTCCTGTATTTCGTAGCTCTTGTGAGAGTTTGTAATTATACTTGAACTTGTTAGTTGGCTGTCTGTCTCCCCTCACTGGATTGTGATGCCATCTGGGCAGGAACCTGCTTCTCAGTCCTCCTAGTATCCCACACAGTGTTTGGCTTACGATTCGTGTTTGATAAATTTGTTGAATAGATGACTTTATAAAATGGAAGATGGTACTAAATGATACTTAGGGCTTTGCAGGTGACTCAGTGGTAAAGAATCTGCCTGCCAGTGCAGGAGACACAGGAGACGTGGTCTCGATCCCTGGGTTGAGAAGATCCCCTGGAGGAGGGCATGCAAACCCACTCCGGTATTCTTGCCTGGAGAATCCCATGGACAGAGGAGCCTGGTGGGCAACAGTCCATGGGGTTGCAAAGAGTAGGATACAACTGAGCAACTGAACATGCAGTGCTCATATTAAATGGTACCTAAAGTGTCCTCTCAAGTCCTGATCTTTTAATATCTGAGCAGGCCTCAGACTTTTTTTTGAAGTGAAGTGAAGTCACTCAGTCGTGTCCGACTCTTTGCGACCCCGTGGACTGTAGCCCACCAGGCTCCTCTGTCCATGGGATTCTCCAGGCAAGAATACTGGAGTGGGTTGCCATTTCTTTCTCCAGGGGATCTTCAGTAGATTTATATATCTGTCTTATTTTTCACTGCTATGTCACCATAGATTTGAGACCTTACTGTGTGCCCAGGTCCATGCTGGGCTCTGCTCTAGGGAAGGCGGGAAAAAGTTCTTCAGAAGACAGTTTTCCGTGTCCTCCTGGGTTAAGTTCCTTCAAGAATGACAAGAAGAATGCTGAATAAGTGATCTAAAGATCTAGGTCCATGTCTTATTACATGACTGTGAGCAAGTCACTTCTCCTTTCTCGTTTGTTTCCTCTTCTGTGAAATGAGGGTATTAGGATGGATGGCATACCTAGCATTGGTTATTGCACTGGCATTAGAGTGTGTAGCACTGTCTTTGCCACATACTAGTCGAGTAGACTTGGGCAAGTGACTTCATCTCTTCATTTCCTCACCTACAAAATAGGGTCAATAATAGTATTGGGTTCTGAGAATAAAATGAAGTAATATACATTCTTTTATTAAAAATCAATTAACATTAATTTGTATTGGGACTTACTTGCAGTATGCAGGATCATTGTTGCGTTCTATGGGATCCCTCATTATGGTGCACAAACTCTGTAGTTATGGCCTGAGGGCTTCAGTGCAAGTGGGCTTCAGTAGTGGCAGAGTACGGGCTTAGTTGCTCTGCAATGGTATATGGGGTCTTAGTTTCCCGACTAGAGATCGAACCTGCATCCTCTGCTTTTGGAAGGTGGATTCTTAACCACTGGACCACCAGGGAAGTCCAGACAGTTCAACATTCTTGAATGCCTTTGTACTGGGCCCTAGGCCTACAGAGACAGAAATGAATGCAGCCTGTTCCCAGGCTGGGTATGTGGGGCGATGTGCAATGCCATGGTACAATGTACAGGGTGTCAGGGTATGGCTGTTCATGGAGGAAAAGGCAGTGTTTGGGCTAGATGTTATTTTCCAGGTAGCTGAAACAGCTCATGGAAAGGCATTGTGACTTGTTAAGGGAAATACAAAGAGTTCCATGTGGTTGGAGCAGAAGGTGGTGAGTGGTGGGGACAGGTGCAGTGAGTGGCTGGAGAAAAAGAGGACATTTGAGGCCAGATCTGGCCGGGGCTGAAGAGCTTGAGTCCTTCAGGTGCTGGTGGAGTTAGGGAAGAAGGCTAAGCTAGCCAGGAAGGATCAGATTTGCATTTCAAAACCACAGCTCTCCAGGTGGTGGGAGAGGTTGGCTTGGGTGCAGGGAGAGGATCATTCACCTGGGGCTCACAGGGTGCTTATTTGCATGATGGAAGGGCCTGGTGGGGTGGATAGAGACCTGGAACCAGAACCACCCTGGTGGATGGAGACTTCAGGTCAGCCTGAACCAGAGTGGTGAGTAGAGATGAGAATGACTCCTCCCAGGACCCCAGGCCTCCATTCACCTCCAAGGCTGCCTAGTGAGAATCTGAAAACTGGAATTTAAGAATTCCAGGTCTGCTGCTCAATGGACTCACCATGTATTAATTTCCTAGGGCTGCTTCATGAAATACCACAATCTGGATGGCTTAAAAAAGCAGAAATGTTTTCTCTCACAGTGTGGAACTAGAAGTCAGAAAGCAAGGTGTTGGCAATGTTGGTTTCATCTGAAAGCTCTGAGCAGGGGGTCTGTTCAGGGCCCCCTCCTAACTTCTGGTGGTGGCCAGCAATCCGTGGAGCTCCCTGGCTTGCAGCTGCACCTGCCTCTGTTGTCATGTGGCTTTCTCCCCTTCCTCCCGGTGTGTCTCTGTGTCATCTCCTCTTCTAAGGACATCAGTCATGTTGGGCTTAGTGCCAGCATGACCTCATTTTATTTTAACTAATTGCATCTGCAAAGACTCTGTTTCCAAACAAGGCCACATTCTGAGCTTCTTTGAAGACATGAATTTGAGGGCGGACACTATTCAACCCAGTACATACAGGAAGATGGAAAAGAGTGCAGGCCTTGGGGTCCCTCAAGCCCAGGTCCCAATCCAGGCTCTGCCATGGAACAGCCATGATGCTTTTTCTCAGCCTCAGTGTCATCTTCTCTGAAATGGGAACAGTAGCACCTGGAGTGCTGGGTTGTGGTGATGAGACATGGTCAAGGTAACAAATGTGGGGACTTCCCTGGTGGTCCGATGGCTAAGACTCTGAGTTCCCAGTGCAGGGGGCCTGGGTTCCATCCCTGGTCAGGGCACTAAGATCCCACAGGCCGCAACTAAGAGTCCACACGCTGAAACTAAAGACCTTGTGTGCTGCAACAAGGGCAAAGTGCTGTCAAATAAATAAGTTAATTAAAATATACTGAAAAAATAAAACCAAAGACAACAGACTTGAGTGAGCCTGGTGAGGTGGTACACAGCAGGCACCCAGGAATGATTACTTCCTCTTTGGCTCCCTTTCTCTGCACTTAGTAGCCTGGGCAAATCACCTAAATCTTGCGTCACTTTCCTCATCTGCCAAATATGAATAGTCATCATCCAGGTCTACCCACCTCACCAGACTGTGAATCCCAGGGGATAAGGATAAAGCGCTTTGTAAATTGCTTTTGAGTTCGTGGCTGTGCTTTTTAATGAAAATCATCATCTCCATGATAACCCTTGGCCATTGCCACATCCGCGGCACTCTCAGCAGAGCCCAGCCCGGCCCAGTCTTCTTCCGAGGCAAGTCCTCGTTGCCCCTTTGTGCTCCGCCGAGATGTCCTACCAGCAGGAGAGCTGCTGTCAAAGTCAGGAGAACCTTAGAGATGCTGGTCCTCCATTGCCCTCATTAGCCAGAGAAGGGAGGCAGACTCTGAGGGAAGTGACACCCCTGAAGGTCACACAGCTGGTCAGGGGCAATTGAAACACCCTGTTTGGGGTTCCTGTTTAGAGTCTGAATGGTCCTTTTTCCCTGGCTGCAACTTTAGCCCCAGAAGCAGGACCTTGGCGCAGGTGGTGGCCTGGAGAGAGGATGACACAAGGCCCAGACTTGGGGACCCAGCAGGGAGAGTCCTGCTCAGTTAGGATCAGATTCCCCAGCAAGAGGGTCCCTGAGTCCTGAGTGGACGAGCGCTGCCTCCGCACAGGCTCAATGGGCAGGTCATTTTGCTCTCTGCCTGCTCTGAGGATGGAGGCCGCCCGCCTTGGGCAGGCAGCAGCCTCGTGGGGAGCCAGAACGTGGAGGTAACCCAAGGCTTCAATGTCTCTACTGACAGCTGGGGCAGTGCTTCTCAGCAGGCTGTGTACCTCTCAGCCTTGCCTTGACTGGCCTGGGGAAGGCTCTGGAAAGAAGAGCAGGCTTATCCTGTTTTGGCAGTTTCCCCAAAATCATCTTCCTTCTCCCTAAGCTGGTAAGCCAGGCACCTTCTCAGCCTCGACTGTCCTTTCCCTTCCTCCTCCCTCTTCTCAATTCCTTCTCACTCCCTCCTCCTGCCTTCTTCCTACCCACCTCTCTCTCCCCATCATCTCTCCAGATTAAAGGTCTGAAGATAAAGACCCAGTTCTGGTGGCTGGCTTGGGGGTTGCTTGAGGCGACCTAAGAATTAGAAAGCTTTAGAGTCTTCCTCATTAGAGGCTGGGCTGGTGACTGATAAACAAGTGCTTACGTTTATTGGCTCACCAGGTGCCAGGCCCCGTGCTAAGCGCTTTATGCGCCTTATGTCTTTTAATCCTCGCAGCTACCCAGTGAGGCAGGGATTACGATCCCATTTTATTAAAGGAGGCTAATAACTTGCCCAAGTCCTACCCAGTCCTCAGCCAGCAAGTGGCACAGCCGGGATTTCAATCCAGATCTATCCAAAGCCCAGGGGTGCTCTTGAACCTTTCCTATACTGCCCTGATGGAGCCTTGGAGGATACTTAGGTGTCCACAGAGGGATGTACACTCGCTCGAATCTGGAGAACAGAGACTGTGGATTCCACCCCAGGCTTCCTCTCAAGCTTGTGCTGTTACCCCACCAGAGACCAGCCTTCCTATAAGTGCTCGGCCTCTGGTTCTAGGCAGCTGCCCACCTGCAGGAGAAATGCCGCGTCAGGGGCAGGTGACAGGGTAGGACTGAAGGCATTTGGCTTTCTATTTATATATTTATTAACTATTGAAAAAAATCTAGACTTCATTTTATTTGTTTAAAAAAAATTTAGACCGCACCCTGAGGCATGTGGGACCTACATTCCCCAATCAGGGATCAAACCCACACCCCACACCCCCTGCACTGGAAGGTGGAGTCTTAACCACTGGATCACCAGAGAAGTCCTGGCTTTTGCTTTAGATGTTGTTTTGTCACTGGTTTCTTAGTTTTTCATGGATTGCCCAGAGTGTCCCAGTTAAATAAGCTTATCATCTTTCAAAGCTTGGAAGAGTGCTTGGGGGCTTGGAGGTCCTCTATCAGCCTCAGTGATGGAGGGGAGGGAGGCAGAGGCTGAAGCCAGGAAAGCACACTTGTTCTCAAAAGGAAAAGGAAGGGGCCAGACCTGGCCAAGGGCCAGAGTGAGAGTCTGGAGAGAGGAAAAGAGCCTTTCGGCTGAAATTGATAGAAACCTTCCTCTCAGCCCAAGTTCAGCCCAGGAGTCCAGACTGCCTCCCAGGCAGGGCTGCCGATCTCAGAAGGTCACTTCAGAATCTGGCCAGCTTCAATCCAGTTGCTAGGCCTCCACCCACCCCCACCATGACCTTGACCTTGACCATGGGCAGCTTGAGCAGGTGGCTCAACCAGAGGGGACTTTGATTAATGAGCAGTGGCTTTAAAACTTTTAGCCATGGAGCCCTCTCTACATTCAATAGATGAGACAGCTAAAAACCACTGTGACTCAGCACCGTGTGCTGGGGCCCTGGAATCAGCCCGTTTTAATCGGTTCCAGTTGAAGTGACTGGGACACGGAGGGTTCTCAAATTGTCCTTGGAGAACACTGGTCTCAGATGTTTCTGAACTTCTGAAGTAGCATGCACAATTCTCAGAGTGTTTCTTGTTCTCCAGAAAGGACCCCTAGGCACCATGTGAGTCTTTGAGTCACGACCCATAAAAGTTTAGAACTGCCGAGATAAGGATTGTTGTATTGAGTGGGAGCCTAAGGACTGGAGAAAGGTCACTAGGAGGTCATGGCAGAGGAGGGTGTTGAAGTCAGGTTTCTCCCCCCTCTCAGCACACGGCTGGTTTTGCTCTGAAGATGCTCGGGCACTGCGAACCCGGCTCTTCCGCTATCGGGACCTCAGTTTTCCCAGCTGTAAAGTGAGGTCTGGGCAGGATAAGCCCCAGGTCCCATGCAGCTTTGATCAGTGGTTCTAGAAGCCAGGCCTTCTGCTGTCCAGTTCACATTCTTTGCCCCTTTCCTTGCTGCCTCCCCAACTTCACCCGCTTCCGGTGGGACCACATCCTCCCTTCAGCATCTCACATCTTCAGAGCTTCTATCCAGAGCCTGGATTCTAGCCCCTTGAGCCTGTCTTGTCAGACCATGTGTCCAGGCCCCCAGCCTTTTCTTCCTGTCCGTGCCACTCATCAGATTCAACCAGGTGCCTGTGAGTCTGAGGACACTCATGGTGACCTCTCTTCAGGGCCAGATGCCTGGGCCCAGTGCCAAGAGGAGGAGCTAGTAGAGGGGGTCTGCTGTGGCTCCTGGGACACACCCAGTGCTTACCTGTGTCTTTGCCCCAACATCCTGAGTTCATCTCTGCCAGGAATGCCACCCACCTCCCTCCCCAGTCACTGTTGAAACCCTGCCTGCCTTGTCCAGGCTCAGATCAGATGCCAACCTCTGTCCCCCAAAGCCTTGTGAGCCCTCTCATCCCCACCCCAACAGTGACGTCTGTCTTTCTCCCCTCTGCAGTCCCATAGTACCTTATCTGGGGACAAGGGGCTCCGGGGCTCTGCAGTCCTACCTCAGAGTCCCTCTGGGGACAAGTTCTGCTTGCTCTTTGATTTATCCTGGCACGTGGCTTGTCTCTCGTGCTAGATCGTGAGCACCAGATCGCTCATGTAACCTTCTGTGCAGCCAGCACCTAGCACAGAGCTTTGCACAGAGCAGGTGCTTAATAGAAGGTTATGCAGTTTTATTTACTGAATCTGCCTCTGGCGCTGGGGAAGGACTGGTTGCTCTGGAGCCCCCACGACCTCGGCACTGTCGAGTCACAACTTCTCACTTACCCCCTCTTTTATGTGTGGATTGGAGGGAAGCCAAGTAGGGCAGTGGATAAGAACTAAAATTCCAGTCTTACTCTGCCATTTCCTGGCCACGGGGTCTCTGACAAATCCTTTCACCTCTCTGAACCTCAGTTTCCTCAGTTTAAAACAAAGGAGCAGGAATGACAATGGGGCTTGAGAGACTTAACTGAAAAGACGTGTTAAATGCTGAGATCCAAGCATTGTAAAGAATAAATGGTCAGTAAACAATTTAAAAAATATATTTATTTATTTGGCTCCACTGGGTCTTAGTTGTGGCATGTGGGATCTTTGGTTTTGGCATGTGAACTTTTCGTTTCGACATGTGAGATCTAGTTCCTAATCAAGGATCGAACAGGGCCCCCTGCTTTGGGACCATGGCGTCTTAGCTACTGGACCACCTGGGAAGTCCCTTAATAAGCGATTATAATTCATTATTTTTCAGCTAATGGTTATTACCCTTGCTGTTTCAGCAGGTAGCCGCTGTGTTCTCACCACGCTAGGGAGCAAGGGTGAGGGACAGAGAAAAGTCATTGCAGGGGGTCCTTGGCCTGCAGGGTCTTAAGGTCATGGAGCAGGGCTGGTAAGACTGTCTTCCGGGAAGCAGTGTCTGAGAGAGACACGGCTGAAAGAGTTGAGGAGTGAGTGTTCAGTGTAGACTCCGTGCTGTAGGCAACATTAGAGCTAAAAGGGGATGAAGCAGGAGGGGACAGCGGGAGTCAGGGAGACAGCTATTCCCTGGGGAGATCAAGGAGACGAGCATCAGGCCAAAGATGGGAGAGCGGGCCATGTGCTTGGGGAGCTGTGAGAAGGAAGCAGGAAAGGGTGGAATGGAAGCAGAAGCGACTCTAGAATCTCCACTTCTCTGGTGAGCCAGTGGTTAAGAATCTGCCTTGCAATGCAAGGGACGCAGGTTTGATCCCCAGTTGGGGAACTAAAATCCCACATGCCATAGAGCAACTAAGCCTCCATATGCCACAACTAGAGAGTCTGTGCATTGCAATGATGCAAGAAAGATCCCATGTGCTGAAGCTAGGACCTGACACAGGTAAATAAACAAATAAATTTGTTTACACAAATAAATAAATGTTTTTTGTTTCTTAAAATAAAAATTGCTTTTTAAAAAAAGGGCCTTAGGGTCAATGCCCCAGATGAAGGGTGAGCTTCAAACTTTGTCTTACCAAGAAGAAACTGGGGGAGTGATCACTCATGATGCTGCTACTGAGAACAACAGAGAGAAGACTGGAAAGGTGGGGCAGGAAAAGAAAGTTGGGACTTTATGGAGGAGGTAGTAGGGCCCAGTGAGCGTGGAGGCCCTTTGTCCCACTGCCCAGGCTTGAGCTGAGAATAGTCAGGGGTGAACTGGTGCTCCGGGGCCTGCAGTCCTACCTCAGAGTCCATCTCGTAATATCAAGGCTGCCTGTTTACCTGGCCAGGATCTGAACGCTAGTCTGTCTGAAGTTAAAAGTCAGATTGATCCCAGAAATGTCAGAAACTCTGAATATCAGGGGAAGCGATCTCTTAGTCCACCCCTCTCACTTCCTCATTACACAGACCGGAAGCAGCGGTCCAGAAGGGGGAGCCCCTACCCAAGAACGCCCAGGGAACTGGCCTCAGTGAGTTCCACACCAGCCTGGGGTGGGCTACGGTCCTTTGTAGGTCTGGGTTAGGGGATGGGGGGAAGAGGGTGAGGAGGGGGCCCAAGGAGGGGTGTATAAATGATGAGCGAACGCCAGATGAGAGCAGTCTGTTGCTAGGGTGTATGTGTGATCCCAGGTAGGTGGGATGTGAGTGGGCTGGAACCGTCATCATCCTGGGCTTTCCTTCTTCCCGGAAAGAAAAAAAGGCCACATAGGTGGGATCCAGGGGAATATTAGGATGTGGGGGAGTTCAGGGGGTGGCCTGAGAAGAAGCTGTTGCCAGGCAGCGAGAGACATGACTGTGTTACAGCGGCATGGAGCACACCAGCAGCTCGGGCCTGGCCCCATATAGCCCTGTACATGACACTGTAGTGTTATCCGTCACCCCTTGTTTATGGGGAAGATTGCGCTACAAAGGTCACAGCTCGGAAGGGCAGCGCCAGGGCTGGGGGACTTCAGAGCCATTTCCTGGCATGTTCTGGGTGACTGGCCTCCCGGTCCTCAGCCCAGCTTGGTAGCAACAAGGACCCAGGACAAGTCAACTTTTGCTTTCCTCCACTTGGGGCTTCCTGAGTGGCTCAATTGGTAAAGAACCTGTCTGCCAAAGCAGTAGATGCAAGAGATGAGGGTTCCATCCTGGGTGGGGAAGATTCCCTGGAAGAGGAAAGGGCAACCTATTCCAGTATTCTTGCCTGGAAAATCCCATGGACAGAGGAGCCTGGCAGGCTATAGTCCATAGGGTCGCAGAGAGTCAGATATAGTGAGCATGTGTGTGCACGCGTGCACACACACACACACACACACACTTCTCTATCACCCCACTTGCTTATTTGTTAATTAAAAATATTTATTGAGGGACTTCCCTGGTGGTCCAGTGGTTAAGAATCTACCTTCCAAGGCAAGGGACGTGGGTCCAATCCCTGGTCAGGGAACCAAGATCCCACATGCGAGGGTGGTAGTGGGGGTGGGTAGCTAAGCTGGCCTACCACAACTAGAGAGCCCACCTGCCACAAATAAAGATACCATGTGCCGCAACTAAGACCCAGCACAGCCGAATAAATAAGTTTTTTTTAATTTATTGACTACCTACTATGTGCCAGGCACTGCCCCTGACCTTATGGAACTTATGCCACCCTCCTCTAGTTGCTCCACACTGGTAGGATGGGAAGGAGGAGGTGGGTGGCTTTACTAACCACCTCTTTCTCCCTTTCACTCCAACCCCTTCCTCTCTATCCCCTTCCAAGTACCCCTACCCCAGATGGGACTTTCTGCTGGAACTGCCTTCTGCTGAAGTGGAAACCAGAGTTAATTGTTAAACCTAATAACTGGTGAGAGTTTCGCCCGGTTAGGCTGAAGGGAGGGGGCTGAATGCTAGCCGTGCTCCCCAGGAGACGAGTGGAACCACCCAGGTTCTTCTGGCCTATCCCTGCCACCCTTTCCCTCCTCTGGAATCTGCCTCCTGGGCCTGCTCCTCCCTCCTCCTGGGGGTGGGGGTGGACTGCCTCTTGGACCCTTTCCCTGGACTCCAGCTGAGGTGACCCTGGGAGGTGAGTACAAGCTCTGGCCCTAGTCCAGGGGCCTCTGGTGAGTGTTCTTGGGCAAGATGTCAGGGAGGGCATTGGCAGTAAGCCTCGGGGGACCCAACCCAGAGGACAAGCAGCCAGTGGACCTTGCTGGCTTTGCCTCCTGCCGGGTAAGGGTGAGAGGGCTGGTGGGAACAGTATCCTAGTGGCCTAAGCCCCACGTATAGGACCACCGCCTAGTGCAGACCACGCTACTTTTCTCCTTTAACCCTTAACTCCTGTTAGGGGACACTCTCTCGGCTTCCTTAGTGGCTCGGTGGTAAAGAACTCGCCCGCCAATGCAGGAGACTCCAGTTCGATCCCTGAGTTGGGAAAATCACCTGGAGAAGGAAATGGCAACCCACTCCAGTGCTGTTGCCTGGAAAATCCCATGGACAGAGGAGCCTGCTGGTCTGCAGTCCGTGAGGCTGTAAAGAGTTCAGACATGACTGAGCAACTGAGCATATATTTTACCACTAGACTTGTGGAGTTGGGGGATTTAGTGGTAAAGGTTTATTTATTCCTCTAGAAGCCTGTGCCTGAGACCAGGTCCCTGCCAGGCTTTAGGGACAGAGCTTAGGCTTCCAAGTCAGATGGTCTGTGGGTCACAGCTGAGTGACTTTGGGCTGGTCACCCATCTCTCTCAGCCCCCATGCCATCCTCCGAGCATGGGCATGCTGATCCCTTTGCCACCTGCACCGTGACTATAAAGGCACCTGAGGTAGATACTAACATCAGGCTCTGTAGGGGGTTGGAATGAGTAAATCCGGTTCTGTTGACATTCGACTTTAGGAGGCTCAGCTCTGGCTTAGGGGCATGGAGGCCACCAGCCCCACCTTCTAGGACTTGACTGTTGGAACTTTGTTGTCCCATACAGTAGCCATGTGTGGCTACGGAGCACTTGAAATGTGGCTAGTGCAACTGAGGAACGGAATTTGTAATCATATTTAATTTTAAAATATTTATTTATTTGACTGCGCCGGGTCTTAGTTGTGGTGTTGTAGGTATCTTTAGGTGAGGCTTCCGAACTCTTAGATGCACCATGGAGGATCTAGTATCCTAACCAGAGATGGAACCTGGGCTCCCCTCCCCATATTGGGAGCGTGGAGTCTTAGCCACTGGACCATCAAGGAATTCCCAATCTTATTTAATTTTAAATAACTTAAAATTTAAACAGAATACTCCAGTTATTGGAAAACATCTGTGTCTGTTTGTGAACTTAGGTTTGTGAAAACACTTTTCAATTGTAAAGGTTAAGAGACTCTAAATATCTGATGAAAATTTAGCGTCGGGTATACACTGGATTTAGAAGATTTAGTATGAAAAAAAAGATTGTAAAACATTTCAGTAATACTTAGGGGTTTTTTTTTTTTTGAGCTGCATCGCACGACTTGTGGGATCTTAATTCTTTAACTAGGGATTGAACCAGGGCCCCAAGCAGTGGAAACTTAAGAGTCCTAACCACTGGATTGCCAGGGGATTCCCTCAAAAATACTTTTGATATTGTTAAATAAATATACCATTAAAATTAATTTCACCCATTCCTTTGTACTCTTTTAAATGTGACTACTGAAAAATTTTAAATTACATATTTGGCTTGCATTATATTTTGATTGGATAAAAACTGTTCTAGCCTGAGAGTTGAGCTGGACATGTTGGAATAATAATACAAAACTGCAAAGATTAGTTACTTGGGGAGGTTTAGGGTGAGAGTAAAGGCCAGATATCCCCTTACTCACTGCCCCCCTATATCTGGGTCCACACCCCATGGTGGATTGTTACCCTGAATAACCCCATAGCCTTAAGGATAAGATCAGGACTTCTGGTGTCAAATGAAGAGCCTGTGTCTGGGGGGCCATGCTCCTCACTTGCTCTGAGTGTGACCTTGGGCAGCTCACTTCACTTGGTTGAACCTTAGTCTATCATCTGTAAATCTAGCGTAAGGGTGGGATAGGGATTATCTGAGACAGAATCCAGGTGCAGCTCTTGTGCCAGCTCAGTGCCTGGCACGTATGCACAGTCGAGTCTTAGCTGGGACAGTGCTTCTTTCTACTGTGAGTTGTCAGAGCTGTTGCTACTGCTGTTGCATCCATGAGCTTGGATTCAGTTTTTCCTTTGGTCCCGATGGGCCAGGCGCCAGAGGGAAAGGAGAAGTTAAAAGATCTTGAGGGTGGGACTTGGGGTGGGCACTTCGGGGATACTTTGTTCAGTACCTCGGGGGATTGCTAGACTTTGGGGAAGCTCTTTGGTTCTTCGGGTTCCGAGCTGATGAGGCTAAAGATATGAGACCATTTTACAGATGAGAAAGGTGAGGGAAAGTGATCAGGCTATATAGCCAGAGGCTGAATGCAAGGCTTCCCATGCCTGTTGTGGAAATATGGGAACCACTGTTAAGAGGCCCCCTTTGGGGGTTTGTGAGAGCAGAGCCTGAGCTAGAGTCTGGCACTCATGAGGAATGGTTATGACTAGTCTTCCGTAGCTGGAAGGGATCTTGACACAGTTCAGTATACTGTCTCCTTCTTAAGCTAAAGAAACAGAGACCTGAGTGTGTGTATGTGTGTGTGTGTGATCTCTCCAGGATCAGTCAACAAGTTGGGGGCCAAGCTGGAACTGTGTCTGTTTGTTTAGATCCAGCCCTCGGCTCAGCCCTGGCAGGATGGATGGCCCTGCTTGTCAGCCCTTCCTCTCCTGCCTGGTCCCTGGTGAGGGCTGCTGAGAAAGAGGCTTTTGTTTCATCAGCTCCTTCTGGTTTCCTCTCAAGGTAGCTTCATCACCACCCTCTCTCCATCTGCCTGGTTTGCATTTGTCCCTGTTCCAGGTTTAAAGGGCCCTGAAATCTGAAGCTTCTACTTTCTTCTACCATCATGTCTACTTTCTGGATAACCGCAGGGGAGATCATGGGCTTTTCATCAAGAAGGCCTGCATTTAAATCCCTCTTCTACCATGAGTTCCCTCTATGGCTTTGGTCAAGTCATTATAACATTTAGTCACATCTTCATCTAAAAAGTAAGTGTTAGTCACTCAGTCGTGTCCAACTCTCTACGATCCCATGGACTGTAGCCCCCCAGGCTCCTCTGTCCATGGAATTCTCCAGGCAAGAATACTGGAGTAGGTAGTCATTGCCTTCTCTAGGGTATCTTCCCCACCCAGGGACTGAACCTGGGTCTCCCACATTGCAGGCAGATTCTTTACCATCTGAGCCTCAGGGAGGAACCCAAATGGTGAGTGAGTGTATAACCTGGCGAGTAAGAACCTGAACTCTGGGTCTCACTCCAGCATGGATTCCTCATGCTCTTCAGTGAGTCCTTTCACCTTCCAGGGTCCAAGGGTCTACATCTGGAAATGGAGGCTGCCATCACCTGGGTTGTTGTGATAAGGAGCTATGCTGAGTTCTTCACAGGCAGCATCTCATTGAATCCTCCCTTTAGCCCTGGAAGTGGACGCTCTTACTCCTGTTTTCCAAATGAGGAAACTGAGGCTCAGAGAAGTGACTTGCCCCCAGCCACTTCGCTGGAGAGTGGTAAAGCCAGAATTCAAACCAAGTCTGCATGGCTGCAGAAGGTGAAAGTGTTAGTTGCTCAGTCACGTCTGACTCTTTGCAACCCCATGGACGGTAGCCCGCCAGGCTTCTCTGTCCATGGGATTCTCCAGGCAAGAATACTGGAGTGGGTTGCCATACCCTTCTCCAGGGTGTCTTCCTGACCCAGGGATCAACCCAGCTGCAGAGTCCCAGCTTAAACCACTGCACTGCACTGCCTCCCAGGTCCCTTGATAGCGGATCCCCCAGGTTTAAACTGGACTTCAGGAAACAGTAGATGGGGAAACAGGTTGTAAGCTACGGGATGAACAGATGTTATAGCTGCAGGGCCCATGACCTGAGGCCTCGTGGGTGGAGGAGCAGGAACAAGGCGCCTGCTCCTGCTGTTTCAACCTCAGCCCAGGTGATCTTCCCATTTGCTTGGTTCTTATTTTCTGTGTGAAGCAGAAACACCTCATCCAACCTGGAGGTTACTGTTCTGAGTGTGTGAATCCAGGGGACCTGAGGTTTCTCCTCCAGTGATTCTGCCCATCGTGTTACTAGGCCAGGCCTGCAGTTGGGGCTGAAAGATGATTAAAAAGGGGCTTCAATACCCTGTGGGTGGGGACTTCCCTGGTGGTCCAGTGGTTGAGTCCACCTTACAATGCAGGGGATGTGGGTTTGATCCCTGCTCTAAGCCCGTGCATCACAGCGAAAGATCCCACGTGATGCGATGAAGATTCCACAGGCCACGACTAAGACCCAGTGCAGCCAAATAAGTAAATATTAAAAAAAAAAAAAAACGGAATGAATTAGCTCAGAACAGAATATTAATGCTATGAAGACCTTAGGGACCCCTGAGTCCAACCATGTTTATTTTACAGATGGGGAAACTGAGGTAAGGACAGGCCAGGTTAAAGAACAGTGGCTATGTTTTGTCCTGGGTGGAGACCAGGGGACTGCTGTGAAGAGGGCACTTGAGGAGTAGGCAGACCTTTCTCTTCCTTATCCCCCCAGATCTGGTCCACCAGTGATTTCTGGGAATGCATGTGTGCGTGTGAGCTCAGTCTCTTCAGGCTCATCCGGCTCTTTGCGACCCTATGAACTGTAGCCCGCCAGGCTCCTCTGTCCATGGGACTCTCCAGGCAAGAATACTGGAGTGGATTGCTGTTTCCTTCTCCAGGGGATTTTCCCCATCCGGGGATTGAGCCCAAGTCTCTTAGGTCTCCTGCACTGGTAGGCCGGTTATTTACTACTGGCGCTACCTGGGAAGGTCATTTCTGGGGATACCACTGCTCAAAGAGCTCTGGAATCCAGCCACCAGGTTCCAGGTCTGCTGTCCCCACCCCAGCCAGGGTCCTTATCATGTGCCCCCAGACAACCACAGCAGCCTCCAACTCACACTCCTAAAGCTACTCTTGCCTGTTTTCAGTCCATTCTCAACCCTGCAGGTCAATGGTTTCCTGTAGCTTTTAGACTGAATTCTTTACCTTACCCTCCGAGGCCCTTCCGGGCCTGGCCCCTGCAGGCCGTTCCAGTTTCATATTTGTTACTTTCCCTTTGGCTCCGCAGAGTCACACGGGCCTTTCTGTGTAACAGGTTCAGCAACTTCCTGAAGGTTCCTCAGAGAGTCAAATGCCAGCCTCTCAGTTTCCAGCTCCATGCTGGGTCCACAAACTCAGTTCGGAGGCGCTAACACTGTCTGCTCCTTCCAGGTGTCTGACTGCCGTCCTTCCGCCTGGGAAGCTGGTGTGGTTGGAGCCAGGGTGAGTGTTCCAGAGGCCCAGACTCCTCTGCTCAGGTTGGACAAATGACTTTTCAGCCCTCAGGCTATTTTAATGTATTTTACTGCTGGGGAGGTGGGAGTTTGTCTAGGCTACAGATTCCTGGTAGGCTTGAAAAACAGGGGCAGCGTTGAGAGTTCTCTCTGGTTTGGGCTTATTTTGAGGAAGGGACTGAAATGGGTATTCGTTAAGTGCCTCTGTGTTAGGCAGTGTGCTTTGCCCAAATCGCTTATCCATCCACCATGCCTGGGGGCGAGTGACCTTGAACCTAGAAGCCAAATCCGCTGACCTGAGGCCCTGGTTTTCTTTTGCTAACCACTTAGAGTTTGTAGACTAGATTCAGAAGGGAGTGTTTTCATTCTGGTTCTGCCACTGATTCGTACATGACCTTGGGCAGCTACCTCCCTCTCTGTTGGCCTCGAGGTCATATATACATTGTCAGGGTAGGGCAGAGGTGGAGTCAGGGTGAAAGAGTTGCTTTGAAATCTTCCAGCAGTGAAATCTCCTTTTCAAGTGAACCCCAAAGAATCTCACTGTACAAAACAGTGCAGTACAGGAGTTGCAGCCATGGTCAAAGTTGGGGTGAGCCTGGAGGACTCTAACTGGCTAATTCCTCAGCTTCTAGAAGCCCCCCGACAATGCCATGGAACTGTCCTGAGCTCTGTGCAAGATACTTCACAAACCACTGGCCTGGGGTGTGTCAAAGCCCCTTTCCACCTCCTGGTGACTCTGGCAGGATGAGGTCGTAGAGAGGAAACTGAGCTAAGAAGTTATACTGGTCGGGGAGATCGCGGAGTAATAGGCAGCTCTCACTGTGGGATTATTAGTAAGGCACAACTGTCAGGGTTGTGATGTCGTCATTCTAGAATCCTCTGTTTTCTTTGTGTGTTTTCTGGCCTCACGCATGCGGCATGCAGGATGATAGTTCCCCAACTGGGGATCAAACCCACACCTCCTGCAGTGGAAGCGCAGAGTCCTAACCGCTGGACCACCAGGGACATCCCACTCTGGTTTTGATTTTTGATTATACATAAAGCACCTCTGTACCCTGGGGAACTCCTGTGTGTGTGTGTGTGTGTGTGTGTATCGGCAGCAGCGGCTGTGGGTGTTGAGGTGGGGCTGGGCAGACCAGGGCAGATAGAATAAATACCAAGCAGAGCTGGGAGCATGTTGCTCCCAGGGGTGGCAGGGATTCAGGTGGCTTTAGCTCCAGTTGAAAGGAACGATTTGGCTCTTTCCGGCCAGCACACAGGCCCCATGGAGGTCTCTGGGCAGGAAGCACTGGGAACAAGGAATCCTCTGTCTGCAGTCACAGCACAGCTTGGACAGAGGAGGTGGATTACGAGCTCCCGGGAGGCGGCCTGCTTGGCTTCGCCTGACATTTGGGCAAATGGGTGGGGAGAAGGGGAACTGAGTGAATGTGTGTATGGTGGAGAAGAAGGTCGAGTTTGGGTTGTAACATTTATTTCACAAGTTCCTTGAGCTTCTGGAAGCCCTCTAAGGAGCCAGGTTCAGACACAGGCGATCCTGGAGGGGCCAGAGCTGAGAAAGGTGAGACTATAGAACCAGAGACACTAGCAGTAAAGAACGTGCCTGCCAGTGCAGGAGACGCAAGAGTCTCGGGTTCAATCCCTGGGTGAGGAAGATCCCCTGAAGGAGGAAATGGCCACCCACTCCAGTATTCTTGCCTGGAGAATCCCATGGACAGAGGAGCCTGACTGGCTACATTCCATAGGGTTGCAGAGTTGGACATGAATGAAGTGACTTAGCACGCATGCACTAGAAGATATTAACTGCCATCAGTTTACCAGAGGACACAGGAAGTGAGATAGATTTTCACAGGCAGCCTGGTGCAGTAGAATTCATTCTGCCTTCGAGTCCAGAGCCCTGCATTCAAGTCTTTGCTCTGACACTGACTTACTCTGTGACCTTGGTCTCATCGCTTTCCCATTCTGGGCCTCAGTTTTCTTTTTTGGAGAATGGAGATGGACACATCAGCCTTAGTTACCTCTTAATGGTCTTTTGAGCATCCATTAGAATCAGGTATTTCACATCTTTGGAGGCAGCAGAATCCGATACATAAGCATTTGAAGCAGAACCACTGTGGTTGAGTTTGCAGCAGTTACCTAGAATCTTGCTGCCCTCCTTACTGCCCTTTGTTCCATGGCTGTTTTGGTTTTTCTTTTGGTTGTGCTGGGTCTTCGCTGTAGCGTGCCAGCTTTCTCCAGTTGTGGTGCTCAGGCTTAGTTACCCTGCAGCCTGTGGGATCTTAGTTCCCTAACCAGGGATTGAACTCACGTCCTCTTCATTGGAAGGCAGACCCTTAACCACTGGATCACCAGGAAAGTCTCTCCATGGGTGTTCTTGGAGGTGCCTCTGCAGGCTCCTAGGGCTCTGGGAGGCAGTGTTGGAAGACCATGGGATCAGGATGATTCATGAGAACATGCTTTGCAGACTGTCCTTTGTAGCGCAGATAACAAAGATTGTGCTGGAACACACAGGAGCAGCCTTAATACTGCTGCTGCCCTGTCCTGCCCACGGCCAGCTCAGACTGTATCTTGGTTAGGGCCTATATAATTGGACCTGGCTTTTTCGGAAACAAGTGACAAAAGCTCTATTCAAAGTGACTTAAACCAGAAAAGGACTTGAATGGATCCTGGGCAGTTCATGGACTCGTAGGATGAGAAACCAGGTAGACGCTCCATCTGTCTCCATCACAGCTTGTCTCTCCTCTCTGTCCTTCTGAGGAACTGGCTGACTTAGCAACCCAAACAGAAAGCTGTCGTTATTCAGTCACTAAGTCGTGCCGGACTCTTTGGGACCCCATGGACTGCAGCACGCCAGGCCTCCCTGTCCTGCACTATCTGCTAGAGTTTGCTCAAACTCGTGTCTGTTTGATGCCATCCCACCATCTCATCTTCTGTTGCCCCTTCTCCTCTTGCCCTGAATGTTTCCCAGCTTCAGTGAAAGTGAAAGCTGCTCAGTCGTGTCTGACTCTTTGCCACCCCATGGACTACACAGTGCTTGGAATTCTCCAGGCCAGAATACTGGAGTGGGTAGCCTTTCCCTTCTCCAAGGGATCTTCCCAACCCAGGATCAAACCCAGGTCTCCCTCATTGCAGGGAGATTCTTTACCAGCTGAGCTACAAGGGAATCCCTCCCAGCCTCAGGGTCTTTTCCATTGAGTAGGTTCTTCACATCAGGTGGCCAAAGTATTGAAGCTTCAGCTTCAGCATTAGTCCTTCCAATGAATATTCAGGGTTGATTTCCTTTAGGATTGACTGGTTGGATCTCCTTACAGCCCAAGGGTCTCTCAAGAGTCTTCTCTAGCACGATTTGAAAGCATCACTTCTTTAATGCTCAGCCTTCTTTATGGTCCAACTCTCACATTTGTACATGATTACTGGGAAAACTATAACTTTGACTATGTGGACCTTTGTCATCAAAGTGATGTCTCTGCTTTTTAATATACTGTCTAGGTTTGTCATAGCTTTTCTTCCAAAGAGCAAGCGTCGCTTAGTTTCAAGGCTGCAGTTACCATCTGCAGTGATTTTGGAGCCCAAGAAAATAAAGTCTGTCACTGTTTCCATTTTTTCCCCATCTATTTGCCATGGAGTTATGCGACCAGATGCCATGATCCTGGTTTTTCGAATGATGGTAGTTTTTCTACTAGGATCTATATATCAACCCAAGGGAAGGATTCTGATTGGTTCAGTCATTGTTGCTAGGGGATTAGGGCCATTCCCTATAGTGGCCAGGCCAGGGTTAAGTGCCTTCTTGTGTAGCAAATGGAGGAGCAGAGCTCTCATTAGAAGAAGGAGTGGAAGGCTGCTGGGCAGACAGAGCCCTGAGAACATACAAGCATGTTCGTGGAATCTTGGGTTATAGGCGAATGAGCAGCTTATAGGCCTGCATGGAACCATAACCCCTCCTCTTCAGTGACAGGAATACAAATATCAGCAATGAAAACAAGAGGTAATATTTATTGAGTTGCTCTCCTTATGATGAGCATGTTCTATTCCCTTTCTTTTCTTCTTAGTATTTATTTATTTGGCTGCACCGAGTCTTAGTTATAGCATGTGAGATCTTCAATTTTCACTGTGGCGTGAGGGATCTTGGTTGTGATGTGTGGGATCTAGTTCCCTGACCAAGGATTGAACCTGGGCCCCTGCATTGGGAGTGGGGAGTTTTAGCCACTGGACTACCAGGGAAGTCCCTCTATTGCTTTTCAAGTGTAATTTCATTTCATCCTCCAGATGCTCCTTTGGGTAGGTACAATTACTCTCCTCATTTTATAGATGAGAAAACCAAGGCACAGCTAGTGAAGGTCATATACTGAGTAAGAGGAGGAGCTCGGGTTCAAGTTCAAGGAGTCTGGCTTCAGAGCCCGCCCTCTGATCCTATGTCCACTGCCTCCGATCAGAAGTTCGGAGGATTCTCTGTCTACTTGCGTGCTGCCCCGTGACACAGCTTGTGACCTGCAGAGGCAGCCAAGCCCAGGTTACTCTCTACTGTGCCACTGGGAAAGGCTTCCTCAGGGTTCATGCAGATCCACCTGCATAGAAATCCATTTGGTATGTGGTTCTGTGGGCCTTTCTGGTGGCTCATTCAGTAAAGAATCTGTCCACAGTTCAGGAGACCCAGATTCAATCCCTGGGTTGGGAAGATCTCCTGGAGGAGGAAATGGCAACCCACCCCAGTATTCTTGCCTGGAAAATTCCATGGACAGAGGATCCTGGCCGGCTACAGTTCATGGGGTCACAAAGAGTCAGACATGGCTGAGTGACTAAGCACACACACGATTTTGTGGTAGGCCTTTCAGGAGATACAAAGAAAAATCATTCATGAACCTACCTGAAAGGTCACCATAGCAAATAAGTCACATTCCTGAGTTCTCACACTGTGCCAGGCTCTGTCCTGAGCTCTGAATGGTCATTGTCGCATTTAATTGCAACAACTCTATGGAATAGATGTGATTATGCTCACCATTTTCCAGAGGAAACTGAGGCTCAGACAGGAGAAGTGACTGTCCCATGATCAGGTGGCTAACAAGTGGCAAAGGTGGCATTTGAGCTCATGTCTGTGAGCTCTGTGCCCCCCAGAGGGGAAATCAATGTGTGCAGGTGTGGCTGAGACACGCCAAGAGTGCAGATCACTGTTGGAGAGGGATGGGAAATTGAGACCCCGGGGAAAGGGGCAGCCTGGGCCCCAGGGCCCAGCAGCCAGAATGCGCTTCCTGGAGAGGAAGGCATGGCTCTAGGCTTTGGAAGGGGCTAGACTGGGGCAGTGGGTTCAGGGAGGGCTCTCTGGGAGAGGGAGCTGCTTGGGAAAAGGCGTTGGAAGGGAGAAGCTGGAGTGGTTCAGTCTGGCCAGAGCTAAAGAGCTGGGGTGGGGCAGGGAAGCTAGCCATCTTTCAGGCTTCACAGAAGCGACCCCTCCCCATTCCGTGTTACTCTCTTCAGAGACATGAAGAGGTTTGATCATCTCCAATTGCACCTCGGTGCCCAGGTCCCTTACCTTTTCTCCCAGGCGCCATGTAGAGGGTGGAAAAGGCCATGTGAGCACCAACAAGTGTCAGTCCTTCATTCCTGGGGCAAATGATGGGAAGAGTGCTCCCCTGCAGTCCTTTGCTCAGAGGAGAGGCTTCCCTCCAGGCAGAACGAGCTCAAGGAACCAGGACTGTTTCTGGAAAGAGCCTTGTGAGCAGTAGGACTCTCCCTCCCCTCCCCAGGCAGCAAGCTGAAACATGGACCTCTATCCCATGGAGAGGCCCCTTTCCTTCCCCCTGCCCCTTCCACACACTGCGGATCTCATCCCCCTTGTCAGCAGATGGACTACACCCTCAGAGCCTGGGCTCTGTCCTGAAAGTGGCTTCAGATTTTTTCTTCAAATAACTCAGGTGGAAAAGTGGAGGAAGATGATGTTGGTACTGGGAGTCTCCCAGGTTTCAAAGGATGGGAGAATGACAGGCACGTTTATTGAACTGGACTCACGGTGTGTCAGAGGCTTTATCACCCCCATTTACGGGGGAAGAAAATGACACAGCTGGAGTTGTCACATGAAAGGTGACATCATTGGTTTTTGCAGGAGGGATGGAGGTGGAGGAGACTCAACAGGAGGACACCCCTCCCCTGCCTGACCACCAACAGCCCCCTCCCTGTCTTGTCCAGCGACTCCTATTATCTCGATGGCTCAGAAATGCTGATTCGGGCTCCCCTGTCTGCCCCTCAGCCTCTTCCCAATGTGAAGCCAGACTATTTTCCCTGACTTGCTGTTTGCCTGAGAGCTAGAGGGGCTGTCTCGGGGAGGGGGGCCAGGCTTCACAAGTGTCATTCAGACAGGACACAGATGGTCAGCATTCCTTCTGTGGCCCCTCTTGTCTCTGGGATCCCTGGATTTCTCCAACCCTTCTTGGAGGGATTCCAGCATTTCTCCAGGGGCAACAAAGGTGGAGAAGGGTGGGGGGAATTCTTTCATGGGGCAGGACTAGGACTTTTCTATTCATTATCTCATCAGATTTTCCCCATAATCCTGAAAGGGAAGGCACAGAGGCTATATTTATCCCCATTCTGTGGATGGGTTCATTGAGGCTCAGAGAAGGTAAGTGGCTTCTCCAAGGTCACACAGCTAGTGAGTGGCAGAGCTGAGGTAGAAGACAGAAACCAGTGTCTAGAACCCTGATCTTTTTTCCTGTTGCCCGGTGCTGATGGCTCTAAGGACTGCCTCTGGGACTTCCTTTTTGGCCCAAAACATGGGAGTCATGTCCCCAGTTCATACATTCCCAAGCTTCCTAAGGCCCCAGGAAAAAAACCTCCCTCACCAGTTCTAAATCTGAGCATTCCCTAGCCCAGCCCCAGACTGCTGTTCTTGCCAATCTCCGTTGTCATAAGAGGTTGGCCTTTTTCTCCTGACAAGGTGGAAGAGATTAGCCATTTGTTAGGAGGGATCCCTCTGTAAGGTGTTGGAGGCTCATGTTTCAGCCTGCACGTGGGGAAACTGAGGCCAGGGACCTGAACAATCGCTGCATTGAGAGCTGCTAGAGAGACAAGGCTAGGAAGAGACACGGGCTTGGGCTGGCCTCATGTGGTGGGCCCCTTTCCCAGACAGTCCACAACTTTGTTTCACTAACTGGAACACAGTGTCCGCTGAGTGTTTACATTTTGCTCCACTTCTGCCACAGAGAGTTCTTCCTAGGGGCACCCTGGCCTTTCCCAGAAAAGTGGCGTCTGGGCCAAACCAGGGAGGAGCCCCGTGTTCCTAGGAGCGCTGGGGACTACAGCTCGGGGCTTGCTGAGAATAACCAGGATTCTGGAATTAGTGGTGATGGTGGCACAACGCTGTGAATACAGTGTGGGCACCGTCTCTACCTCCAGACCTCCCTGGGTTGGGGGCACGGAGACTGGCCTCCTGGGCTTTATATGGTCCTGGGGCAGCTGTGTTGGCCTCTAGAACTCTTTACTGGCCAAGGTAGTTTCCTCGTTTGCTAAACTGGGAACTAAGACTAGGAAAGTGGTGGCAGTGGCTGGCCCTGGATGCAAAGATGGGATTGGGCGGAGGGTGGGGGGCAGCATTAGAAAACTAGAAGAGAGACACTGCTTTCTTTTCTTTTTCTTTGTGTTTTGGCTGTGCTGGTTGTTCGCTGAGGGGTGTGGGCTTTCTCTAGTTGAGGCATGTGAGGGCTTCTTTAGCTGCAGCACATGGCTTAGTGGCCCTGTGGACTATGGGATCTTAGTTCTCTGACCAGAGATTGAACCTAAGTCCCTTGTGTTGGAAGGTGGATTCTTAACCACTGGATCACCAAGGAAACCCCACACTGCTTTTTTCATATGTGTATCTTACATATGCACAGGTCTTGGGAAAGGCTGAATGACCTGGGCATGTCTCTTTCCCTCTCCAGGCTTCAGTATCCCCCACTGGATCCACTCTCTTAAGTCCTTTATATCCCTACTGTTCTATGATTAGTGGCCTAAAATACATGGTTGACAAGTTTTCCTGGGGGTCAGTTGCCTCATTTGTCAAACAGAGAGGACAGAATCAGCCAATCCTACCCATGTCAGGGGCCCTGCTGCAAGGGTGAGAGAAGTGATCATATCACTCTGGGCCACAACAGGCTTTGGTAAATGGGGAGTAGCTTTAACAAGGCAACAGGCTCCCACCAGGCAGTAGAATGAGCTGGAACTCCAGACTAAGATAGACTTGGGTGTGACCCCTGCTCCACCACCTACTGTGTGGATTTCAATGAGATACTTCATTGCTGTGTGCCTAAGCTTTGCCATCTGTAAAATGGACCCAATAATAGTTCTCACTTCAGAGGTTATGGAGCTGAAATGGGAGAAAGCAGGCAACGAGCAGAGGACTGTGCCCGAGATACAAGTGTCCGAGTCACATGTCTCATAGCTGATGTGTTATGCGTTAGTTGCTCAGTCGTGTCTGACTCTTTTGCAATCCCACGGACTGTAGCCCACCAGGCTCCTCTGCCCATGGGATTCTCCAGACAAGAATACTGGAGTGGGTTGCTGTTTTCAACTGATAGGTGTTAATTATTGTTGGTGGCAATAATGATGATGATCACTGACATTTAGAGGTTGGAATTCTCTATGACAACCTCTAAACTGTCACAACCTAGACTGTGTTAAAAAGCAAAGACATCACATTGCCAACAAAGTTCTGTATAGTCAAGGCTATGGTCTTTCTAGTAGTCACGTACTAACGTAAGAGCTGGACCATAAAGAAGGCTGAGTGCCGAAGAATTGATGCTTTCGAACTGTAGTGCTGGATAAGACTCTTGAGAGTCCCTTGGACAGTCAGGGGATCAGACCTGTCAATCTTAAAGGAAATCAACACTGAATACTCATTGGAAGTACTGATGCTAAAGCTGAAGCTCCAGTACTTTGGCCACCTGATACGAACAGCCAACTCATTGGAAAAGACCCTGATGCTGGGAAAGATTGAAGGCAGAGAAGAGGACAGAGTATGAGGTAGTTGGATAGCACCACTGATTCAATGGACATTAACTTTGGCAAACTCGGGAGGTAGTGAAGGACAGGGAAGCCTGGTGTGCTGCAGTCCATGGGGTTGCAGAGTCGAACACGACTTGGCAACTGGTCAACAAAGTTCTCTGGGGGCCAGTGAGGCTAGTGATGGCAATATTATTATTATGAATAATCTCTTATATCTCTTTGGCACTTTACAATTTACAAGGCATGTTCACATCCATCACTGTATAGACTTTCAGAGCATTCCCTAAGGGAGGGCAGGGAGGCATCACCATATCTATTTTACAAATGCGGTTGTGAGTCTTAGGAGAACTGGCTTGCCCCTGATTTCAGCTCAGGTCCTCACGCTTTAGGAGCTCAACTCCTGGTCAGAGGTCCTGGGGGGATCAGCCTCTGGGTCTGGCAGCACTGACTGGCAAATGGGAGACGACTATTACTGACACTGTTTTTCAGCCTGTAAGTTTTGGAGAGCAAGGGAGCAAGTGACCGAATAAACGACAGAGTGGCTGGCTTGGTGGCCTTGCCAAGTCACAGGAACACGTACACAAGTTTTCAGGTCCCTAAATTCAAGGTGACTGGGGGAGACCTGTCTCGTTTTGGGGCCCAGGATTTCTGAAGCTGTGGGCCCACAGTGTGCCTGCTTGTTCTACACAACCTGCTTGGAGCCTGAGCTTTTTCTGCCTCTCTCTGCTATTTCCTGCTCTGCCACCCCCAGCTCTACTCCCACCCTCAGTGCGTGGACCTCAGAGTGGATTCTGCCTCCAGTCATTCCTCCATTGAGTCTTTTTTTTCCTTCCCTTTTTTTTAAGCAGTACTGCATGGCTTGTGGGATCTTAGTTTCCTGACCAGGGATTGCACCCAGGCTCTTGGCAGCGTCAGCTTGGAGTCTTAACTCACTAGACTGCCAGGGAACTCCCCTCCACTGAGCTTTGAGTTGGTCAGCCAGTTTGCACTGAATTCGTGCTGTACTCCATGCACGGACCCATGTGCTGGGACACAGACGCGAACACAGCAGGTACACACGTGATCTGTATCGAATGGCAGAACTTTGTACCAGTCTCTGGCGGTTTCCAAGCAGTGGTGAGGAAGGTGTCTCTAGGTTCCTCCGTGGGATGCATGATTTTGAGTTTGGGAAATCATCTGTGCCATAGGAAGTGGCAGGTGCTGGAAGCCTTGGGCTGGAGGTCAGGTCTGGGTGGAGGTTCCACCTCTGCCGCAGCCTTGCTGTGTGACCTTGGGCCAGTCCCTGCCTTCCCTGAGCCTCCTCCTCCTCATCGACCAAGGAAGAGGATTGGTTGAGATATGAGCATTTGTTGTTGTGGTTTAGTCCCTAAATCATGTCCAGCTCTTTACAACTCCATGGGCTGCAGCACACCAGGCTTCTCTGTCCTCCCCAAGTTTGCTCAAGTTCATGTCCCTTGAGTTAGTGATGCTATCTAACCATCTCATTGTCTCCTTTTGCCTTCAGTTGAGATATGAGGATAGTCCCTGACATTTGTGGGGCGCCTGTCTGACCCATGTGTCCCAAAATCAAAGGCCCAGACTGATGTTGGGGGTCCTTCTTGCTGAGAGCATGGCTTCTGGGTCTTACAGGCCTTGAGAATGGTTTCTGAACTGGGTTCTGAGCACTTGGGAAAAGTTGATAGAATCATCAATTCCCCCATACTCTGCCCAGGGGGCTCCACAACCCTGGCTGGCACTGGTGTTGACAGAACAGGTTCCAGCCAGGCGCCCCATGGCATAGAGGCCAGCCCCGTCCAGTGGGGGCCCTGCACACTGACGGGGGTAACCTCTTATGTTTTCCTTTGGGCAGGAGGTGGTGAGAGGTGCAGTGATGGTGGGGGTGAGAGCAAAATTCCAAGGCTCCTTGAAACGATGGAGTTGACCTAGTGACCCCACGGGAAAGGCAGCAAGACTGAAGCCCCAGAGGGCAGATTTTCCCAGGTCCGCAAGAGTCTCAGGGCTCCAGAGTGTCAGGAGTCCCAGGGGTACAGAGCAGAGTCAAGCGTCAATAGTCTCAGGGCTCCAGAGCTACCGAGGCATGCCCGTCTCCTGACCTCCACCCCAACAGTCATGACTTGTGCTCAGCTATCTCCTGGCACTTGGTCACTGCATTTGGGGGGAGGGCAGGATATCCCTTGAGAGCATGTGTGTCCCCGACAAGGCCAGGAGTGGCGGGACTTAATCCTGGTGGCTGTGGCTGGAAGGGGAGATGTTTTCCTGCTTCCTGTCCTCCCAGGTAAGTTCCTGGGTCTCTTGTCCTGGTGGCTCTGAAGCTTACATTTGAGTGTCCGGAGTGGGAGGGGAGGCAGAGGGCAGGGCTTTGTGCCAGATGGCCAGCTGTGGCTGATTCTGGGTGACAGACCGGTTCACTGCTGGCCCCGGGGCAGTGCCCATGTGGCCTGGCTGGCACGTCTCAGAGGAGCTGCTTTGTGTCCTCCCTGTCTCTTAGCTCTCTCTGCTTTATTGACTGTGGGATCTTGAGCCCAGCCCCCTGTGCTGGAAGCACAGAGTCCTAACCGTGGACCTTCCGGGAAGCCACTGTGGCCCTTAGCTCTTGGTGTCTGCAGCCTACTCGTGCCTCTAACTCTATGCCCTGCTGCTTGCCCGGGCACGGGCACTGGTTTGTCAGGTTTTACTGCACCCACAAGCAGTGGGAGGGCTGGGAGCTAGAGAGGGGCAGGAGGAAGGAGGCAGGGCTGCCCTGTCCTTGCCTCCCTCCCCCGCCCC